>JAMAKO010000032.1:148896-316859 GCA_023628555.1 Chaetomiaceae sp. R4402 | reverse complement strand
GGCAAGCCTGGCCATAACGCCCGCACTTGCCAGGAGGCTGCAGAAGGGTCTGATTCAGCTGTTTCTGATGTAATTGTCGTTGGTTGATAGTTTTGTTGTATTGCAATTCAGGATCGTTGTCATAGAGTGGTGGAGACTGTTCGGCTCGCTTATATGTTCGGCTCGCATATAATATACGTTATGCAGTCTGATTTCATGGTGGCTGAGCCATGGCAGTGCAGAACGCAAGGCTGTAAGCAAGGTTGACGGAGAAAGTCTTTGTTACCTTACCTAGGCTTCCATGCAGGTGGTATTGTGCAAGAAGCTTCGCGCTATGGGCGCTTCCGGGCAAGTTGCATGTGTGTATCAGCAGGTCACACCAAGTGTACGGAGGTACAACAAGACCTCCCCGGACGTTCTCACTCGGGTTCCGTTAATCTACCTATATACAACTACAATATGCATTTTCACCTCGACGTATCAACAGCAGCTCTGACTCATCAGGGGTATGGCCAGTCCGCTTCAGTTGTTTAGGTAGCTGACGCTCGACATGCAGATTTCCTACCATGATGGGAGTCAGCCGCCAGCGCCCAGGAAGCGGAGCTTCCAGCACAATACCAGCTGCATGAAAGCCTTGGTACTGTACCTACCTTCAGAAGGCCCCCGCCATCAACCTTGCTTACAGCCTTGCCTTCTGCCCTGGCGTGGCTGAGCCACCACATGATGAATTCAGATCATGCAACCAACCTCCCGTCACAAACAGGGACACACAAGTCGAAAACCCGCCCAAAGACACCGCTGCGTAAACAGACACTTGTTCTGTTTGTGCCAGATATTGCCCCCTTTTCCCTCGCTATTCCACCGTCCTTCGAATTTTAGACCAGACTATCCAGAACATTACCCGACATGAACGAACTGGAAGCACAGAGTACGCACGCAGATACGTTAAACATTGAAGCGCACGATGTCGTTCAGCTTCTCCCCCGGCGATTTTGTTCTGCTCGGCCAATTCCTTCTCAAAGTCCGCGGAGCATTAAGAGAAGATGGCGGGCCCCGTGTCCAGTACCTTCGCGCCATGAAGCAATGTGGCGATTTCGACACCGTCTTGGATTCTATCCGCAGGCTGCACCTCTCAAATGCCACCGAGTAAACAACTCGCGCAATGTGACTTCGACACCAAGGCCGTCATAAACAATTTCCGCGAGACTGTTGCCCGCTACGAGAAGTTGATGGGGGGCCGCTCTTCTCGCGGCAAGCTCGCAGCCGTTCCCAGAAAGATGCAGTGGGCGTTCGACGCGGCAGATGACCTTGACGACTTCAGGAAGATGTTGCAGTCGCAACTCGATAGGATTTAAATCACACTGCAGAGTAATATTTGATGAGCAAGAATTTCCTGCACACACCAGTCCTATTTAGTCCGCATTCCTAGCTTATACCTGGCAGGGAAATGGTATCAAGGTTAGAGCGACGGACCTAGTATTTAGACGGACGATCCCCAACAAGTCTGCTACTGACACCGACGGTTGTTTCCACGAGCCGGGACTCGTGGATGGTTGGCGGTAGCGCTGCGGCACTCACTGCGGTCCCTCCTGCTTATCGAGAGATTGACTTCATTGGGGATTTTCTGTTCAGACGATTTCTCAACAGTGAATCCGAATCCTCCCTCCCAAACTCGACACCTGGGCGAGTTTTTACCCTGCCCGATGACGCCCCTCGCACCATGGCTGTGGCAGCAGTACCACCCTTGCCCGTCTCCGCTTGCCAGATGCCTAAGCAGTCGCCCAAGCACTACGCCGATACGGACTTGCGAGGCGAGATAAATGAACTCCTTCAGTCTTTGAACCTCAAGGCACTTTCTCCAGAGGAAGAGCAACATCTGCAGAGAGCTCCCGCTTTGCAGGTGCTCCTTGAGCCGTCGCCGACCACGGAGAGCCCAATCGGCAGCGCTCAGCCGGCAAACTTTGGGAATTCGTCGTCAGCAGCCCCGCAAGAACAAGTCCCCTCAAGACGACAAGCAAGGGAAATCTTCTCGTTATGCGAGTCCACCCTCTTCCGGCTTCGGATATGACCCACTGTCATTTCTAGCAAGTCTCCTCAGCATGGTTGCCTTTGCAGCTAAACTGGCAACCCAGTAATCGTCGTCTCATGGGCCAGATACCTGAGCTGCGCCAACTTGCATCAACATTCTCCCGAGCCTCGAACACCTTACGCATGGTGTACGAAACTGCACAGGTCTCAACGTCACGAGAAATCCAGGACTTGACTCTGCGCTTCTTCCGTGAAAGCGAGGGAGCGGTAATGGCTACAGTTCACCTACCGGAAAGGTTCTTCGTGAGACGTGGTTCTCGAATGACACGCAACCGCCTATTCAGAATGATCAATGTCCAGGTAAATCGGGGCAATATCAAAGGTGACACTCGGTCTCAGGAACGGCTGAATGGGATGTCTCTTTCTCTACTGAAGATTCACTAAGCGAGGATGAGCGAACCCTACCTACGCTGGGTGGTTGAAAGACTTGCACGCTGAAATCCAGACTCTGGGATGTGAGTTGCAAGTGTTGACACAGCGATCGAGGGAGCACTCTGCAGACTAGGTAGATGTGTGGCGGAAACTGTCACAGGTGGCTGGCGGGGGATGACTGGCGGTGCTCAAGTCCGTACGTTACTCCTGCTGTGGGGGATCTGATTGCACTGGATTCAATTGCTACCTTGGTTCGCTACTTCAGCCCTTTTCAGATACATCAACCTGTGCATGCCAATAAATTACACGCACACCAGTAATGTGGTCCAAACAATATTACACGCCTCCCTCCTTCCGCCGAGCAAGCCCCCTTAAGCCCACCGTCCGCAGATGCAGGTTTCCGCTGAATGCAGGTTCCCGCAGCGGCTCGGAAGCCTACGACTTCTCAGACCGTTCACTTATAACTGCACTTGACCGTACTCGACCCGGACGTCGAGCACGACGTAAGCACATTCCCATCCTTCCTCAAATCCAAAATCCTCGCGCCCGCCACCCCAACCGCACTCCCATCCTCCTTCGTCGCCGCCGCCCCCTTGAAACTCACGCTCCCAAAGTCCGCCACCGGTACAAACTCCCCATCCATCTGAAAGTCCTCCACAATCCACTCCGCCTCCGCCCGGCACAGCTTGGCCCCCTCGCCCTGAAAAGCATGCGTCACGCTCTTCCCGCCCTGCGAATTATTCCTCAGCGTCACCTCCCCGCCGCTGCTCGACGACACAGTGACCGTCATGGCCACGCTATCGCCGGCGCGGAGCGGAAAGCCCGAGAAGCTGTACGCCAGCGCCGGCCACCACTCGTACCAGGCGTCGTAGCGCACCGCGCCGTTGTGGATGTACGCGTCGATGCCGGCTTGGATGATTACGTCTGCGCAGGTGTACCCGTCGATGCCGACCCATGCCGAGGCGGCGTATTGGGTTGAGGAGCTGCCGCCGGGTGGGGTGCGCGGGGTGGGGATGGTGATGGTGCCCGTTACGGACTTGTATACGCCCGGGAGGATGGCGCCGGCCCAATTGGTGCTGTACTCGGCGTGTGTGGTGTTGGTGAGGGGGTTGGTGTTGGTTTCGTCCGGGGTTGGGAGGTTGGGGCTGGTGTGGTGGCCGGTGCGGCGGACGCGGTGGGTGCCGGGAATGCGGGGGATGAGGGTGATGCCGTCGCCGAGGTCGATGGGCTTTGCGTTTGGCTGGTGCTGGGGTAGGGCTGAGACGGTGCCGAGGACGGAGGTGAGGAGGGCAGCGGTGGGCTTCATCTTGAAGGATGAGGGAGGTGGTGTCTCTGTTCTTCTATGGTGAAGTGACTTATTGCAGACTGGCTTAAGTAGAACATTTGAAGTGGAATCATTGAGGGCTGATGTGAGATTTATAGCTGAGATGGGACATCGCCGGTCGATCGGCTCCCTCCATCACATAACGGCGCGCTGTGTAAGACATGTGCTAATAACCGGAAAGCACGCCCAGCAAGCATCCGTGGCAATGTAACTCATCCTGATGCTCACAGCCCAGTTCGCTCGTTCGCTGTTGCTCAATTTCATGATGCCGAAACCATCCTAGAGGTACTAACACGGAGAGAATCCATCCTGGGCCAATGGCAGCCAAAAACAAGCAGGTAGGTCAGTTGAGCACCGTATATTCAAGATAAGAAAGGATCACTAGGTCAGGGGCTGTTGTTTGCATAAGCGAAGACAACCTGAGACGGCACTGGACAATCGCGGAATTGTGAAGTCTGTAAACACTGAAGGTGTTGGCTGAAAGCAGTAGTATCCCCTTCCTCCGGCAGCGGCTTGTTAGGAGGCCACCCATCTCTCGTGCGAGATGCGATGAGGGGAGTGTACAATGATGTGTGAGGGCGCCTTGGGCTATGTCGGAGGTGTAGTTCCAGGGCCTTGGCCGCTGCATGGTGAGAAAGGAGAGACGGCTCGGCACCCGGCGGCATAATACGAGGTCCGAGCACAAAAGACAACGTCTTGAACGGAACGACCGTGGGTCACCCGTCTTCACGAGAGGAGATTCCTTACTAACTGGTTGACAGGCGATGTTCTGCGGAGCTTTCCGGATGTAACACCGAGCCGGAGGAGGCAGAGCCTCACCGTTGGGCCCCGCCACCTTAATCTGTGATCCGCAACCCTGGAACACGGCAAAGAACAGGCTAAACTAAGATCCAAATAAACGTGCAGAGTGGCGCCCAAGTGTTGCTCTTAAGTGCTGCATCATCCCATGTCCTTGTCGGTACGCCCCGAACTGGCTGTTTGGATGCCGGTTCTATGCGGGGACTGGGCGATGCCGACGATTCCCACCGCGGGGATACTGGCCTCCGTACGCAGAGACATCAAATTCCGGGCCGATTATAGAAAGCACAAACAAGAACTGACCAACGCCGGTGTGTACAAGCTATGACAGGCAGACGGACAGACAGACAGTCAGACACCTGCGCAGAGAGGCTGGCGGCCTCCATGGGAGATAATGGAATCAGGCATTGCAGGGTCGGCACGGTTGGCTGTCTCAATATCCTGCAGGCGGGCGGACCGAATCGATTCTTGGAAGCCGTCTGACGGATTGAGCGGCAAGACAAAGGACCGCCCAGTGATACGCTGTTCCGCCGTGAGCAACCTGGCACTCCGAGCTGCAAGAATTGGGCGGAACGGAGCTACCGACATCCAGCTCCCAACTTCAAAATTCCTGCGGCGCCTTGAGCCGATGACGGACATGTACAAGTCCAGTCAGCAGGGGTGCGAGTACGTCCACCATACGATGTAGCCTCCAAACATGGCCGAGCAGGTATTCTCGCTTTGGGTTCGGAAGTATGAGATATCAAGTCCAAGCCATGTGTTGCCGTGGTACATCGTACCAAGCCCTTCCGTTCCTTCGAGCATAAGTGAGGAGTTGTTGCCGTGGATGGCTGCGCGACTTGGTACGTGTCTAGAGATTCCAGGTTAGAAGACGGAGAGTTCAATGGCGTGGCGGACCTTGCTCCTGCGGGTTTGAGTCGGTTTCTGATGACTCAGGGTCAGGCTGTGGCGGACGCTAGTTGCTGCCTACGATACCTACCTTGGGTAGGTAGGTAATTATTTAAAGCATCAAATGCTGAATTGACGGTGGCGCCTCTCTTCCCACCCTGCCACCGTCGCCGGGTCAGACTTGACCGACCGGGAGAATCCATAGAAGCCGGGCATGTTGTGTTTCCGGCACAAGTTACGGAGTATTCCGTACCTGAAAGGACTCGGACTTGTCAGCACGCCTTTCAGGGCAAATTAACCCGCTGCGAGTTGGCTGCACGACCTGCAGGCCACAGGCGCACCGTTGGCTTGGCTTGAGGTGAGGCGAGCTACCCGACCCTAGGCGAGTCGATAAAGCGAGCGCCTCCCACAGCGTGTGCGCTTTGTTGGGAAAGGCGCTGTGCGCGCTAAGTTTTTAGCGCGTCGCCCCCCAGAGATCGACGGCCCCTGTTTTCTTACCACTACAGTAATAAGCCCGTTGCAGGGGAGATCCTCTTCCTGAATCCCGTTGCTGCAAGAATGTCCAGTCTGCAAAGAATCAACGTTATTGCTTTCCTGCAAAAGAATGGCCAAGGACAGGCACGCACCACCCCGACCGTTATGTGATGGCACTCCAAATCTTTCTGTTCCCTCTACAGACTTAAGTGCCTCAGACCATGTCTAAGCTCCCATGACCAGCCTTTTTAGCCCGAGGTCGGCTGCTGGAGCGTGACGGTCCGGGTCATGTCGTTGTCGGCCCCTGATGTGGATCTCCCGGGGCGGGACGACACCAGGGCTGCCGGACTGATTGCTTCGGCGACCCTCCTTTGGGTGCTCGCCGCCGGTTTTGTCGCCCTCCGCTGTTACATCCGGACCAGGATCGCCAAAGTCTTTGGTGCCGATGACTGGACCCTCTTGGTTGCGCTGGTAGGTGATCTCACCCGCACCCCTCTGACTGCCTGGCAGTCTCGCTCCTACTGTAGCATCCCCAATCCCTCAATGTCCCGTCTCGCTCACACTCTTCTTACAGTTCTTCTCTCTTGGCGACAGTATTGGCATGGTCGTATGTGAGTCCTTGCCACCCAACATCCCCCTCGCGGAGATAGTCGAAGCTCACCACGCTGCCGTATACAGTGACCACGTTCGGATATGGCAAACACACATGGTGGATTACCCCCGAGAACGGCGTCAACATTGCCAAAGTCAGGCGATCCCAATCCTACCTATTCCTTCACCCCGCGGCTACTAACATTGAACGTTCTCCAGTTATCCTTCGCATTTCAGGTGTGCTATATGCTCAGCCTCGCCACGACCAAGATTTCCATCCTAATCCTCTACCTGCGGATCCTCACGTACCACCACGCCCGCTGGATCACCTGGGCCATCCTGGTCCTCACCATCGTCTATAACATCGTCGGCTTCGCTGTGCAGATGACGACCTGCGTCCCGCTCCAGAAACTCTGGGAACCGAACCTCTACGGCACCTGCCACTCACTGGCCCTGGCATGGGCCTTTGTGGGACTGCACGTCTCGACCGACTTCATCATCTTCGCCTTACCGATCCCCATCGTCGCCACTATCATCATGTCACCCCGCCAGAAGATCCTTCTCGTCGTCCTCTTTTCTCTCGGCTTCTTGTAAGGATTCATCTCTATCGGTTGTAGTCCGTGTTCGTTGCGGTAAGCTAACATTGCCGTTCGTCAGTGCATGCGCCGTCTCTCTAATCCGCACTATCTACGTGAAAACCGTGTTCGAGTCAACCGTTGACCCGTCGTGGGACTCCATCGACGTGTCGCATTGGAATACCGTCGAGGTCAACGTCGCCATAGTGTGTGCTTGCATCATGACGATGAAGCCGCTTATTGCAAAGGTTTGGCCGCAGCTTTTGGATCTGCCGACGTCTGATGACGATGGGGACCCGGCCTCGGCGTCGGCGCGGGAGTCGGCTTCTTCCGTCCGGGAAAACGGCAATCTGTCGCCGGATAGGTCGCGGAGTGCGTACTACGCGATGAGATCTAAAGCGTCCGGCTTGGGTGTATGAACTTTGTAACATATATTGGAGTTATGTTGCTTTTTATCGCCTTTTCCTTTGTTGGCGTTATGAGGCAAAGGTGGCGGGACAGCCAAGAGGGCAAGGCATTGTCAGATTTTAGGCTAACAGTTCATTGTTTTGAAAGCTCGGGCTCAAGGCTGTAGGTTACAAAAAAGCTAAGCACGTGGTTCTGTGTTTTGTTTACATCGAGGCCACCAAGGTGTCTAGAGAGTGTGGGAGTACCTGCCTACGTGCTACCCCCCATCGGCCTACCCAGGTGTACGTCCAGTTACCATTGTGCCCTACATGAGCAGCTGATATTCCTCCAAACCCGATTGCCTCAGGGCTCATAGGAGGACTTGTCCTTGAGAAGCATCACTGGACACCTCCAGTTCACACTCGTGAGAAGCATGGTAGGTTCAGGTTCATGTCACCGGTTGTCATTGATGTCTGGATTGGCGTTTCGATTACCCTTCGCTGTCCATCAAGAGAGCCAGAGGTGTGTTAAAACCAATCTTCTTTGAAAATCACACCATACAGATTGGTACTGTAGTAACCTGTGCCTCTCCATATGAAGCAGTTGGTGCTGTGCCGTCTGCTCAACATAGGGGCGGTACTGTGCGGATTCCATCATTCCACAGACATATCATACGGTGTAAGCCCCCTGCTTGCCTGCCTGCCAAAAAAATGCGGGTCGCGCCGTTGGGACAGCCCCATCGGCGACGCAAGCATGCATTTTACCTAAGCCGAAGCTTGCGCAACAACATCCAGCGGCTTCAACGCTTCAACATCTCACCCAACGCACACCTGCTCCATCTCGGCCGCAACCTCGGACACCGGCCAACCCGAGGTGCTCGGACCATTACCGCGATCGAGTCAGCAGTGATTCGATGACGATTGGGCCCAACCCAGCCTTCTAGACCCAGATACCTCAGACACGTCGCCGTTGCGACCACCCCTGGCCGAATCCGAGTTCGACGCACCAACACCACCGACCGACTATCACGCCGCCGAGGTTGACCACCTCCAACACGCCAACGACCATGCGGCGCTGGGCGTGCGCTCTGCTGCCATTGGCATTGTCCATATGGACAGCAGCCGCGCTCGAAGTAAAACTGGTGAGCCACTTCAACTTGTCAAACCACCGATCCTCCCGCCGCGCGTTGCTGACACGAGGGTTCACCCACAGGACATGTCGGACAACCAAAAATGCGCCGGTTCGTTGCGAATCCCCTCGAGACGTCCACCCCTTAAAACACACTTCCCGACCTAACACCAGGTGGCACACAGGCATGTACAGCAAGAACTCATGGGGCGGTCCCGTCGACCCCTACATCGACGTCAAGTTCACCGACGCCGGCAAGGACCGCGGCGACGACCCGGTCGTCAGCCTGCTGATCTTCGACTGGATGGACCAGGACTTGATCGGCACGCCGGTGCCGGGCGACAACTTCCAGCGGGCCGGCGTGTGCGAGCAGCAGTGGGTCGACGCCAAGCTGTGCAACGCGAGCGACATTGGGAGGTTCATTGTCTCGCCCAACGCGACCGAGAAGTCGGTCAATGTGATCTTGACCAAGGCGATGCATCTCAAGGATGCCGCGCCGATTAAGTATCCGATTACCAAGACGGGGTACTTTTGTGTCGTGACGGAGAGCTTTCCGCCCGGGACGGAGGGGACCTATGAGGCGATTGTGGAGTTTCGGAATGCGTTTGGCGAGTTGCCCGCTACGCAGATTCCGAAGCTGCCGTTCTATGGGGGGATTACAATTGCCTATGCGCTGGTGTTGGTGTATGTGTTGTCGGAATGGCTCCGGGAGTGATGGACATGGGCTGACTGGCGCAGGTTTTGGGGCTTCCTCTACTTCCAGCACCGGACCGATATCTGTAGGTGCAAGTCGAGTGCCGCCGGTGTGATTCCCCTCGCTAATCGTTTGCAGTGGCCGTGCAAAACTACATCACGGCGATCCTCATCTTTCTCGTGATCGAGATGCTGATGACATGGGGTTACTACGGTACGTGTCCCTGTCGCTCACTCCCTCCTCCCCCCTGAGACCTCAGCTGACCATTCGGCAAAACAGACTACCTCAACCGCAACGGCTCTAACGTGGGCTCGCAAGTCCTGCTGGTCGTCGTTGCCGTGCTCAACGCAGCGCGCAACTCCTTCTCCTTCTTCCTGCTGCTGATCGTGTGCATGGGCTACGGCGTCGTCAAACCGACGCTCGGCCGCACCATGATCTACGTGCGGTGGCTGGCCATCGCGCACTTCGTCTTCGGCATCGTCTACGCCATTACCAGCCTCGTCGTCAACCCGGACAGCGCCGGCCCGCTCGTGCTGCTCATCGTCCTCCCGCTCGCCGCCACGCTGACCGCCTTCTACGTCTGGACCCTCAACTCGCTCAACTTCACGCTCAAGGATTTGCGCGAGCGCAAGCAGCACGTCAAGGAGACTATGTACCGCAAACTGTGGTGGTGCATCCTCGTCTCCATCCTCGTGATCTTCGGCTTCTTCTTCTTCAACTCCTTCTCGTTTGCCTCGGCCCGCGACCCGGATTACGTCCCCTTCCACTGGAAGACGCGCTGGTTTGTGCTCGACGGCTGGCTCAACCTGGTGTACTTCGCCGACGTGGTCGTCATTGCGTATGTGTGGCGCCCGACCGCGAATAACCGCCGCTTTGCCATGAGCGACGAGATTGCCCAGGAGGACGACGGCACGTTTGAGATTGCCAACCTGGATATTGGCAACCCGGATGAGTCGGATGAGGAAGGGGATGAGGAGGCCCGCGTTGGGAGCGCTAAGGCGCGCGATAACGGGGCTGTGGCTGGGTCTGTGCCGGGCGTCGGGCAGTCTTCGTCTGCTCGGGCTGCGGCGACGGGAAGCGGACAACAGCAGCAGCAGCAGACGGCGAGGAAAGCGAGCCCGCCGCTGCCGAGGGAGTCGCTTGACGGCGAGACCATCTTCGCTGTGGGCGAGGACGGCGATAAATTCTCCGACGACGAGAGCGGCGAGGAGTCGGGGCTGGTGCGCGCGAGGAAATAGAGGGTGGGTAAGGTCGTTTGTCTTTCTACTCCACCGATTTGTTTTTAAGTTTCCAGCGTCAACATGGGGCGGCAGGTGGGCAGCAAAAGCGTGAGGCTGTCGACTGTAATATAGCAGTTTTGGGCGGGCGGGCGGGCGTTGGAGGGCATTTCTGGTCTCTGCAGCATATCGACATTGGGCGCATGGTGGTAATACAAACGGTTACGTTGAAACGTTGAACGCGACGGGGGTAGTTGTGTCGACATCGTATAACTGGAGAGCCGGCGGCTTGTTCACCGACCCATGCATCGAGAGAACAAGGTAGATAACATGACCGTCCGATCAGGAAGAGAGCCGAGACCAGTGCCTCTCCGCATCATACCACCTCATATCCTACACAAACATCCTCCATCTCAAGCAGCAACATCCCCACCAAACCCAACCGGCCTCCTCCGCCCCTCATTCTCCGGCAGGATCGCCAGCGCCTTATACACCTTGCCCATCCCCCCCGGCCCACGATCCACCAACCTCCTGCACGCCCTCCTCACCGCCTCCACCTTTTCCTCCCCTGCCCCCTTCCCCCCCTCACCCCCATCCTCACCTTGCTGCTGCACCGCAGTACACAACATCTCCACCCTCTCCCTGATGCCCATCACCTCCAAGAAATCCGCCTGCCCCACCGGGCCATGCACCTCGACCCCATCACTCGCGCGCGTGGCCGCCTCCGCGAGCGCCGCGAAATCGACGTCGGCGCTGAGGTCGGTCAGACCGGGCTCCGCGAAGGGGCTGACGCGGTGGTGGCGGCGAATGCCGCGCAGCGAGTTGGTGGGGACCGAACCGTCGCCCGGGCCGTAGTCCAGGATCAGCGCCGCGCCGGAGGGGTGCGGTTTCGGGTGCTGCGGGGACCCGCCGATGCGGGACGCGAAGTCGGAGGCGTAGAGCGAGGCGTCGGGACAGATTTCGAGGAGGGCGCCGCCTGCGTTGGGATTCTGGGGGTGGGGGCCGGAGGTGGTTTTGAGGGCGCGATAGCGCGGGGAGGATTCGGGCAGGTAGAGGGAGTGCCGTGTTGCGGCTTTCGCGAGGGTTAGTTGGAAATCGGGGGGCGGCGTGTCGCGGGATTGGGAGGGTGGTGTGTGTAAGGAGTCGTGGGTTGCGCCTGGGGGGGTGGGGGAGACGAGCATCTCGCGCCATTGGAGGGTTGGGCGGGAAGTTTTGGAGGACGGGGAGGAGGCGTCCGGGGAGGAGGGAGGAGTGGTTTGGCTGGCGGGGACCGAGACAAGTTGGAAGGCGTGGATGGGGAGGGCGTCGAAGAATTCGTGCGCCATGATAAAAGGCATCTTCTCGGGGGCTGAGAGGGCGTCAGCGGTCGTGCGGGACAAGATTGCGAGGTGGTCCTAAGCTTACCAATGGGAATGGACTTTATGGTCTCGGTCCAGACAATGGGCAGCGCGTTGTACTTGCACACGCTGTGGTAGCCAACCTTGGACTCGGTCATGGGGGCATCCTCGCCGCAGAGCAGGTTCTTCTGGGCCACCCTGAGCTCTGGGCTAGCCTCAACCATGTAAATGGCGTCAATGCTGTTGGACATGGCGGGAAATCGTTGTATAGTCTAGACGACTCAGCCTTTCAGCCCCCAGATTTGATGCAGGCTCTCAACTCACCCGCAGCATGTCGTCCATCAAGGTGCCGCGGCCCGGCCCAACCTCGATGAGCTCGACACCCTGGCTCTGACGGCCCTGGGCCATCCATTCGGTCACGAACCAAATGCCGCACAGCTCGCCAAAGACCTGCGAGATCTCGGGCGACGTGACGAAGTCGCCCTTCAGGCCGAATTGGTCGCGCCCATCCTCGAGAGCGCCCGTGTAGTAGCCGCCAATGTCTGCGGTCAGGCACATGCGCATGTAGCTGGCCAGGGGCACGGGACCGGTTGTCTGCGTCGTGTAAGCAATGCGGGTGGCTGAGATAAGGTGCCAACTAGTCCAGTGTGACAACGCACCTCAATGGCGGCGGCCAGCTGCTTGGCCAGCGGCGTCGACCACTTCCTCTCGGGATATTTTTCATCGTCTTGTACTAGCTCAAATTTCTCGTCTTGCGAACGAGCGGGAGCAGCAAAGTGTCGTTGTTGTGTTGCCGATGCCCCGCTGCCTGTGCTCATCCACGGGCGCGCGTTCAGGGTGGTAACTGAGGGCGAGGATGTGAAGCTGCGGATGAAGCTTGAGCTTGAGCTTGAGCTTGAGCCAACAAGAGCTCGTCTTCTCTCGACCAAACTCGGCGGCTGCCGCGCACCGCCGCGAGCGCTCCTCAGCGCACGAAACACCGCAGGCCTCATCTTAACGGGTGATGAGAGTAGATGTCATACGGCCATGGTGCGAGAAGTCCGAGCGAGGGGATCGCCCTTCTTATCTGCAGCAAGAACGCTGTGGCTGCGTTTCGGGGAGAGAGCTGCCGCCTGTTACACAGTATGGAGTACGGTTACGCGGCCAGCAAGCTCTTATCAACGGAAAAGCAGGCAGGGATATCTGCAGCTGCAACCCCAACCCTCTTTCTCACTACTCGTGCTCGCCATGAAAAGCCACATGTCAATCGCACAGTGCGGCAAGCCAACCTCAAGACGACAGCTCCCGACAAACAACGTCACCCCATCCCCAACACCACACACACGGCGGAACAATGGCTCGATTGATACACGGCGTTGCCGTAGCGTCTGCTCCGCGGCGCGCCGACCCTCTGACCGACTTAACTCTGTTGCTAAACCGCCTGCAGCGCACCATCCTGCACGCCGACTCCGAGCGCGAGGCCCGTCTGCGCGAGAGCGAGTTCGAGCGGGAGAAGGCCAAGGCGGTACGTAACCGACAATGCCAGTTGGAATTGTACCTGCGCTAAGCTGACTTGCGCGGCAGAACGTCAACTATGCGCGCTCACTCCTCACCAAGCTGGAACAGGATGCGCTCGCCGTCAAGATTCACATCCGCCGACAGGAGGCCCAGGCTGACCTGCTGCGGAAGAAGGATGTCCTGGACCAACTATCGGAGCGGCTAAGCGACCTTGCCGAGTTTGCCGCAGCGAGACAACATGGCGAGGGGATAGCAGAGGAGGACACATCCGATGGCGAAGACTTACTAGCCGACATCATTGCGACGCCGAGCGAGAGTCTGGACACGACCAGCAGGGCGTCTGACTTGCCTCCAGACGACTCTGGCGAGCGGCACGATCGAGAATCGGATGGAGAACCGGAAGCTTTACTTCCGGAAGCAGCGGTCAATTTTCCACAGCTTGAACCACAACCCACACCGTCAAGCGCTGCCCCCCTCACAACAGCGGCACCCCCACCATCATCGTCTACCACAACAACCTCTCAAACCCTCCGGCCCCGCCACACCAACCCACCTTTTCACCCTCCCACCCAACCAACCACCATCGCCACCGCCAGCACAACCAGCCGCTCAACCCTCTTCCACAACCGCACCGCATCCCCCTCCGCCACACCCTCCACAGCCGCCGCAGCGAGCACAGCAATTCCCAGCACAACCGAAGCCCTCCTCGACCACCAACGCTCTGAGCAAGACGCCCTCTCCGAGTCCATCCTCAAGCTGGCCGCCGACCTGAAGGCCTCGTCCCAGGCCTTCAGCGCCTCGCTCGAGGAGGACAAGGAGCTGGTGGAGCGCGCGGGCAAGGGCATGAGCAAGACGGGCGAGCGCATGGAGACGGTCACGCGCCGCATGGGCGTGCTGCAGCGCATGACGGAGGGGGAAGGGTGGTGGGGAAGGATGAGGCTGTATGCGATTGTGTATGGGCTGATGGTCGTGTTGGTGTTGGTCGTGGGGGTGGGGCCGAAGTTGAGGTTTTGATGGGGCTGAGCAGGGAAGGGGAGAGAAGGCCGAGGTGATTATGTGTATTACGGTTTGGTGTGATTGGGAGGTTTTGGGAAGGGGCGGGCGTTGGGAAGTGCAGCGTGTTGAATCCGGAGGAGGGTGGTGAGCCGCTCCGTCTCCCTAAGCGTTGGCGATATCAGGCTATGGACTGTGTGACAAGAAAGAAATGAGAATGAATGCAGTGAAGGACCAGAAGAGAACCGAAAAATGCTGAGCTCAGGATGCCTCTACTCATCGTGCCAATGCCGCCGTCGGCCCCCCTCTCCCCTTTTCCTCCGCTCCCCTCTACAACGACGCGCCTGTCTCCACCGCGGCAGCCTCAGCCTCCATCGCGGCGTCGGACACCTCCACCGGAGTGAATTTCTCCGGAACCCAACCCACCGGCTTGCCCCCAGTCTAGACGCGGGGATGCTCTGTTAGTGTTCACGGTCTTCCTCAAGCATGTGCCTTCTGGGTAGAACTCACCGGCGGCTTGTACTGAAACAAGACTTTCTTGGTGTTTTCGGGGCTGGTTGCTACAAGGCGCTGAGCCCAGGGAATGCCAGTCCTGATATTGAAGAAAAACTCGAAGAAACCAAACTCACGGGCAAACGTGCCCGGCGACTGGCTCGGCCGGTAGACGTTGGGCCGTGAGTCGTGCTTCCTTTTGTAGAGCTTGGCTACGAACCAGTAGTCGTGCGGCTTGGTGTTGTTGGACTCGTGGAGCTAGAGAACCGTGAGTGAATATGTACTCTGTAGCGCGGACTTCCGGTTCAGAAAGACAATGCAGCTTGAACGAGATCTCACTCACAGTCAGCACGTATCGTTCCGTCCTTCCCGTTTCCTCGTTGTCTCGCGTCAGCTCCACCGTGTACTGGAAGAATGTGCGGTCCGTGTACGGATGGTAGAGTGCTGCTTTGGTCAGCAACCGCCAACCACTCCATCTCTCAACCGTAGGCTCACAGCAAACGAAGAAGGGAAAGGGGAGAATAAAATAATAGCAGAGACAGCACTTACACGGATCGACTTCTCTTTCTGCCTTCTTCAGCCCTTCAATGCGCAACTTCCGCTTTCTCTCCCGCTCTCGCGCTTTCTTCAGTGCCCGAAGGTGCGAGTACCGCGTCTCGTCCAGGCGCTTGTTGCTCTGCGTTGAGAAGTCGAGCCAGTCCGGCGTGACGATCTCGCACGTCTTGCATTTGAGCGCCTCCTTGACTGGAAGTCTGTCAGCATCCCACTTTCCGGACTCCTCCACCACACGACACCCGCAGGGAGATGTTGGATTGAGACGCACCCATTGGCCCCATCCGCTTGAATTCCTCCTTCGAGCACAGGACGTGTGTCACGTCATCGCTCATCTCCCGCACAAATCTGCCTTTGCGTAGTTCGACCCACCGCGTGATGTTGGTGTCGGTCCACGACGGGTTGCCGCCGAGATCGCCCACCACGGCGATAGTCAGCCCGCGGAAGATAGGCTTCATTTTTCCGGAGCGTCTGTTGTAGTCTTCTCTCTCTGCGTATGGGAGTCAATTAGTGGAGGAGGAGGAGTATTGGAGCAAGAACCGGAGAGAGATGAAGTGAGCCTGATAAATGCTTGCCGAAGGTGTGTGGTGTGCTGAGTTCAGTATGTTGGTGAAGATGGAAGGGTAGAGTGCCTTCCAGCCAATCTTGGATATGACGGAAGAAGCGGAAGATTATAAGTAAGAAACCAGCGTACTACCGCTCGAGAGTGTAATGATGCCAAAGATATAGAGGCTAAAAGAAGAGCCTCGCTGGTGCTTGGAGGGAAGAGGAAAGACCAAAAGATCAAGGCATGGTGAAGGCATGGTCTCTTTGCACGTTGCAAGAAAGGAAATCCAAACTGCCAGATCTGTCTGGGCAAAAGGGGCACCCTGATAGTGGCCGCCGGTGATGACGGAGTGGCAGAAATTGCGTCTTCAACATCTTGCCAACCACCTCAATCCCACACTCTCCCACTCGGAAATAGGAGAGACGGGGAGAAGGAGCTGCAAAGGAGATATGTGACAGGTAAGAAAAGATATCGGAGGGAAGTCTCTAGACTAGGATACGAACCCTACTATCTTTACTTTGTATATTCCCTGATCAAATCATGAAGCGCCTCCTCAATGCCCTCAAGGCAAGTGTTGCCATGCAGGAAGGAGCCGGGGGTTCGATCATTGCAACAAGGGCCATGTAACTAGATCCGCAATCCTCAGCTTTCCGTGACTGGCGGAAAGTACATGGTAGACAGAGGAGCAAGAGCATGAGAAGAATTCAAATTCAGTGGTCGACGCCGAGTCCAAAGCGTCCAAAGCAAAATAACAGATACTGACCTCCCAAGTCACGTCAACGAGATCAGCTCACATACTAGGTTCAGCAGAGTGTATGTTGAAGCCCGAAACTCGAATGGTCCCCCATTTTCAACAACCACCATCCCATTCCCAGCAACTCACACCTACCGAATGGCCTTCGCAGCCTTGACAAACTCCCTAATCCTCTCCAAACTCTGCTTCCCCTCCACCTCCACGCCACTACTAACATCCACCCCCAACACCCTGCCCCCCAACTCCCCCAACCCCTCCACCACGCTCTTCACATTCCCCGGCTCCAAACCGCCCGCCAATAAAACCCGCACCTCGCCATCCTTCGCCAGCGTCTCCTTCACAGCGCCCAAATCCAACAACTCCCCGGACCCGGCCCCAGAATCAAGCAGCGGCACGGCGTGCGAGCCCCGCACGCCCAACCCGATCTGCCCCGGCCGGAACTTGCGGAGGACGGGAACAGGGATCAGCGACGCCCACTCGAGCGGCTCGTCGCCGTGCAGCTGGACTGCGTCGAGGGCGTACAGCTGCTGCTTTTCCAGGACCTCGGAGAGGGGTTGGTTCATGAACACGCCGACGAGCAGGGGGCGGTTGCGGCGGTGGTGCAGGAGGGAGGTGGTCAGGGTGAAGAAATCGGTTGCTTCGCCGTCGGGGAGGAGGGGGGTGGTCGTGGAGGGCTGGGAGGAGGAGGGGATGGGGTGGTTGTGGACGGCCTGCGAGATGGCGAGCGCCGTCTCGTGGGTGACGCAGCGCTTCGTGCCGGGGACGAGGATTATGCCGACGAGGTCGGCGCCGGCGTTCAGTGCTTCCGTAGCGGCCTCGGCGCTGCGCGTGCCGCAGATCTTGACGAGCAGGGGGGGTTTTGCCGTCGTCGTCGTCGCGGATTGTGGTGCACCGGCGTCCGGGCCGGCGCACAGCTCGCGGATAAACCGCGCCGCGTCGGGCGCCCGCATGATCGACTCGCCGACCAGCACGCCGTTGACGCCGTCCTGTCGGCAGTCGAGCACGTCCTGGTGGGAGTTAATGCCGCTCAGCGCGCACAGGAAGGTCTCGGCGGGCACCATGCTCCGCAGCCGGCCGGTCGTGCCGAGGTCGACCTCGAAAGACTCCAGGTTGCGGTTGTTGACGCCGATGACCTTGGCGCCGAGCTTGATGGCGGTGGACATCTCGTCGGCATTTTGCACCTCGACGAGCGGCTCCATGCCGAGGGAGAGGGAGTACTTGTAGAGCCGTTCGAGCACGTCGGTCTCGAGCATCTTGACGATCAGCAGCACGGTGTCGGCACCAGCGAGTCGCGCTTCCAGGATTTGGTATTCCTCAAAGATAAACTCCTTTCGGAGCACGGCCGGCCGGTTGGCCATGCCGTGGAGGACCTGGCGCACGGCCCGGAGGTCCTCGATGCTGCCCTTGAACCACTCGGGCTCGGTGAGCACCGAGATGACGCTGGCGCCAGCGAGCGCGTACTTGCGGGCCTGGCTGGGCGCGTCGATGTCGAGCGCAAAGATACCTTTAGACGGGGATCCTCGCTTGATCTCTGCCAGTAGGGCCACATCGAACGGCGAGCTGCGCAAACGGTCGACGAGCGAGATCTGGGGTGGTGCCAGGTTCAAGTCGTAGGCGGCTTTCAAGTCGGACGGTCGCTGCGACGGGATTTGCTTCTGCGCCGCAACAGCGTCTCTGCGGTGGGCGTAAATCTTCTGGAGGATGTTGTTCTTGGGCGCAGGCGCTTGCTTCGCGGCGCCGCTGGACGTGCTGGCGGAAGCCGCGGCGGCCTGGGCAGCCTTCAGCAGCCGCTCATTCTCGGCCCAGGTGCCGCCCTGCATGAACAGGAAGTTCTTGAGCATGGCGCGTCCCTCAGCGGAGAGAATGCTCTCCGGATGGAACTGCACGCCCTCGACGGTGTACTCCTTGTGGCGGACACCCATAATGACCCCCTTCGAACCATCGTCGTTCGCAATCCAGGAGCTGACCTCGAGGCTCGCGGGCAGCGTGACGTGGGTGCCCGCGAGGGAGTGGTAGCGGGTGACGGGCAGCCCCTGGGCCAGGCCGGCATAGACGCCCTTCGAGTCGTGGCTCAGCGGCGACGTCTTGCCGTGCAGAATTTCGCCGGCAAAGCTCACATCGCCGCCGTAGACATCGAAGATGCACTGCTGGCCCATGCAGACGCCAAAGATGGGGATCTTGCCGGCGAAGTGCTTGATGGCATCGCGGCTGATGCCCGAGTCGGTGCTCGGGTGGCCGGGCCCTGGACTGACGACCAGCTGCGTCGGCTTTTTCGCGATCAGCTCCTCGAGGGTGACCTTGTCGTTCCGGAGCACGGTCACATTGGCGCCCTCGAGCACAAGATACTGGTAGACATTCCAGGTGAACGAGTCATAGTTGTCGATCAGGATGAGATTGGAGGCGGTTGGGACGAGGGGCGATGGGTCGGGATGGTGGGGAGAGTGATCGACGATGGCGGAAGCGCTCATGATGAATGTGAAGACTCAGTCTTGCCGGGTCTTTGATCTGATCTGTCGTGCTCTGGCTTGGGGTCTTCACAGGTTTGACGTGTCTGCGGGCTTGGCTGTCGGCCACCGAGCTCGGAGGTGGATGGGCTGGTGTGAGACTCGGACGGCAAACAACGCGTACAGCGTATTCCGCCAAAATCCAAGTCCCAATGGTGCTGTGAGAGGGATGCAATGTGCGGGACCTGCAGTTCGCGGTGCCCGTTCAGTGGAATGGATGAGTCACGTTCGCTTGAGTGCTCGTCTGCTTTTTCGGGCATTCATTCATGAGACTTTGTGAAATCGGACGTTGAGTTTCCGCCGTATCAGGCTAGTTCGGACCCTTGCTGGGGATAAAGACGGGAATTAGTCCCCAGACTGAAACCTCCTCTGAGCTTCTCCTGGACACTGCACTGCAGAAAAATACCTGAATAAAGAGGCAGAAGTGAATGGCCAAACCCCACCCTCCGACTCTGAACGAGGGGCAATTGGCAGCAGCTTCCAATTGCCCCAGGAACGGCAGCGGTAGCTCTTATCGATAGAGCGAGTGGGTCTACACACTAAAAGTCGACCTTAGTGGTTGAGTGAATGTTGACCGCCTGCCCACAGCAGCTTGGTGCAGCCCAGAGCTTTGGGACCCGCGTCAGGCGCGTCCCAAACCAGGTCCAGGCCGAACAATTCTCAACTGCAGCTTCAGCTCTGCCAAACCACCCGGCACTTGCTCTCCACCGCCTGGACGGCGTTCCAGGTCGCCGCCGAACACACGCCTGGTCCGGCCCGCTTGCGCGCGAATGGATACCGTAACCAATGGCTACCCTAACTGATAGAACTTATTTTCCGCCGCTCGAGGAGTGCTTGAGCGGCAGGGAAATCATCCTGTAGGTTTCTTTCCTCGCCCTCGCAGTCTCTCCTTCGACTGTAGCCCGCTCTGACACGCCAGCTCGCCCCGACCAGATCATGGAGGCTTGTCGCATCGGCGCTCGAGGACCTGTCTTGCGACCAACTCACCAGCGCCGCCGTGTCGGCATTCCTCCAAGATGGCTTCGTCCACCAGTTGCTACGGGAACCCACCCGGCCATTCGCGCCGCCCTCGAACCAGTCCAAACTCGAATTCGAAACCAAGACCGGAGCCATCAACGTTGTGCCGTCTCCAAGCGACTCCTACAGCATCGACACGCTTAAGGATGACGCGCGATGGCTGAGCAAGAACGTCAACGTCAACGAGGTGGCTGCCCTCCGCATTGTGTTGGTGGAGTACCAGTCGCGTGCTCGCAGCCACCTCACCGGACCTTTGTCGACCCAGGACCTTGCCAACATTCAGGAAGCCGCTGGCGTAGGCGATACGCAAGCCTCGGCTACTCTTGCGCTGCTCAACGTGACCACGGCTGTCGATGCCGAGGCGACATGGGCCGATTTCGAAAGCGAGACCCGCCGCCGTCATCGCCTCCTCGCTACATATCTGTCTGAGCGCCGGTCGTTCCTCGGTGCCGCCGACGCTCTCATCACCTTTCTGATCTACTCGCGGTCATCAGCCGCCTCTCCAGAGCTCGATCGCCTGCGGCGAGCCGTGGTTGTGGGAGCCTTCGAGTTTGACGAGGACGCCGCGCGGCCCAACACATCCCGGCTTGAAGCCCTGGCACCCACATACATCCGTATACTTGGCGACTGTTTTAATCGAACCCAAGTCGCCCCGGAATCCCTGGACAACAAGATGCAGACGGAGGGGTTCGAACTGGATTGGATCAGGACGGCGCTCACCGAGGCAATCCATGCCTTATCGCTGACCTTCCAAATCTTGGACCTTAGAAACCCCATATTTGCCCCGCCAGAAGTCGTCGTCCAGTGGTTTTCTCTAATGGACCAATGCGAATTTTTCGACACTGTTGCCGGGGGCCCCGAGGCCATTGCCGAGCTGGTCATTCCGCTTCGCAGTCTTGTTGCCGTCATTTCCCTGAAAGTGCTCAACATCGACCGGGCGCTCTCACACTTGGACCAGGAATTCGATCTGCTGGACACGGAGGATCCCTACCTTGCGTCGTCTGACGCCCTCGGGGCGATTCACTCCACGATTGCGGCCGCCGCCGGTGCCGGCTTGCTGACAACTCTGCCCGTGGTGTTCGCTTGGTCTCTCATCCTGCACCAGATGCACCTCGGATACCAAGAGCGCGCTGAACGGCGAGACCTGTTGCAGAACCAGCGGGCGCAGGCTGGGTTTGAACTTGAATACGAGCCCTCCAGCCGTCAACGGAGAAACTCGGCTGGTAGTATCGTCTCTATCGAGGCCTCCTCTTACGATCTCTTCCTCGCTTCCCAGCAGCTCGAGCGGAGCATCGAGCCAGCCGAGAACATGGCCCGGCTGGCCACCGCTCGCGGTCAAGTCTACGATCTGATGTCGGAGATGGCGGTATGCCTGGGAAGCGGCCAGCTAGCTGCGTTTCGCACAGTCCTGGGCGCCCGCGCCCGCTTGGTTTTCCAAGACCTCCTGAAGCGGAGTTCTAGCTATGTGGGCTACCAAGCAGAGCCGGTCTCTTCTCTCCTCTCCGTTCTGTCAGGGGGTAGCCAGTATTGGGACATCTCCGCCGACGCTCCCTCCGACGCTTCGACACTCGCCATCTACACGCGCATGCTGACAGACGACGCGCTCAACATACAATACACATCCCAGTCGCAGAACCGCTTCCCCTATGAATTCCTCCCCTTTGCATCTCTCTGCCGCATCTTATCCGCCGCCCTGGTTGCGGATGTGGAGACCGCCGAGAAAATCACGACGCTCCTCCTCAGAACCCCCAGTCTTACCGTCAACTGGGATCCGCGGTGGGATAGGTCATATGAGTTAGTGTTCGAGGACGAAAACACCAACTCCTTTCAGCTGACCAGGGACATTGACCTTTTCGACTCGACGTCAAAAACAAACAGGCGCTTCTCTACCGAGGAAAAGTGCACAATACCGCGCGGCACATATGGCCGGTTCGTGACGGATGTCGGGAGGGTCGCCAAGCTTGAGTTCGAGCATTCCGCCTTGGCCCTCTTCGCGAAGCGCGTCGAGGTGAATCTGATGGCGGGTGCGTACGACAGCGGGCTGGGATATCTGAGCATTGACGAATTAGTCGAGGGCATATCGCTTCTAGCGACGGTTCTGCGAGCAGAGACTCTAAGGGCCAGCAAAACAGACTCCGACAGAGGCCTGAGGATATTGGCTGAGGCCAGCCGCCTGCTTCCGCGAGGCAAAGACATCCTCAGCATCATCTGCGACATGATCGACAGCCTGGTCGAGGAGGAACTCGTGGACTTGGACGGGCCCAAGATCGCCGCACTCACGTCGTGCGTCCAGTTCCTGCACGCGGCGCTGGCCGTTTGCCCCGGCCGGGTCTGGTCCTACATGGCGCGCTGTGCGCTCATCAACAGCGACACGCGGTCCGGGCGATTGTCGAGGCTTACGGTCAGTCTCGATGTCTTCGCCGAGAGGTTCGATCTGCTGTCGTCTGCCGTCAAGCTGTTCTCCAGCCTGATCGACAGCGCGGTGGCCAGCGCTGTGCAGAGGAGGACAGGCGTCGGTCTCGGCAACCGCTCGCATGCAGAGGAGAACCCGTGGATTGGGGCGTCGGACAAGATTCTCTCGCGCGTGTCACTCTCGATAGCGCAAACGGCGCTCGACGTTTTTGAGAACTCGGCTACCTGGCGGTTCCCTTCGGAGATTGACCGCAGCGTCCTGGTGCGGGACGTGGTTGGCATCATGCACAAGGTCGTGTCATGCACATATAGCGTCGGGTCGGCAGACGCGCCGAAGAGCTTGACCAACTCCCTCGCGCCCGCGGCCGAGTATGTCGTGGAGAGCTTTCTGTCCAGCTCTTCGAGCTCCCTACGCTTCCAACCTCTGCTCGCAACGCTGCTCGTGGCCTTCCAGATCCCGGACTCGACACTTTACCACCGCCACGCGCGGATTGTGTCGGAGAGACTGACGACGATTCTTGCTTTCGCGACCACGCTCCTGCGGGTGGCAGACTATCTGGACCAGGCCTCTGGCGTCATCCAGACGCAGCTCTTCAAGTCCGCGTCGGTGATCGCACGGCTCCCAGCGATCAGGCATGCCTTCAGGATGCCTGCTGTTTCCCTTCTCAGCGCGCTCGTTGAGAGCGCTGGAAAGGCGAGCGGAGAACCGCCGTCGCTTCTGGGCTACCTGGGCCCGCAGATCTCTCGCTCCTTCATTCAGATCGCTTCGCAGCTGGACAAACCGTTCAACAGGATGCCGGAAGTGGTGAGCACCTGGAAGTTCTTCTCGACAATCCTCCGCAACCGCCAGCAATGGATGGCGAACTGCCTCCTCACGGGCAAGACGCCGCGCGAAGCGCTGAAGGGAGACGCGAAGATCGCGCAGCTGTCCGCGGGATCCGTGCTGGCGACGGCGCTGGAGAAGCTGAGCTCCATCAGTAAGGTAGCGAGCCAGGAACGCCTTGCTGTCCTTGACTTCTTCACCTCGGCGCAGAATTACTGGCCGTGGACCATCTTTGCCATGCAGAAGGACCGGGCGTTTTTGCAGCATCTGCGGGCGTATGTCCGCGAGCTCAAGGCGCCGGCCGTCATGGCGAAAGCGGATTCGGCCGAGGCCTGCTACCAGGCGCGGATCGCAGCTTACATCGCCGAGACGTTTGCCATGCAGCTGTATCATCTGCGTCAGATGCGCCAGGAGCAGGCGTTTGCTGCGGAGGTGGTGAATGACCTGGATTATTTTTTGCGGGATGGTGTCCAGGTGGCGGACTACAACTCCTCGCTGCACGCGAACTTTGCGAGGAACTTTGCGAGGCGGTATCCCGGGTGCGCGGTCGATGATTTCAAGCGGACATTACTTGTTCCGCGGGACCTGGGGTCCCAGTACTACTATGCGCTAGACGTCGCGGAAGCCATGCTTGGTTCTGACGCTGGTTGGGCTGGGTCGAAACACAACGGGTTCAGGCGGGAGATGGAGACGGCGAATCTGAATCTTTCTCTGGTGGAGGCTGAAGTGGTATGTCAATGATCTCAGAACGTTTTAGCGAACTGTTCGTATGCTGACCGATCCAGGCTCTGTTCCACGCGTGGGAGTACCTCCTTCTTGAGCTCAGCATCTGCTTACTTCCGAAACACCAAGCAGTGGCGCGACAAATGCTGCAGGTCACCGAGCAGTGCTTGGAGTCGAACCAACGGGCACAGCCGCCAGAGAACATCTTCGTGGTGCTTGCGCACTCGCGGGCAAACTTGGCCCTGACGCTGCTGCAGCGACTCGCGGATTGCTCGCTTCTGCCCAAAGACATCACGCAGCTCCTGTCGCTCATCGCAGCCACCATCAACGGCGTAGAAGACCCCTGGAGCAAAGCCCAGATATCCTACTTCCGCACCCTCCTCAAAATACTCTTCGTCATCCTCCGCGGCACCAAGCACTCCTCCAACACCACCCCACCCCAAAAACCCACCAATTCCGAAAGCCCCGTCGCCGTCACCCAACTCGTCCTCACCATCCTCGACCGCGTCGTCGCCCGCTCCTTCCGCACCCTGGCCGGGCTCGTGCACGAAGCCGACGCGGCCACCACGCCCGAGGACCTGGCCCTCATCACCGCCATCCTGCAGGCCTGCCTCAGCGTGCCCGGGATCGAGCAGTGCCAGCTGCAGGTCCTCAACATCGCCTCGTCGCACGACCTGCTGCAGGTCGCTGTCTCCCTCTTCTCCTGGGCCGACCGCCTCGCCACCGACCGCGGCGACCCTGTCTATGGCGAGCTCGCCCTGCTGCTGCTGCTCGAGCTGTCGGCCCTGCCCGCGTGCGCGGAACAGCTCGCGTGTGATGGCTTGCTGGGGCATCTGACGGCCGCGAATCTGGCGGGGTTCATGCGCCGCGCTGCGGTCAGCCCGTTTGCGGACGCGCCGGGCGCCGCACGGTGCTATGCCGTCTGGGCCAAGGGGGTGCTGCCGCTGCTGCTGAATGTGCTGGATGCGTTGGGCGCGACGATTGCGCCTGAGGTGGCGTTTGTGCTGAACCAGTTCCCGAACCTGCTGCAGGCGTCGGTCGACAGGTTGGAGGCTCCCGGGCTGAGCCGCACTGGTGGCGACGCGGCGGGGCGGGATGCGACGGTCGTTGCGCTGGTTGCCGTCGGGGAGGTGCACTCGCTGGCGTTGTTGACGAGGGTGCTGGGCGTGTTTCGCGCGAATAATGCCAGGGATATTCCAGAGGTGGAGTGGGATGCGGCGGCGGCGCTGGAGAATGTGGAGTTTTGGCTCGCGAGCAGGAAGGTGTTGAGGGAGAGGCTGGTGCCGATTGGGCAGAGGGAGGCAGAGTGGAGGGGGGTGAGGGCCAGTGAGGGGAGCGGGTGTGAGAATCGGCTGGAGGAGAAGGCGGTCGCGTTGCTGGAGGGGATAAGGGATGTTTTGGCTGATGAGGGGGAGTGAGGAGGCTTGTGGAAGGGGGTTGGGTTGGGTATGGTGGGCAGGGAAGGGGGGAAAGGGGCTGTTTCTGTCCCCGCATTTGGTGTTAGTTTAGCATCGGTTTTGCTGTCATTTGGCGAATAAAGGAGTTTACCTCCGTTTGTGTGTCATTCTCAAGCTACGGCTGCATACCTGTAGGGTCTCGTGAAATGGGAATGCTAGAGTTAAGGTGTAATACTCCCCGCGGCCGAAGCAATGCAATGTTTGTGTGGTGAGAAGTTCAAGTATTCTCAGCACGACTCATGAGGTGCGATATCACAGAATAAGTGGCCCATTGCGCTCGCAATTGCAAAGCCCATATAGTTACACGGTCTGACGGCAATCGCCAGATCCACACGTCTATCCCGAACCCAACCGCTATCCCGCTGAATCCGACGCCGAGTCGCGTGTTTCGTAATATACAATTCATCGTCCAGCATCCATCTCCTCCCTCAACGTAAAGTCGTCAAGGGATTGCCTCCTTCACCTCGGACTTCCCGTCCTCCCATCCAAACCCCCGTGTATGTGCACGCACGCACCTCGCGATTACCGCTTCTGCATGTCGGCGGTCATGGCGGCGTTGAGCTCGGCGAAGCGCTCGCCCAGGCGGGTCTGGGTCGTCATGGACTTGGTCACGCACCGGCTGATGCAGCCCGACTCGCGGCCCGAGAGCGCCTTGGAGGTGAAGTCGTCGACGCACGCGTTGAAGCAGTTGTCGACCAGGTTGCCGAAGACCTGTGGCCCTCGGATGCAGAGGTTAGTCACCCGTCGTTGTGAAATGTGCCTGTCTGGATGGTGTGGTAATCTTAGAGTAAGTGGACGTACGTTCATGAACTCCTTGACTTGGCGCTTCTGCAGGCGGGCGTCGAGCTCGCGCGACTCGGCGGCGGTCAGGCTGGGTGGAGGGAAGGCATTGTTAGCTAGCTGGCTGGGCGGTGGCTGTGTGTATGCCAATGACCTACCCTGTGTCCATGTTGCTGATGTCTTGTGGGGGCGGAAAGGGTGATCGGTTGTGATGTGCGAATAATCGGAGACAAACACGCTCTACGATGTGGCTGCTGTCGAGCCGATGATGGAGGTCGGTGATGGATGCTTGCAGCTATCGCGATAACAAAATTCCTTTGCTGGGAAGCTGGGCTTGGCAGATCCATTCACTCTCTGCGGCTGGACCGTGCACTGCTTGTCTCGGAGTGGAGTCATTCGTTTTGTCCTCGAACCGCTGCACTCCATTCGGCTGTCTATCGCTCTCCAACACGCACTGCATGGGGTGGTCAACATCAATATACACCCAAGCATTGACCAGTATGAGACTTGTCCGTCTTTATTTGCTGGTATTTATTCCCTCCCTTCTGTTTTGCTTTCCACACTCTTCCTCTTTTTCCTTCCACGCATGACAAAAAGCCCCTGCAATCGCGTCCTTTGGGCCAGTGCGTGGCTGTTCATCCATCTCACTCCTGCAGGGTGCACTTTTGGCTGCATTTTGCGGGCGGACATGCATCTCGCTTGTGCATCCCAGCCGTTGCCGTCACCGGGGCTCAGCACAGACTTCCACTACCGCTTCCTTGGAACAGTCGGACATTGCATATCGCCAATGTCATCGCTGGCCAATTGCGATATTGGCAAGCTGTGGACTGATGGAGGCAATGCCCTCCACAGCCTATGACGTCCTCAGACAGCTCGTATCAGCGACACCCTTTTGCCCATGAGGCTGAAGATGAAACAAGACTTGTGCACGCCGAGAACGCCGCCGCTGGGACAACTTCCAAGCCTGTGAGCCACACCCGTTCGCTAATATGGAGGGTAACGAAGGCAGAGCACTTGTGTCCAGCCTCGAAGGATGCTTGCCGCACATGACCTCTGGCTTCGGTCAGAGGGGTCGTCGCGGCCTCGGCCCAGCTACTGTGTACATGTACGTAACGTTTGGGACTTCATAACCTTATCCATGTAGGCCCTTACCTGTGTAAACTGCCCCATTTCTGGAGTTATACTATTGCCCTTGAAACGGCCATTGTGTTATATGAGAACTGTTGGGAGAAAGCCACTACCGGGTTTGCAAGTATCGTGTACGTATAGGGAGAGACAAGCAACGAGCGCATCGAGAAGTAAAGAAGGACAAGATTCAGATGGTGAAATCCGCTGCTGCAGGGTTCAAGTGCCACTTCGGATGGAGGGGATGACGCCGCCCGATGCGAGTCGCGTTCCTTGGGGAACAACTTAACAAGCGGACACCCCTGACCCGCGCGTCTAAATTTGGAAATCGAATCGTCGCCGACAAGGGCCACTGAGCCAACGCAAGCGCTTCGACTCGGACAGTCACGAGACACTCGGAGAGCCGGGCACTGTGGCCGACCGCTCAGAAGAATCGAATTCAGAGGTTACATGCCATACATACTGTGCAGGCATGGTGGACATGTGTAAGCGTGCAGGGACCGGTATGAGAAATTGACACGACAATGGCAACGGGCATGCCACGAGCTGAACTGATTCACGATGCAAACCCGGCATACGTCACCTGTAACGGCTCCGCAGGCGGCACAAGCGCTTTACCGGTAATTTTATGTCTCATGCCCCAGATGGGAGATGGTACCTGAGGCCAGCGTGAGGGCAACCTTTAAGATGGCATTCTCAGAGGTGCCGATGGTCAGCCCATGCATGTGGTACCAGTAAAGTGTAGGTATACCCGTCTCCCTACTAGTACTAGATCTACGCAGCTTAATGAGGTGGCAATCAAGAGCGAAAAGCGTTGCTGCGACGAATACTGTACATGTACATGTAGCGTGCATATGAAGATCAGCTATACCTCTGTCCTGTTATACATGTACATACTATAGCACCTAGAGTTTTGTACTAATAGCACGCCTCTTATTGCCGTCTCCGAACCTTCCCAGGGTCCAGCCAAGTCCTGAGTGACTGCGGACTCGGATCAGTGTCCGACGGCAGCATCCTCGGCCCCGCGTCAAGTCTAAGGTGATCAACAACGCCATGCACTGAGAGGTATGGAATACTCCGTATTGATCCCTGTATCAGATCATCGCGTGGCGCAAAGCACGGCCCGGTTGAAAAACATCGTGTCTCTAGGCACCTAGCTAGCCTAGCACCTTACACAAGTAGCTCTACAGGTCAACAAGTATCTCGAGGACGTCCGCCGGTAACTGAGTGGTGAGACATCGAGTTGTGCCCCTCCCCCACCACTGCAGCCTGCTCTTTGTGCTCGTCAGGTTCCATACCAGGCTCTGGTGATTAGCATTGCAGTGACTTTTCAATGCCCCCGCATACCAAACAATCAACTTGTCGTCACGGCAAAATAACCTTCATCCTTTGACTCTTGGTGTACCTTTTACTGTGTACAGGTAGGTTCCAGGTTATTACACTCAACTGCTGCGCAAGACGAATCAGCCATGAATTAAGTGACGAACAGGGCTGAGCAGGTGCATGGCGTGCGAGCAGAAACCCCGCACCGTGTCCCGTCCTGTCTCGTCGGCACCCCTGTCGCCGTTACCCTGTGATCTGAAAAGAGAGCAAGTGAAGCCTGCCGTCCGTCCCTCCTTCCCTGCTGTCACACTGGTTTCGTTTAATCAAACTCGCAACCGCCAGGCACGACGCGCTGTCGAGAGGGGAGACAAAATCACAACCAAACGGTGCTTTTTGTTTGTACAAACTCCCCTGACGAAACCCAGTTTCATGCGAGCGTAAACAAGTCGCTGCCCGCCGCGGTCAACCATCGCAGTCTGCTTGCTGTCCTGACGCAACTCCGCCGCCCACCTTCCAGCGCTTGGAGCCGAGGAACGGGCCCTGGTTGGGCCTTGCATCGCGTCGCAGAGCGCACCAAAGTCTTGCGCCAGCAGCCAAGCGCACTGCACTGCGCACGACGACTCACTTGGGGATCACCTCCCCGTGCTTATCGTCCCGTGCATTAGTTCATGCAGCATTCGATTCGAATCGCCATCCTTGAGCCTGGCGCCGCCGCCGCGAAGCACAGCACGCTGCCCAGCGCAGTAGCCTCGCAGCGATGACGTCCGCAGCAACGCCGGCTGCACCGCCGCCCGCTGCCTTGCAACAGCACCACCAACACCAGCAACAACAACCGCACGCGAACCCGCCCACCACCCCGAGCACCCCCGTCGCTTCGCAGATACAGGCCGCCGTGTCCCCGCCCAGCAAGCGCGATCTCAAGTCGTGGTGGAAGGGCTTCAAGCTGCCATCGAAGCATCAGGACCATCACGGTACAGCAGCCCCATTCTCTGCCATCCTCCGAGCAAGGCCCCGACAGAAGAGAGATCCCCTGTTTGCCGAAGACGCGGATGGATGTGTTGCCCAGCTCTCACCGGCGGCGACGATGCTCCGGCGCATCGTGTCCGAGGAGGAGAAGCATGTGGTTCATCGAGCAAGTGCGAGTTTGAGCCGGGCATCGCCAGCGCGACAGCCGGAGGCGCCCAAGCTGGGCGCCCTGGTCTGTTGTGTCCCTGCGTGGCGATGTGGGAGATGCGCTCGCGAACCGCGCTCGGAGACAAGGCCTGTGAGCACCAGACTAATTGTCGCAGAGCACCGGTCCCAAGGCATCTTCGGGGTGCCCCTGCGCCAGAGCATCACCTACGCCAACGTCGCCATCTCGCTCGTCGACGAGGATGGCAAGAGCTACATATACGGCTACGTCCCGATTGTGGTCGCAAAATGTGGTGTCTTTCTGAAGGAGAGAGGTGCGCGGATACTATGCTCTCTGCCCCGTCCTGGCATTGCGCCCCTGCTGTGGATGAATACTGACATGCAGCCGGCCCGAAGCGACCGAAGTCGAGGGCATCTTTCGTCTTAGCGGGTCCGAGAAGCGCATCAAGGAGCTCAAGAACATCTTTGACTCGCCCGACAGGTACGGAAAGGGATTGGTTTGGGACGGTTACACGGTCCACGATGCCGCCAACGTCCTCCGCCGCTACCTTAACGACCTCCCCGAGCCCGTCGTTCCTCTGGATCTCTATGAGAAATTCCGGGAACCACTTCGGGGCGCCACAAAAGCAGGTGCTGGCGATGCCGAGGGACCTCACTTCGTCGAGAACTTCGATATGGATGCTGCCATTATACGATACCAGCAGCTGATTACGGAGTTGCCGCCCTTAAACCGCCAACTGCTGCTCTACATCCTCGACCTGCTTGCTGTGTTTGCGGCCAAGTCAGACCAGAACCGGATGACGTCGCAGAACCTGGCGGCCATCTTCCAGCCCGGCATGCTGTCTCACCCCAATCACGCCATGGCTCCAGAAGAGTATAGGTTGAACCAATGTGTCATCATTTTCCTCATTGAGAACCAGGATCACTTCCTCATTGGAATGCAAGGTACAGCCGCGGATGAGAAGACGGTCGAGGAAGTTCAAAAAGGCACCCCAGTGCTCAATCCACCCTCGACACCAAACAAAAAGTCGGGCATTGTGCGGTCCGCGTCTACCGCCAGCGCCGGCGCCGAGAACGTTGCCAAGGATGGCTCGATCAGAAGGAACAAGTCGACGTCGTCGAGGCGATCCTTCCACTCGAACGGCTGCCCCAGTCCTGGCAGCCCGGCGCTCGCCGCGACGCCTACCGGTGGACTGGGCCGGAGCAACACGGTCCCCTCGAAGAAGTCGCCGGCTCTGCAATCCGGGAGGTTTGCCTCGCGGAACGATGCGCATATGGCGCCACTTACACCAGTCGTACCGCCAGCCACCACGGTAGTGTCTCCGCCAGAGGTGGTCGAAGAGGTTGCCACGCCTCCGGAAGAGTCGGCACCGTCGGTTTCCGCGTCAACAGTTCCGTCTGGCCTCTCCACTGTCGGCGCGAGGAGCCAGGAACGGCTTCTCGAGCCGCCCACCCCTGAAGTCACTACGCCGTCGAAAGAACGGAAACTGCCCATTTTGTTCCAGAGGATGGCGTCGAACGAGAGCGACGGCCGCCAGCCGAACAAGCTGAGGAAGAAGAGGCTACCTGGCAGTGCGAACCCTAGCGCCCACAGCTCGACAGCGTCGCTCTCGCACTCCGCGGCAGTTTCGCCTAACACCGAAGCGGCCAACCCGCTTGAAGCAATCCCTTCTGTTCCGGAACCAATTGGCGCTGAGCATATAGTGGCGGGGCAATCAACCCAGACGCCGTCGGACTCGACGCCGCGGGCATCTCAAGCTCCTCCTGCTGGTGGCGAGCCCGATCACGGGGAGACAACTCCAGGCGGTCCGGGCCCCGGTAATGCCAGTGGTCACACGCACGCTGGTCACGCCCACGCCGACACTCTCCACCCCAGCAGCGCCCAGGTGCCCCTGAGAACCAAGAAATCGCCGCCCACGTCGCTGCACAGCTCATTCAACGAAGGCTCGGACCTCGACGAGCCGCCCGCGGCAGCAGCCGCCCCCGCCACAGAGCCGACCGCGCCGGACACGCCCAGCGAAAAGGAGAAGAAGCGGCGCTGGCGGCTGTCGCGCAAGAAGGAGGACAACAACGCCGCCCCGCCACCGCCCGCGCCCGTCTTCGCGTCACCGCGGCAACCAGCAGCATCAGCAGCAACAGCCATCGGCTCGAACGCGCACGCCGACGCCAGCACCACGTCGATCAACAGCTCGTCAGGCAAACTCGGGCTGAGCGTCACGGGGGACTCGTCAGACCGCGCGACGACGGCTGCTTCCACGACGCATACTGCGGCGGGGGCGGCCGAGTCGGTGGACAGCGGCAGGGACGACGCGGGCGGCAACAGCAACAACAACAACAACAACAACCGGCTCTCGAGCTGGATCCGCAACAAGTACCGCGAGCACAAGGAGAATGTCGAACAGCGCCGCAACAAGTCGCCGCCGGCGGCTGAGCGGACGGTGTCGTTGGGTGCGAGTCTGCTGGCGCGTGGGAGTGGGAAAAGTTTGGATTTGAAACGCGGTGAGGAGGGGGAGAGGGTGCCGCCTGCGGGGGCGCCTGCGGGGCTGCAGAGTGCGGCAACGCAGGCGCAGGCGCAGGAGGTGAAGGAATCGAAGGAGGTGAAGGAGCAATGATGGATGGCTCTGCCATAGCCGCGGTGGGGTGTGGGACTGAGGAGTGAGGAGCGAAGCGAGCGAACCAACGAGCGAGAGAAAGAGGAGGAGGTGAAAGTAAAAAGAGAGAGAGAGAGAGATGTGGCGGGCCCCCTCCCCTTCCCCTGCCTGCCCTGACGATCGATGTTTTGGACGCCGTTATGAAATGAGATCTTTTGTGTTTCCAACAGCCTGTACCTACACTACACTACCTACCTTACCCCTTTACCTACTCACTTACTTACCTACCTACCCAGCACCTTACCTAGTTGCCCCAATTTTCCCAACTACCCCCGATTTCCCAAGTTGGTTCTACCTTCGTCACCCGATATTACCTTGAGTTTATTTACCTTGCTGGTGGGCGTGGGTTAGATATCGTGCTTCTGAGCGACCGAGCGAGCGAGCAGCACCGAGGGTCTGAAATATGTGTGCTGTGATATTTGAGTTCTTTTTGGCATGTTCATTGTAGGCGGGTCATTACTTACTCCCTGCTACCATTATCTGTTATCCATTTTCTATCCAGCCAGCTGTCCATGAAGGTGCGATAACTTCTCATTACCTAGGAGGTTGGCTTGCGTATTGTATGTTTATGAAGTGGTTGTTCGTTGGAGCGCGTTGATAGAGGGTCAATGGAACTAACTGGCCACGGTTGGCTAGGAATGTCAATATCAACCCTGCTTTGAACGTACACTCGTCCCGTTGGTACCATACGAAATTATGTCATAGGCATGGTGGTAACTACCATGAATCAGGGGACAGCTTTGGCTATGGTCCGTGGCTGTGGTTGAGAGCTATAACATGGCCTAAGCACCTCTAAGATTTTGTCCGTTCCTCACAACTTCAATGAATGTCCGCCGAGGGTTTGTCAAAGGTACTACTTGTGAAAGATGATGTCTCTTTGGGGAAGCAGATCGCAAGCACGCGGGGTCTGGCGCTTTCGCGTGGGCGATTTGGGGTCCGCCCACTTTTCCCCGCAAATTCCGGGAGTCGTCGGATGCGGAGTTAAGCTGTTGAGATGAAAATGGGTGGGGCTGCGGCTGTCCATTTGCTGGACCCATGTTTCCGCCCGAGAAATGGCCCCCCGTTTTCTGATGGAATGATTTGAAATCCGAGACAGCCATTGTAAGTGCGAGGAGGTAGCAGTAAAAAAGAAGGCGGGAAGCTGATTGCCATCGCATCCGTGTTGCCCAGCTCTGTCGCGTCTGCCTTGGGAAGCAAATTCTTCATCTGACTCATCATTTGGCTGCGTCTGTCCCTTGCGCTTTCCCTCCGGTCGAACCCCGGATCCACATCCAGGCCGACAGCGCACATGACCGGCCCGAAGGGGAAACTTACGATCAAAGTGCCGGCCGGTGGACCGAGAAGTGCCTTCCCCTCGAAGCAATGCGAAGCTGAGGGATCTTGTCCGAAACACTGGCAGCGCCCAGTTCAAGCAGCTTGAATCTTGAGATACTATTTCAGTGCGAGAACCCAACAACTTCCCAGGCAACCTACCGTAACGTGGCAAGGGCAAATCGTCATCCCTGCATATGCAAGCTCTTCCTTACCTAGATCTCTATCCGGTCCGATCTAGGAAGCCATTCACGAGATTCGGATCCGAGCTGCGGTTCATGATTGGGGCCTCGGCGTCGCCAGCCGCTGTTGTGATGCCCTTAACCCTCGTTGGAACATGTATGCCCATCTGCTATAGGACCACCAGCTGAATTCTCCCGGCCCCTGCACGACAAGCTCTCTTGAGCTCCAATGCTACGTGTACAACCCGAGTCTTTGCCATCATCTATCTCGAAACTTGACCATGCAGGGTCCAAGCAGCCACACGCGGCCGGCGGCCTGGTGTCTGTTGTCCCACGTCGTGCGCAATCTCCTGCATGTCAACACAGGCTGACGCTGTGTCGTCCAGCACCTGCCATCATCCGCCACAACATCATGTGTCAGGGAAAGCAAACAAAAGCAGCCAGCCTTCGCAGCTAGCTTGCACATCTGCGCAATGGGGCTTGCAGCCAAGCCCGCTCACAACACATCACCAGGGCATGATGTCTCCATCTGTTGCCGCACATGGCATCCAGACCTGGGCCCTAGGTCCCAGGTCGCCAGGCGCTATGCAAGTGCTTGGACCCGTAGCTGGGGCCGAATCGGGAAGGTGGCTCAGCGCATCCCCCGATCCCGGGCCCAGTGAGAACATCCCAGGATGCGGAGGCAGGCACGATCAGCACCACTGTTGCCGTCACGCATTCGCGCAACACACAGCCATGCCCGATGTGACGGGAAAAGCTGCTGTGGGACGTGTGGTACCAATGCTACCATGCTACCTCGGTGCGCGCGCCTACTTAAATCGGCGGGCGCGGCGCAACTCCGCATCTGCTGCTGCGTCCCGTCTGTCTGCCGATACCTTCATCATCCCGCCATAGCCTCGTTTTTATTTTTTATTTTTTGTTCTCTTGTTGTTTTCCCAGCTTGGTAGTAGTGTTCTTTTACATTTTGATTGCCGCTGGAGAGAATCTCGAGGGCGAGAGAAACAGTCAGCAAGCACCAGGCAGCAGCATGTCTGAAGTCAAGCATCGTAAGTAATCGCATGCCACTCGCTGGATATCTTTTTGGCGAAAGACAGAGGCCGGCTGACAGAACTACAGCTTCGGACGAGGAAGACGGCAAGATGCGCGCGGGCGGCGACGCCGCGGCCGTCACCAGCCACGACGCCAACGCGCCGGCTTACGACTCGGCCTCGCTGTCGTCGGGCGACGTGGTGTGCCCGCCGCACACGACGGAGCGCAAGATCACCACCAAGATCGACCTGCACATCATCCCCTTCGTGTCGGTCCTGTACCTGATGGCCTTCCTCGACCGCGTCAACATCGCCAACGCCCGCGCCTTCGGCCTCGAGGCCGACCTCGGACTGGGCGGCGTCGAGTACAACACGGCGCTGACCATCTTCTTCGTGCCCTACGTTTTCTTCGAGATCCCCTCCAACATCCTGCTCAAGCGCTTCTCGCCCCGGATTTGGCTGTCGCTGTGCTGCTTCGGGTTTGGGCTGGTCACCATCTGCCAGGGCCTGGTGCAGAACTACTCGGGTCTGCTGACCACCCGCTTCTTCCTCGGCTTCTTTGAGTGCGGCATGTTCCCGGGTTGCTTCTATCTGCTCTCGAGCTGGTACCGCCGCCACGAGGCCCAAAAGCGCTTCTCGCTCTTCTTTGGGTCGACTTCGCTCGCCGGTGCCTTCGGCGGTCTGCTAGCCTCGGCGATCGGTAAGATGGATCACGACCGCGACTACCGCGGCTGGCGCTGGATCTTCATTCTCGAGGGCAGCTTCACGGTCGTCATGGCGCTCGTATTCTTCCTCACGTTCCCCGTGTTTCCGGAGCATGCGGTATGTACATCCCATCCAACACCGTCAACAGAACGAGGGAGATAGCTTGGATCACTAACGTGACAATCGCGCACACAGAGCTGGCTCAGGCCCGACGAGCGCGAGTTCGTCAAGGCGCGGCTGAAGGCGTCGCAGGGCCACAGCGGCGCCGAGCGCAAGATCACGCTCAGGGACGTCAAGACGGTCATGTCGGACTACAAGATCTGGCTCGGCGGCTTCATGTACTTTGGCCTGATCGTGCCGGCCTACTCGTACGCCTTCTTCGCGCCCACCATCATTCAGGGCTACCACTACGATGCCATCACGACGCAGCTGCGGTCCGTACCGCCCTGGGCCGTCTCCTTCGGCTTTGCCATGATCGTCGCCGTCGTCTCGGACTGGGCTCAGCACCGCCTGGCGTTCGCGCTCGGTGCTATCTGCGTGGCTATCTCGGGGTTTGCGGTCCTCCTGGGTGTGCATGATAACCTGTCGGTGCAGTATGCCGCGCTGTTTCTGATTGTCATGGGGACGTACTCGGCCATGCCTGTCATTGTGTGCTGGTTTAACATGAACCTGGGCGGGCACCATCGCCGGGCCATCGGCAGTGCGTGGCAGATCGGTAGGCTTCCCCTCTTCTCCAGGCGTTTCGTCGAAGAGGAGAACTGACAGTGGGCAGGGTTCGGCAACATTGGCGGTATCATTGCGACCTACTCGTTCGTCTCGACCGATGCGCCTTTCTACACCAAGGGCTATGCGATCTGTGTAGGGTTCGTCTGTCTGAGCGCGCTGTCGGTTGTCGCGTATGCCCTCGCGATCACACGGGAGAACAGGCAGCGGAGTAGGCAGCCACGCAATCTGGATCTGACCGAGTCGGAGAAGGTTGATCTCGGGGTGAGTTCGATTCATCTCTGCCGTGCTACATTTGAGCGTAGTGGTGCTGACCAGTCAAACAGGATCTGAACCCGGAGTTCCGGTATATGCTTTGAGACCAGGACACACACGGTCATGTGCCATGATTTTGCTACGAACGCGATGGCATTCGGCGATAGACGGGGTGGGTAGACCGCAGAGCGGTGCTTCATTGTACAAAGTATTGCCAGATTTTTGCTTTCGCCATACATAATATTATGCATACCAGCATTCGGATCTGCAAAGTCGCGTTACGTTGCGCGCTCTTCATCTCCCGCAATGAACTCCTCTGCGTCAAATAGGACCCTAGCTGCTGCACCTGCATCTTCCTCCGCTACCCCGAGCTCAGCAAGCAGTTTCTCGATCTCATCCAGCTCGCTGTCCACCTTGGAACTTCTCAGCGCCCGCAGCAGCGCGATATCATCATCTGTGGCCCGCCGCTCCTCCCCTGAAAGCGGCCGCGCCCGCTCTGTCTCCAGCGCCCGCAGCGCCCCTGCAGTGCGCTTCCACCGCCCGTCGAGGCCACGCTCGTTCGCGTACGCTACCGTGCCGCTCCGCCGCACGACGACGACCTTGTCCACTGCTGCTGCTTCTGCTTGGGCTTCCGTGCCATTGCTCTCGTTGACGTTGGTGTTACTGTCGTTGATGTCGATGTCGTCGTCGACCCAGCGCGCGGCATCAGCCACGCCATCAAAGCTTGTGTCGTGCACCGCCCGCGGCGTCAGCCGGGCCGGCAGGCCGCGCGAGCCGGCTTCAGGGAGGTGCAGGTGGTAGCGAGTGAGGATGCCCAGGCGGCTGAGCGCGGCGGGAACGGCGAGGAGGGCGATGTGGATACGATATGCCGGTCTTTTGTGCTCTGGTTTCATCTTCTCGGTGTCGTTTTCGTCCCCGTTCGTGCCGGCTACATTCTCTCCTGCTTGCCCCCTTTGTCGACCAGGTCCCGGACCACCGCCCCCATCCTCCCTTCCAACCCCATGCCCTTCCCCATCCCCTCCATCACCCCCGCTCCCTTCCTGGCGCAACATCTCCCTACCCCCTTCCCCATCCCCATCCCCATCCCCGACATCCACAACCCCCCACCGTCCCCTTCCAACCTCATAATCGGGAGAGGAAAACTCGTCAAAAACAGGCTGCCGAAACGCCCCCACAAGCCCACGCAGGTCGCCCTCGCGACGACACGCGCTCTCCACCAGCACGCGCGCCACCCCGGCGCCGGCCGCGTGCGCACACACGGCCTGCAGCCAGCGCGAGGCGTCGTGCGAGGCGAGCCGCGAGGCGAGGTGCGGTGCGGTGGCGAGGCAGCGGGCGTAGTGGGGGTGGTAGAGCTTGTAGGTGTCTGCTATTAGGTGCAGGACTTTCCTGTCCTTGTCTGAGGTTTCTGAGAGAGGGGCCAGGGGCGGGTGTGTGGCTGTTTTGGATTCTGAAGTGGGAGGGGGTGGTTGGGTTGGGGGTGTCGCTGTCCTGGAGGGTGGTCCGGTTGCTGTGGGTGATGTGTTGTTCAGTACGGTACGGGGTGCCGTCGTTGATGTATGGGACGGAGGCAGAGAAGAGGGAGAGGTGGCCATGGCGGAGAGCAGACGCGGCGCGAGGCGTGTTTTGCCGGCGCCGGTCTGGCCTAGGACGAGCACCGCCAGGGGCCGGAACCGACATTGTGAGCCCGATGGAGAGAGCGCTGGGTCGTTGGGGCGGGTGTGAGTGGCCGGGAGAAATGGGTGGAGCTCGCGCGGGAGGATCTGGCTGTGCAGGATGTGGGCGTGCTCGGAGGCGGAGATCTGCCAGGCGGCGAGGAGGGCGGCGATGTCGACGGTGGTGGGAGGTTGTTGGGTTGGTGGTGTGTCGGATGAGTTGGGTTTATGATACGGTGGTCGACGAGGCGAGGATGACTGAGAGCAGACACTGGGCTGGGTAGACAGCTGCATGGCTGTTGTTGGGCTGTTTGAGGGTGCTTGGCCAGTAGGCATATATTTTGGTGCGACCGTTCAGTCAAATGTATACTGCCGTTCAACCACTCTGCAAATGTACAAGTCCAAGGAGTCGTTCCGAAAGCGAGTTTTAGAAACTGGTATCTAGTGAAGGGACCGCAGCCGGCCAGATATTTACCGTCTCGGGGTCCGAGCATGGAAAACAACGTGTCTAAGACAACAGCTCGACCACGATGTTATGTACAGGCGGCTGGATGTACATCAGACTCGCATGCGGGGTGCATGCTACCCCCACGACGGAAGGTGCATCTGCAGGGGCTGTCCACAGCTTTTCAAGTCGGCCCCAGATTTGGTCACCTTTCAGCCAAAACGCAAGCGCAGCTCAGCAGGCACCCAGACGTGGGTAGTGCCGCGATGTACCCCTGTGTTGACGTTGTCTGGTGAAAGGATGGGGACGCCTGACTCCTAAATGGTCTTCAAAATTCTTCAAAATACTGAGGGAGCCGATGTCCGGAATGATCCGAAGGGTCATATATCATGTGGTTTCTACACGACATCAAACATAATAGCGTTGGTCACTCACGTTGAGTAATGTGTCTCACCCCTGAACGAGATGCAACCGAAGTAAATTTCAACCATTCCCTTCAGCAGAACTCAATCAACTGTCACTTCTTCATTGAATGCCCATGCTCGATTACTTCGCAACTGTCTGTACATCTTCATTTCACTGTCTACATGCTCCGCGTCCATATGTGTATGTATGTGTCTGGCATTCTTCCGTTCTCTGCGGTCTGTAAATCGAGTAGCTGCCTCCTACCTACGCAAGGCGCCACCAAGCCATGCAATCCCAACCCCCCCACACGCCACCCATCTCCTGTACGTCCCGCGCGTGACCAGGAACTCCTCTTGCCCCCCGCTGAGGATAACAATACTATAATGATAATGATACTAGAACTCCCCAACAGAGAGAGAGAGAACGAGAAATGAGCAACAGAACACAGAACAAGTGAGGTATCCAGAGCCACGGCGCCGGGCGAAACACACCGCCGGTCCGACCCCAACCGCCCCAGAAGAACACCGAGAGCCCCAAGAACCGAGATCCAAGAAAAACCACGACAAGCAAGAGACGACCGCAAAGTATGGAAAAAAAAACCCCCGCGAAGAATCGCCGCCCCGGTGTGCCGTATCCCCATAAACTCCCAAGAGTCCCGTTGGTATCCTCTGTCTCCATAGCAGCAGCAGGGCGTGCGCGTGGGGATGTGATGATAAGGAACGCAAAATGATGCAGTCAGGCAGCAGCAGCCCCGCCGTCATTGCGATGCGATGCCAAGTCCGTCCCCGGAGCCGGCAGAGCCCTCCACCGCGCGCGTCTCTCTCCAGACAAACAAACGCAAAACTCGAAACGTGAAGAGCGCGTCCGTATAGACAGCAAAGGAAGGGACAAAGAGAGAAAAGCAACCAAACTCCGATGCATGACCCAGTCCCCATTGAAACACCCCCAATGAAAAGATATAGGAAACGACAGGAGGAGAAGGGAAAAGAAAAACCGACGATAAACGTAGTTCGAACACAACTGAGCGCAGTCAAGCTGCCTCTCTGCCGGCTTGTCTCCCTGCCCCACCCGATCAGCCGCCAGGCTAACGGGCGGACAGATGGAAGGGGACCCGGAAAGCGAAGAATGCCAGCCGCGGAGCGTGAGCTTCTTCCTTAGGAATGGTAATGGCGTGCGTAAAGATGATGATCGTAGGAGTGATAATGATGATGACTCTTCCCCCCCCCTCTCTGTGTCTCTCCCTCTCTGATGCCTCTCATTGATGCTCATCATGCGATGCACCAGACCCGTCTGTATGTATGCGATGTCCGTCTTATAAACCTTGCTGCCTCGCTGCTGTGTAACTCAAATCGGCAGACTACGCGGCGTGACATCGCCGCTGCGCCGGCGAGGCGCCATCTGCTGTTGCTGTTGCTGCTGGGCCCTGGATGCGGCAGCAATGGCGTGCATCCGCTTGCGCAGGCTGGTGAGTCTGTTGTTGATCATCTGGATCACTACACATAATTCAGTCAGTACAATGAACGGTATGAGCCATGAAATGAAACCCCGAGACAAAAAAACAACTCACTCTTCTGCACAGTCTGCTTATCATCGCTGCTCATCTCGCCCGACGCCTCCCCCTGAGCAACAGCAACAGCGACAGCAGCCGCGACGCCAGGCCGCTCGCCACCTCCCCCACCAACCGAGCTCGTCGACACGCGGCGCTTGGGCAAATGATCATCATCATGATCCAGCACCGCCTCCAGCATGCGCACGGCCGTGACATACGCAATCTCACAACCCGGCAAATCCTCGCTCGCAATCTCGTTGATCGCCGCCGTGCGACTCATCTCCACGGCGCGATCATACATGAGCTTCTCGGCGCTCAGGCCCGTCGACAAGAACACGCCGTCGGCGCCGCTGGCCGAGCCCGCGCCCGTGTCCGGGTGGTTGCCCGGGTGGCTGGGATGCTCCTCCGGCAGCAGTTTCTGCGCCTCGATCAGCTTGAGGCGGACGACCTCGGCCTTCTCGAGCACCTCGTTGAACCTGCCACGGATCCACTGCACGGCGGCGTTGATCTTGAGCGCGAGCGCCTGCGTGTTGACCGAGTCGCGCGTGGCCGACGAGTGCGCGCTGCCACCGCCGGCGGCCGACTCGGCGCGGCTCTTGCGCGTCCACCACAGGCTGGCGATGTCCATCGACTTAGCGAGCAGGGAGAGCGCCTTGACGTAGAGGACCAGGGCCTCCTCCGACAGCGCGACCACCGCCTCCACGGTGAGGCCCTCGTCCTCCTCGCCCATCTTGTCGGCCGGCACGCCGCCGAGGCCGTGCTCGCTGGACGGGGCCAGCGGGACGAGCTGCTTGTACTTGACTTCCGCGAAGCCGTACACGACGTCGCTTCGGGTGGCATAGTCCTCGATGCACTGCGCCACGCGCGAGTCCTCGTCCACCGGCGCGCTTTGCCTCCCGTCCATCAGCAAGCCGGCCGGCACGGACGGCGTCGGGTAGGCCGGGAACGGGCTGTAGATCTGCGGTGGCGACTGTCCTTTGCCCAGTAACGGCGGCGCGTACTTGAAGCCGAAGAACCTGAGACTGGCGTCTTGGATGGCCTTGGAGATCACCGATGTCTTGGTTCCGGGGCTGCTGGACAGAGCCTTGTCGTACGACGGTTTCCGGTAGTGCTCGGTCCGCTCCTGCTGAGAAGTGCGAGAGGACGAGCCGCTCGGCACAGCACCGGTTGTTGAGGTCGGATGCCCTTGCTGCGTGGCCCGCCGGACGATCTGCCCGGACTTGGGCGATTGTGCTTGCGGGTAGAGCGATATCTGATCCGCAAGCGCGTTGACCTCGACGTGCATCTTGTCGATGACGATGTAGTCCCGCTCGAATGCCAAATCCTGTGCGGTCTTCTCTTCATCGCTAAGGGGTCTGCTCGTAGTGCTCTGCGCCCGAGCTCGCGTAGCTAGTTCCAGACCCGAGCCCAGGATCTGCTGGGCCTCGCGGACTACCGGCGCCCTCCCCGAGGCATTCGAATACCGCCGACTCCGGTCAACGTAAGAAATCGGCCGAACAGGCGCTGACGTGGACGGCTGGACCACAGGGCGCCGTATCCCGAGACCTTCTTCGCTTTCCTGACGTGGCGAGCGGCCCAGCCGCGCACCCACTTGCTCCAGAGGGTTCGGCTTGGGTTCAATGGGCGTCGCAAGGGGCGACGCGCGGCGAGGTCTTGGTGATGGAGGCGCCCCCGCTTCGCGACCAGGCTCCTGCTCCGCCGTCTGTCGTCGTAATGATTGTCTCCGCGACGGCGCCAAGAGCTCGTCCGGCTTGCTTGTGCTTCTCGTTTCTGGCGGCACAGGGCTCTCTGGTTTCGGGATGTCGTCCTCGACGAGCCCGGGAATGGGTCCAGCGACAACCGGGTGTGCAAAGAAGTCCTCGAAGGGCAAACGCTCGACGCTGTTCCGTTTTAATAATGCCCGTATCAGGCCCTTCATCTCAGAGCTGACGACACAATCCCGGGGAAACTTAATCACGTCGTCGGAGGCTTCGATCTTCCTGAGAAGCTCGACGTGGTTGCCGGCTCGGAAGGGCGGCTTTCCTGTCGTCATCTCGTACAGCACTGTCCCCACAGACCAGAGATCGGCCTTGGCATCGTATTTCTCGTACCGGAGGATCTCGGGAGCCATATACAGCGGTGAGCCGCAGAGAGTCTCGGCAAGCGAGGTTGATGGAAGCACACGGGCAAAGCCGAAGTCTGCCAGCTTCAACATGGGAAGCGAGGCCAGCCCCGCGGCCGGTGTGAGCGAGTCATGGCTCGCGCTCAAAATGTGCTTGACCATCTTCGTCTCGCGATGGCGCGGCGAAGGTAGTAGGAGGAGGTTTTGGGGCTTGATGTCGCGGTGGATGAGATTGGCCTCTCGCAGAAACCGGACCGCACTGGCGAGCTGCTTCAGGAAGTGGCGGGTAACGACCTCGTTCAAGCCAGAGCCTGGAGGCACGGGATACTTGCGGGCGAGCTCGTGCGTGGCCGGGTTCATGATCAGTCTGTCCCTTCTCTTGATGAATACCGACAGGTCGCCCATCTCGCAGAACTCCATGATAAGGTTGATGTGCGTGGCAGATTCAACGCAGTCGTGGAGGGCGACGATATGGGGGTGCCGGAGCCTCCTGAGAATCTTAATTTCGCTGTACAGATTCTCTTTTAGCTTTTTCGTGAGGCGAGAGAGATCGACCGACTTGATGGCGACCATGGCACCGGTAACCTTGCAGCCAATGTGTCAGTCAGGACACCCAGTTGGAAGAGGAGGAGGCAACCATCAAAGTGGCGATCCTAGGAATGAAGACTCTCCCACCCGGCGGGGACATTGGCGTCCAGAGAGAGGAGGTTTGGGACAGGGGGAGTGGGCGAACGAACCTTGTGACGGCCCGAGTACACCTGGGCGAAGCTCCCCTTTCCTATCTCCCCGTCTATCACGAAGTTCCCGACGGCATCTTCGCTGGCGGGCCGTGTCCGCCTGGACGAAGACTGTCTTTCAGCCATGGCTTCCTGATGAGTGTTGACGATGACAGGAAGCTGGCTGGGAGGAGAGGAACAGCCCGAGGGCCTACGATATGCGGAAGACGTCGGCGGCGGGCTGGATCGTCATGTATTCGGAGCACCGGTAGGGTGACGATAGACGGGAATACCGAGATAGCCAGGCAAGAAGAGGGCCCTTAGGGTGAAGGGGTCCCAGAGGGGTGGCAGAGCTTGAGATGCCGGTGTCAGGCGCAGCGCAGGACGGATGGGGTTGTGTGTTGCCTGTGGCAGTGGCAGTGGGACGAAGGCGGCAGGTACCCGATAGGCCGGGGCCAACGGATAGGTGCCGCAAGGAGAGGACCCTAGCTGCTTCAACGTATAGTGTTCGATGTTGTTCGGGGCGCTTCAGCGTTCGGTCAAACGGACAGCGAGCCGCGTGGATGGACGGCGGCCGACGCTGGTGCGGTGACGTGAGGTACGACTCGAAATCGGGGGAACAAGAACGACTTGTTGAAAGTAGCGGGCCGGGACCGGGAGCTGTGCTCAGACGGTGAGAGGATGGTCGGGTCGTCGAAGCACCTCGCTGCAAGACAGGCTCAACAGTAGGGGAATCGAAGCTGTCAATGGGGGACGTCCAAGGTCAACTGAATGACTCAGACTCGTTCGAGTGCAGGGGTGAGGTGCTGGCTCGTGGGAGGCGCAACAATGCGTGATTCGATTCGGGACGGATGCAGGGCGAGCAGCACAGTCGAGATAGATACAAAGGCTGCAGTGAGATGGCAGGCAGATGTTGGGGTGAAAAGGGAAGGAAGGGGAAGAGATGGAAGAGACCTGCGAGGAACTTGGGTTGGGGCCAGGAGGGTGGATGGATGGACGGAAGACGTGACCGCGATGGGCCTGTTCCTGTTGCCGAACCGGGGGGTTCCAGTGGTGGCAGCAGACAGAGTGCAGAGTGCAGACGGGAGCACTGGCAGTGCTGAGTGCGCTGCAGCAGTACAGGGGATGTTGCTCGCGCCCAGTGGGGTGAGCCCGGCCGGTCCTAGCTTCCACCAGGTCGCTGCTTCCACTTGCGGACTGAGGTGCGAGCTGCGGTCCTGTGAAAGCCTGAGCTGCTGCGCGCTGAGGTGCTGCGCGTGCGAATGACACGGCTGACACAGTGCTCGTGATGCGACCCGCCCATGGAACACTGGAGGAGGACCCCACACAGATCCCAACAAGCAATGCAAAGTGAAAGAACCTCAAGCCAACACAGCATCAGGGTACCCCCCAGGTACCAGAGGCCATTGCTCCCCTGAGCAATCCCCGCAATCGACGGCCCGGTGAGACGGCAGGGTACAAGACACCGTTACGTCGTCCTGCCGCTTGAGACGCGCTAAAACGGCATTTGCGATAAGGCTCCGCGATAGCATCACCTGCCTCGTCTGCACGCCTTCAACGGTCGATCGGCTTCATCATTTATCACGACGCTTGCGCCTTCGGAGGCGAAGCTGAGATAAGCTGGCTCCGACGTCTGGGACGGCGGAAGGTGGCCGATGTCGGCACGGCGATTGGATTTATTCTCAGCACCAATGTCCCTACCCTTACTGGCTTTCTTTTGCTGACTTCATTCACATTGCTGGCCACGCCATCACACATCTCTCGCAGCACGGCAGCCTGATGACGGGAGCAAACGCCAGCCAACCAGCCATCAAGGTGGACGAGGACGACGCATGGCTGCTGGATCCACCCGACGACAGGGCGCCCTGCCCCACCCAGTCGGATGCTGGCACCGAGCACAGTCACTCACTGCTGCACAGATGGATGCGACCTAGACGCAGCCAGTGGAGGGAGGGATATACAAGTGACATGCCGCAGCGCCTTATCCATGACCGTGCGGTAACACAGGCAACCAAAAGGCTTTCTGGGCTTTTTCTCCCTTTCTGGACGCGATCCTGATGGCATGAAGTTGTCAACCTGTCATGGCGCCGGACCCGACGCTCGCTCGCTCCACCTTCTGTCGAGGACCTACCGTGGCCCTTGTCAACACAAGCTTGTACTTGTATGGAAGCCACGGAAGTTGTTGTCCGTCAAGACTGCGTCTGGATCGTCTCTAGTCTACTACTATGACAGCAGTACAACAGACGGTCTGGGGCGAGTATGATGCAAGGCAGAGACGGACCAATGTCCTCACCTGAGCCAGACCGTGCTTTCTCCATCCTGCCTGTCTGCCTTATCGGCTGCAGAAAGATCTCCACCGCTTTGCAGCGATCTGGAATGCAGCGACTTGTCGCCTATCATTGGGTGCAGGCGGACTCAACACATGTTGCAGGGCGCCCCCAGATGGTCGTATCCGGGTCTTCCACGCAGCCTCCGCGAGGGCGCCTTTGCCCAGCCCCCTCAGCCAGTGGTTTAGCAATCAATTGATACCTTACTCAGTCGAATCTACCGTACCTCGCGTACCTACTGTGTGTCTTCAGGACTCTGCATTACGCATACGGAGCACATGTCCATCATTCAATCAGGGATACATTTTCGATCGGGCAGATCTGTAAACCGCCAGGGCGGCAGCCTCAGCCAGAGAACGGCCACGCCGAGCTGCCGAGGGGCGCCACGTTTTTCACGCTGTTCAATCAGCCCTGAGACTGGAGTGTCAGGGCCCTCTGTTTCTTTATTAATAAGGGAATCGCCAGCTGCACTGGTCACGAGCCACAGAGCGAGCCAATTAGCCCTCCGTTCCCTTTTGTCCACTTCTTTGCACCGTGACCTGCCCAGCTGGCAGTAGGGACCTATTCAGTGCATTGCGCCTCGAACAGTCGAGTCTCAAAGTGCGAGTCAAGGACCCGTGTTCCGCTCACCTGCCCCCCACGCCCTCCCATCTCGCAGGTTCGGACCATTAAACAAGGAACCTGGGCCACCGCGCGCAGCCTTGCACTGGCGAAGCTTTCAGGAAAGGCTGTCCCGAAACGGAAGGAGTGACACACCACTCGGTCATCTCATGCACACGGCGGCTTCTCGAGTCAAGGCGAACTGCGGTTGCCTCCGCGCGGTTCCACGGTTCCTCTCTCCCAGGTCTCTCAACTTCTCAATTCCCGGTCCGGGCAGCAAAGCGTTTTCCTGCTTCAAGCTTTGGTTCGCACACCGGGCAACCATTTGCCAAGCCTCCACGATGCCAATTGATTGTACGGACTGCAACCCCGACAGTCAATTCCTAGACCATGCCTTTCCCAGCCGCCGTCGGGCCAAGAGATGCACTTTCGATCTGCCCGATGTCTGTGCGAGGCTGCAAGATAGTGTGTTCTGGTGCCATTCGGTCAAACCTTCTCAGGGGAACAAGCAAGTCCCACGTCTCACAGGAATGTAACAAAGCCAGCCGAGCCGGCCTCGACGAATCGACCCCACGGTTGTCACCGACAGCCCGCAGAACCTAGAACAAGGCAACAACAATTGGCCGAAAGCTCACTGCAACCTGCAACCCCCTTTCCATGTCATCCATACCCCGATAATAATTCGTCCGCTCGTCCGTTGGCTACACCCCCAGTCGTGCTTGTACGAGCATCCATTTGCACTTTGTTCTGCTTGGTAGGTTTGTTGTCCATGCATTGTGCTTGTTTGAGATACAGCCACGTGGGGTCCTCAGATGTGTCTTGGGAGCTCCCCGAGTGGCAGCCACCCGCGATGGAACCGCGCAATGGGTGTGTGTGATGGTGGGGAGGGAGAGAGGGGGGATGGGCAGCCTGGAAGGCAACCACTGCTGGGCAGCAGACTGCGCAAGCTCTCAGCAGTGTGTGTGTGTGTCTGCATCAGAGCTCCGTTCTCATTGTTGGATTGGACAATCCACTTAATCTGTATGGAGGACCCCTCTTTGGTTTGGTTGGATTTGAGGTTGTTGCCTGGTCACAAACGCCAATCTTGAACCAGGACTACCTTCGTGGTCGAGTCACACCACTGAGGCGATCGCCCGGAATCACCAACTCCCCGCAACAGGCTCTTACTTAAGAGGACGTGAATGCAAGCAAACCCGAACACCCGCTTTCAACGAACACCTCCCTTTCTCTTGTCAGGTGAGGTATGCCTAGTACTGTCGAGTCCTAGTCACCACCCTGCAACCGTGGACCCTGCAGAATATGACTCCGCTTCCCGCCTGCAGTGTGTATACTGTGTAGCAATGGCCTTACCAACCGCAGAAGCAGGCTAGCCGAAGAAAGGCATCCGCTTCTCTGCCTTCTTCCATCCATCGGTATCGGTAGCGTGAAATTGATATGTACCGCAGTAAGGTTACTACTGTCCAGACGACCATCCTGCAGCCGGGCCGCCTGCGCACGTCCGTTCCGGTGCGCCTTCCTGCGTAGTTATGGGACAAGCGGGCGGAAGCTGTCCTCCCCGGCCGTGCTGTCACATGCGCTCGCCGTGAGCCTTCAGTTAGCATCGGTAATTCAGTCTAAGGTGATCCTTCGCCTACTGACGTGCGGACGGCTCAGACCACCAACAGCAGGCCTGAATCAGCGGTTCGCTGCCACCTACACCCAACACGTAACCAACTCGAGAGGAAAAGGGATATGCAGAACTGTCTTCGGTCTCTTCGATTTCCAAAGACTACCTGAATGCGGAGGAGCGGTCACTTTCCTCCCTCGACTTATCGCACGATGGCGATGTGAGCAGACGACGCCTCTTAACTCCCGGCCCCAGATTCAGATCCATGCAAACGCCAGATAGCAGGCGGGTCTAGTCCAACTCGGCATTCGGGTCAGCCTCAAATCGACCTCAAATCCTTTTGATGCAAGCCAAGTTCTCATCCAAACTCTCAACCTGATCCAAAACGCAACCTCAGTGCCAACCCCATCCGGTACTGCCGACATGGGTATCAGAAGGAAACGAACTTGCAAACAAATTCAGTGGCCTTTATCCCTGAAACCGTGGCATGATGCCTACCCGTCTCTTGCTTTTCTCCCTCTTGTTTCTGGTCCTTTCCTGAAGTGTTCCCTGCACCCTCTCATAAACGTCACTCAATGCCCCTCCGCCTTCTCCACCGTCGGCAGCTCAGCCAGCGCCTCCCCGATGGTCTTGACAGCGCCGCGGAGCTCCTCCTCAGTGATCACCAGGGGCGGCGCAAAGCGGATGATATTGCCGTGCGTCGGTTTTGCCTAGAAAGCAAAGCAAGTTAGCCACACACAATCCTCCTCATAAATGTAACCCCCCCCCCACCATGTTGTCCTGTGCGTCCTCTCGCAAGGGGGAATTCACTCACCAGCACGCCCTTCTCCTTCAACAACAGGCACAAATCCCACGCCGTCCTCCCCCCGGCCATCCCCTCATCAATAACAACCGCATTCAACAACCCCTTCCCCCTAACCGTCTTCACGACCGGCGACTGAAACGCCTCCACCCCCTCACGAAACACCCTCCCCAACCTTTCCGCCTTCTCTACCAACCCCTCCTCCTCCACCAACTCCAACGCCCTAATCGACACCGCACAACCCAACGGATTCCCCCCGTACGTCGACCCGTGCGTGCCGGGCTCAATGACCCCCATCACGGCCCTATCCGCAAGCACACAGCTAACCGGATACATCCCGCCGGAGATCGCCTTCCCGAGCGTCACCATATCCGGCCGGATGCCGGACCACTCCGAGCAGAGCATGCGCCCCGTGCGGGCGATGCCGGTCTGGATCTCGTCGCAGACCAGCAGCACGTTGTGCTGGCGGCAGAGGGCGTGGGCCTGCACGAGGTAGGATTCGTCGGGCACGACGACGCCGGCCTCGCCCTGGATCGGCTCGACGATGAAGGCGGCCGTTTCGTGGCCGTGGGTGGCGAGCACGGCGGCCAGGTCGGCGATGTTGTTGTACCGGATGGGGGCGCCCGTGGTGGGGTTGATGGCGCCGATGTTGGGCAGGTAGGGGCCGTAGTTGTCGCGCGATTCGGGGTCGAGGGAGAGGGAGATCGCTGTCATCTGCGGAAAGGGTTTAGTTTGGTGTGAGTTTGGGTGGGGGGTAGGAAGGAGGTGGTTACCGTCCGGCCGTGGAAATTGTCAGCGACGCTGAAGACCAGCGCCCGCCCCGGCTCGACGCCCTTGACCTTGTAGGCCCACTTGCGGGCGATCTTGACTGCGGTCTCGACGGCCTCGGCGCCCGTATTCATGGGCAGCACCATGTCATACCCAAACACGGCGCGGACTTTCTCGGCCCAGACGGGGAACACGTCGTTGTGAAACGCGCGCGAGCTCAGCGTCAAGCGGCCGGCCTGCTCAGCCAGCGCGCGCACCAGCTCCGGGTGGCAGTGGCCCTGGTTGACGGCGCTGTAGGCGGACAGGAAGTCCAGGTAGTGCTTGCCCTCCGGGTCCCACACGTGCACGCCCTGGGCGCGGGCGAACACCACGGGCAGCGGGTGGTAGTTGTGGGCGGCGTACTCGTTCTCGGCGGCGATGGCGGTCTTGGTCGACGCGGAGTGGTACCGGTCCTTGGCGGCGGCGTTGTCGGTGCCGCCGCGGACGGGGGAGATGTCCTTGTCTGCGTGAGGTGCCATGGTGTTGCAGAGCTATCCTTTGGGTGCTATGTGCTGGTCAGAACCTCCCGTTTTATATGACCGATGAGAGACAGAAGGAAGCACATGTGAGGGGCGGCGATGTGGCCCCACTCACCGAACTGATAAAGAACCTTAAGCTTGTGAGTGATTGCGATGCGGGAGCAGATCCGGCAGAGCGGTGCCTATCACAAGCGGACCAGGATGTTGAAACGGGGCTAGAACGGCGATATGTAATCGATACACATGCAAGACGTGTATGTGACAGAAGCAAGCCCACAGCACAAACGTGGGTGGAGATGTTCAATTGGGTGAGAGGAAAAGGGAGAAGAGAAACACAAACGGCCTATGAGCGGGAGCAGGAGCTGGGGTTAATAAGCAGCAGCAAAGGCGGCCACATGCGAGCCGCATGTTCGCTGTTCAGTCTGTCGATTCGTAAGGAAAACTGCTTCCATGTGGATTGCGTGAAACGCCACCATACCCCTAAGTGCAAGTGGAAGCGGCGTCGTAGAAAACATGACGGCAGCGCACCACCTCACGTGGACCCACGAGCCCTGGCATCCCTGGAGCATCCCTGTGTGCCGACGCTGACCGGGCCCGGACCTGCGCGACTGTGTACAAGTAATGCCACTGCCATGGTGAATGCCTCCGGACGGTCCGAGCCAGCCAACTTACGGATACCTCTTGGGCGTACTGTAAACAGAGAGATTGAGTGCTTCCAGGACAGTGCGACGCAGTGCCCTTTCTGGGTCAATGGACGCCGAACCACACCGATGGGCCGCGTGGGACCTGGACGATCGAAACCCTCGAAGCGAGGGCGAACGGGACCCCGGGAGACGGGAAGCGGAAGACGGCAGAAGATGGCGGTGGAGGTTCTCGGTGCCGTTGGTGCAGGGGGGGTGAAGCGGCGCCGACTGGCCAACCGCCGCTCAGGTGATGCACCAGCTCCGCGGGTAAGGCTGGCTGCGGCCAATCAACCGCGAGGTATTGGTCCTGTGCTGCCTGGGCGCCGGCTGGGCAGGGGCAGCTCTTTGCCACCTGGCGGCAGCCGTTTAACGTATCAACTTTCAAGCGATCGTCATCTTCATGTTGGACCCTGACGGCCTGGGCTTTGGAGGGTACTTCACTTCATCAGAAGCCACGCGGAAATGGAGTCGCACACGGCCGCTGAAGGCCTGCGGGAACGGCGCAAGGCAGGTCCTGGTGAAGCCGACGCCGCCGGGGACTCTGCGCGGTCTGGCGAGGCCGAGTCGAAGAAGCACCCCAACACCCTCAGAAGAGAAATTCACGGGGTGCACGCCCAGGTTGCCGCCGCCCAGGTTCAGGACGTGCTCAGCCTGCTGCTGCTGTTCCGCTTCCTCAACGCCCTTTGCGTGCGCACCTTCTTCCAGCCGGACGAGTACTTCCAGGCCCTCGAGCCGGCATGGCGCATCGCTTTTGGCAGCAACAGCGGCGCCTGGCTGACCTGGGTATGTCCGCCGTCTCTCCATGTCGTTGTCGTCTCTGGCTTGCTGACAGTGAGCAGGAGTGGCAGCACCAGCTCAGGTCGTCGCTGCACCCCGCCATCTTCGGGCTGGCCTACAAGGCCGTGCACGGCATCATGGCCTTCATGGACCTGTACCTGCCCTTCCGCGCCTTCATCCTCGTGGCCCTGCCGGGCGTCCTGCAGTCTGTTTTTGCCGCTTTGGGGGACTTCTTTACCTGGAAATTGGCCATGGATATCTACGGCCGGGAGAGCAACGCCCCGTGGGCAGCCGTCAGTTTTGACATTTCTCTTGCTTTGCTGTTGTCCATCTGTAACCCCAGATACTGACCTGTCCTAGCTTTGGATGACCGTTTTCAGCCCTTGGCAGTGGTACTGCTCCACCAGGACCTTCTCCAACTCGCTGGAGACGACCCTGACCATAGCCGCCTTAAGTTACTGGCCGTGGGAACTGCTCGATGATGCCAAGGCGAGCAACGAGGCGCCGTTGCTGCGTAGGGGGCGTGTAGCGAGGTAGGTTGCTAGCTCGTTCCTCGTCTTGCTGGAACCCGGCTTACATTGAAACAGTTTGCGAATATCCCTTGTGCTTGCGGCTGTTGCGGTAGTGCTGCGGCCTACCAATCTTCTCGTCTGGGTGACCATCCTGGCTCTGTCCTCAGCGCGGCTGGCTTCCGTTGAGAAATCGCACTCGCAGAAGTCAACTCTGCTGGTGCTGCTTCGAGAGATTTGTCTCTGCGGCGCCGCGGTCCTGACCGTTTCTGTCGTGTCCGACCGCCTGTACTTCGGCTTCTGGACCTTCCCGCCCTACAAGTGGCTGTACTTCAACATCTCGCAGTCCCTCGCCGTCTTCTACGGCCACATGCCCTGGCACTACTACCTCTCTCAGGGTGTCCCGCTTCTCACCACCACCTTTCTCCCCTTTGCCCTCGTCGGGCTCTACAAAGCGAATTCAGCGTCTAAGGGCACCCCTACCCTCCAAAGCAACATTCTCCGAACCTTGTCCATCGCCGTCCTCAGCACCATAGCCGTTTTCTCGCTCATCTCCCACAAAGAAGTCCGCTTCATCTACCCACTCTTGCCCATCCTGCACATTCTTGCAGCGCCATACATCACAACTTTCTTCACCACCTCGACCACCGCCGACCAAACCCCCTCCTCATCATCACCCTCGTCGCGCCCCTCCCACGCCAACCCTGTCGCCCTCCGCCACAAACTCACCCTCGCCTACATCCTCTCCCTGAATCTACTCCTAGCAGGCTACCTCAGCCTCTTCCACCAACCAGCACCGCTCTCCGTCCTGTCCTTCCTGCGCACCGAGTTTGAGCGTCTGCACCCGGACGCTCTCTCTCTCTTCCCCTCCGCCACCACTACCCTCAACCCCAACCTCCAGACCAACGGAGGAATAGAAGGCGCGGAGGAGGGGAAGAAAGAACTATTCGCCCTCTTCCTCACCCCCTGCCACAGCACCCCCTGGCGCTCGCACCTCGTCTACCCCGCCCTGCGCGCCCGCGCCCTGACCTGTGAGCCGCCGCTGCACACGGCGCCGAACTCTCCCGAGCGGGGGGGCTACCTCGACGAGGCCGATCGCTTCTATCTTCGCCCCTCCTCCTCCTCCTCCTCCTCCTCCTCCTCCTCCTCCTCCTCCTCCTCCTCCTCCTCCTCCTCCTCCGACGACGACAACAACGGTAATGGGACGTACGGGGTGGAGTTCCTCGCGACGGAGATGTGGCCCGCTTTATCCACACCAGCCGACGATAGCAAAGAGCAAAGCAGGCGCGGGGATGGGGAGGAGGGTTCTGGCGGTAGGAGGGACGGGGGAGTGCCACGGTATATAGTCGGGTTTGAGGGCATTGAGCCGACGTTGCGGGCTTTCTTTGAAGGGGGGGAGGGAGGGGAGGATGCGCCCGGAAGGGGGATGGGGGTGCGGTTGACCAGGGTGTGGTCTGCGTGGAACGGGGCGTTTAATGAGGACTGGAGGCGGCGGGGGAGGTTGGTGGTTTGGGATACGGGGGTTTATGGCGGGTCGCTTGGGGAGGTGGATGGCGAGGGGGGGGTGAGAGGGAAGGAGGGGAGGGTTGTTGATGGGCTTTGATGTTGTGAGGAGGGTGGTTGTTGATGGAGGTGCAAAGCGGGTTGTACGATGAAGTGTGAGATATGTATTTGCTCCGTCCTGTACTGGTTCATAGAATGGATCGGTTTGATGCTGGCGTATGTTGCTCCAGACGTCGTTAACATGGCATCATGGTGTCGAGGGCGAGCGACAACACCGGATTTCGGCGGAGTTGCAAGAGACTACAAAGGCTCAAGATGAATGTGGGTATTTATTCGGCTGCCTGTCCAGAAAAGCAAACGCGAGTTTTCCCAACCGGTACTCATACCACCGCATGCAGAGTACTCCAAACAGCACTTCAACCACCCCGACCGTTGCTCATAAACATCATCCTAGCCCATCTCAACCACGGCCCCGTCTCTACAACGCACCCCCCGTGCCCCACCAAGATGGCAAAAGCCACCGCATCACGACCTCGCAGCCTCAAGCTCCAGCTCCAGCAGCCGGATCCGCTCGCTCTGGTCCGCCGAGCCCGCGCCAACCCTCTTCTTCAGCGCCTCCACCTCGCCCGCCAGGCGGGTGATAATCTGGGTCTGGGCATTGAGCTTGTCGTTCTGCGCGTTGATGACCGTCGCCTGCTGCACAAGCAGCTGCTTGATCTGCTCCAGCGACGCCTCGACCCCCGCGCCGGACGGCGAAGCAGGTGCAGGAGCAGCCGCCGGCGCGGCGCGAGAGACCGGCGTGGTGACCTGCGGGGATTTGATGGGCGATGCAGGCTTCGCTTGCGCAGCAGGGGGGGCGGTCGTCGTGACGGGCTGCGGCTTGGTGGCGGTTCGAACGGGAGCGGCGGTGGTGGTGGTGCGCGGCGCGGGCCGGCCGATCTCCTCAAAGCTTGACGTCTCGGCGTCGTCTTCCTCTTCCTCTTCTTCCTCGTCGTCTTGGAACTTGTTGGCCATGGCGGAGATGGAGGTCTTCTGGTCGGCCATCGTGGCTGGAGCGCGAGCAGGCGCCGGTGCTGGCTCAGGCTGCTCTTTCTTGGGAGATGGAGCAGGAGCTGGTGCGGGGGCTGGCGCAGCCACGGGGGGCTTGTAGTCGGCTGGGACCTCGACAGGGGCGTTGCCGTCGTAGATGCTCTCGAGATCGAGCTTGGCCGGAACGGCCGTCTTGCCGTCGAACCATTCCTTGGCTGACATGGCCGGCTTGAGGCCAATGGCGGGAGGGTAGATGTCAGACTGGAAGGTCTCGGCGCGGCGAGGCACGGTAAATGAGATCGGCTCAATGTAGGCGTCGTTGACGGTCTTGTAGGCTCTCATGATCTCGTTCTCGTGGACGTTGATACCACGGCGCGGCAGGAAGGCAATACCACGCTGCGGGTCGGCCGACTTGTATTCAGACAAGAACTCAAACTTGTCGTTTTCGTACTCGTAGTAGCGGATGTTGCCATCACTGGAAAGGTGTGAGTAGCTGCAAACATGTTTGGCATGGAACATTCGGCCTACCCTTTACCAGCAAGATAAAGACAGTTTGAGCCGTCATCTGCAGCAACCCCGGTTAGCAGAGTACCTTTTGAAAGGGTAAGAGCCAGCTTACCCCAGAAAGGCATGCAAACGCCAGAGATCGAATCCAGCGAGGTGAACCCGCCGATGGGGTCTTTCCGGCCGGGCTCCCACAGGCCGATCTGGCGCTCGCTCATCCTCGAGAAACCGGTAGTCGCAATGCGGTTGTGCTCGCCCATCCACACGGCGCGGCTGTTCTTGGCGCCCTCGTGGCCCGCGTGCTCGTGGACGGGCTTCTCCTGGCGCACATCCCAGACGCGCAGCTTCTTGTCCCGGGAGGTGGTCACTAGCATGGAGCCGTTGGCGCTCCACGAGAGACTCTGCACAATCTCCGGGTGCTTCAGCGTGATGCCGGCCTGCCCCGTGGTGATATCCCAGAGCTTGATGGTCAGGTCGCCGGACGAGGAGGCGAGGATGTGGTCGGCGGCGGGGTTGAACAAGACATGTCCGACCTTTCTACACAATGGTGAGTGCCTGCCACGTAGGGTATATGCGGATCTTGTGATGCGCACCTCGAGTGGCCGTGCAGCCTGCTGACTGGCGAGACGGACGGCACCTCCTCAGCGTCTGTGTAGAGGGTGAAGTCTTGCGGCACCTCCCAGATAAAGACCTTGCCATCATCGGACGCCGAGGCAATGATCCGGTCGTTGAAAGGACTCCTGAAAGTGGGTTAGATTGGCGCTCGCACAGAGCAGCGGATGGCGCACGAACCAGTCTGTGTCCAGCACAGCGGCAGTATGGCCCCGGAACAACGGTATTTGGTCGGGCAGCTTGCCGCGCTCGTTTAGTGGGATGACGGCAAAGGCGCCGCCGCCGCTTGACTCCCAGTTGACGGAGAGGTACTCGGGGTTCGCCTACCGAAAGTACAGCAGGTCAGCAAGTGATTCCATTCACGATGCGACAGGGCGGGCGGGGCATTAGGTACCTTCACCAAGTTGGTATCCCAGGCATTGCGGCTGATGTGGAGGTTGTCGTAGCAGAACTCCTTCTTGGTGGGCTTGCCGAAGACATGTCCTGGTTAAGAAGAGGATCGATCAGCAGCCGTCGCACGCATCGCATCTAGCGCTGCGCTCCCACACACGCAACGGCAGCACGCGAGCAGAGCCAAGGACGCCTACGATATTTCGACGCGCGCACGAATCGGCCAGCCATTGGATCGAATATCTAAGGTGGAATAGAGAAACCGAGAGCGCGCGTGTGTGGAAGGAGTCAGTGACGGCAGCCGCTCGCCTTGCAGCAAAGAAGAAGGTTGTATCAGGGGTAGCGAAAGTCGACCGTTGGAGATGAAGGAAGCTCCATGGGGGGCCCCGCTGCGAGGCTGAGCCCCAGCATCTTCAAGCGCATGGCCAGCTCACCCCTGTCAATAGGCATGGGATGCCCTTCAATAGCGCCCAATGGTCCAAACCATACGAATACTGAGGAATACTCGGTACGCCCGTCAGCCAAGCAGCAATCGCATCCATTGTGGGATCTCGTTACCTGAAGCTCGCACTCACTAAGGAACTGGTTTCCGACACGATAGCGAGCTGCAATACCAACTTCTTGTGTAAGACACACCATCACTGCCTTCAGCTTCGAGTTGACAGGCTGGCAATGTGGCTTGATATTTTGTAGTATACGCCATCTTTATCAGTAATGGTCGACTGGTGTAGTGGTTATCACGTCTCGTTCACAAGTTGAACACAGCTGGAATATTTCCACCGAGAAGGTGCCAGGTTCGATCCCTGGGTCGATCATTCCTTTTGCTCCAGGCGAGCCACCATCCTTCTTTGTCTTGGTAACAATTGAATGTCATCAGCTACGGCTTTTGGGTGAATGTTGAAGGCGTAGCTATTCGCTTTTTTGTGCTAGGAAGGCCATTGACCGTTGACGATGTTAAGCAAGACGGGTTAGGGTTCTGCTTGGACGCTTCGCGTTGCCAAGCCTGACCAACCAGGAAATCTCCAAATAGAGCAGCGAAGCTTACCCGGCTACCGTGAACCACCTCGGACGCTGCTGAGATGCAGCTACTTGGCACCTCTCCCACAGACGGCCGCCGGAGTCGGCACCGCGAACCGTGACCATATTGCACACACCCCGATCGTCGCCCTTGATACCAACCACATACCCCTCCTCCCGATGCAATGGCGAGCAAGGCCAAGTCCCGCTGGGCGGACGACGAGGCCGACGCTGCCCACGAGGCCCAGCTGAAGAAGGAGAAGGAGGAGAAGAAGCGCCTCAAGGCCGAAAAGGCGCGCAAGCTCGAAGCCGAGAGGCAGGCCCGTGAAGCCGCCGCCGCCGCTGCTGCACAGTCAGTGGGCAACGGTGCAGACGGACCCCCTGCCAAGCGACGAAGGATATCACCAGACCGGGAGGCTGCCCCGACCGCTGGAGGCCCCGGTGCAGACAGCCACGCCCCGAAGCTGCTCCGCTTTCAAGGCGGCGCGTTTGGGCGGTGCCGCAGCGTCGAGAACTACGACAAGCTCAACGACATCGAAGAGGGCGCGTACGGCTGGGTGTCGCGGGCCAAGGAGATCGCCACCGGCAAGGTGGTGGCGCTCAAGCGGCTCAAGATTGATCCGAAAGACCGCAGCGGGATACCAGTTACCGGCTTGCGCGAGATTCAGATCCTAAAAGACTGCGACCACCGGAATGTGGTCAAGTTGCGGGAGGTGGTCGTGGGAGACGACACGAGCAAGATTGAGAAGTACGGCAGGCCGCTTTACTCTAAATCTCCCAATGCCCACTGCACGATCCTGAAACTAACCTCGCTGTGCCTTTACAGCATCTTTCTCGTCCTCGACTTTATCGAACACGACCTCAAGTCCATCCTCGAAGACATGCCCGAGCCGTTCCTCGCGTCCGAAGTCAAGACCCTGCTTCAGCAGCTCGCCTCGGGCGTAGCCTACCTCCACGACAACTGGATCCTGCACCGGGACCTGAAAACCTCCAACCTACTACTCAACAACCGCGGCCAGCTCAAGATCGCCGATTTCGGCATGGCGCGTTACGTCGGCGACCCGCCGCCCAAACTCACCCAGCTGGTCGTCACGCTGTGGTACCGCGCCCCCGAACTCCTCCTCGGCGCGACGCGCTACGGCAACGCCATCGACATGTGGAGCGTCGGCTGCATCTTCGGCGAGCTGCTGACGCGCGAGCCGCTGCTGCAGGGGCGCAACGAGGTGGACGAGCTGACGCGCATCTTCGAGCTGTGCGGCGTGCCCTCAGACGACGGCTGGCCGGGTTTTCGGCGGCTACCCAACGCGAGGGGACTGCGGTTACCGAGTAGTAGCAGCAGAGCAGGAGGGGGAGGGTCGGCTATCCGCGCGCGGTTCCCGCTGCTCACGGCCGCCGGCGTGGCGCTGCTCGGCGGCCTGCTCGCGCTCGACCCGGACCGGCGGCCCAGCGCGCACGAGATGCTCGAGCACGAGTACTTTCGGCAGGACCCCAAGCCGAAGCAGGAGGCTATGTTCCCGACCTTCCCGAGCAAGGCGGGGCAGGAGAGGAGGAGGCGGCGGGAGACGCCGAATGCGCCTGCCAGGGGCCAGCAGGCGGCGGACCTCGGGGCGGTGGACTTCAGTGGGATATTCTCCGGGCGGGAGAAAGAGGAGAGAGGTGGAGGCTTCTCGTTGCGGATGGTATAAGACTCATATAACAGGAATGAAGCCTCCGATGTAGAGTCACTCTAAAATCCTGGTCGCTCGGATCGATGGGAAGAGTAGCCTCATGAGATGCGCTTCATTAAGCTATCTTATATATATGCAATGTCGTAACAAGGAGATACATGCAATATTGCGCTCTTTCCCTCACCTGTCTCTTCAAGTTTTAACACCAACATCCCAGCGACAAGTACCCAAAATGCAATGCTAACAATGACTGGATCCAACGCCCTCCCCTTTCTTTGCGCACAATATTAGAACTGAAAGCATCAGAAGCCGTCCGTATCCAAACCCAAAAACACATTACAAGAGATATCACTCCACTCTTTCCTCTCACCACGTTCGTCGTCCCGCCAGCCCCTTCCGACCTCAAAATCAGAGCATCGCTCCCAAACCACCGACAAACCACGTAAAACTCAGCACCGTGATGGCACTCATCGCAACCGCAACCCCAATAGCGCGCTGGTCCAACCCCGACACAGCACCACTGCACGAAGCACACTGATACCCATCCCCATTATCATGGTAGTCCTGGCGCTCATACAGCCCAAAATAGAACCCAGCATACGGCGCGAGGTATCCCGGCTCGGGCGTCGCGCTAATCCCGCCATCCGCATCGGCAATGACCAGCGTGTACTGGTTCGTCAGCAGCGGGTTATTGACGTGCGCGCTCTGGAACGCGGCCGTGTCCCACGTGAAGGCGCCGGGCTCCTTGAAGGTCATGTTCTGCGTCACCGTCCACGGCTGCGCCACGCTGCTGCACTTGACGTACAGGTCGATCGCCGTGGGGTCTGCCTGCAGGTCCGTGTAGTTCCACCCCCACGTGATGTGGTCGCCGATCTTGTACAGCTGCAGGCCGGCCGTGGCTGCCGGGGTAACCATCACCACGCCGCCGGCTGGGTCCTGCGGGTTGAACTCGGTTTTTTTCGGCGCGTGCGACCGCGTGCCGTTGCCCGAGGGCCGGAAGGTGCCCGTGCCGGTGGCCGTGCTGCTGGTTTGCGTGAGGCCGCCGGTGTTGAGATTGGTCGTGATCAGGGGCATGCCAGCGGTTTGCTTGGAGTCGCCGCTGTTGGTGTTGCTGTTGGGAGGCGTGGGCTTTGCTGTCGGGGTGGAGGAGGGAGGCTCTGCAGGTTGCATGTTAGAGGGGCGGCTAGAGAACGGAAGGGGTACGGGCGCGTACGGTTGGAGGTGGAGGACGAGTCGTCCCTCCGGACGACCAAGGAGTCGAGCTCTGGAAGCCATCTCGGCCAGGAGAGAGCAGACGCCGAGTGAGACAGCGACAGCACGGCGACAGCCAGCTGGGCGGCGGATAGAGGACCCTTCATGGTTGAGGATTCGGTTGTAGCCGACCTGACGAACAGGAACGGGGTCGCGGACAGAGTCCGGGAGTTCAATCCGCTCTCCTTCTAGAATTTGACGTTCGAAGCAACTCGTTGAACACTGGAATTATTCGGTCCTCAGCGGTCGACTCGGAGGACGGGGAGTCCGGTCGAGGACGTGGCACAATGTTCGTCAGGGACTACCCCCTATTATTGGCCGGGTGAAAAATGAGGCCCAAGCGAAATGGAAAACCGAGACCAGACAGACGAATGCGAGCGTGCTGCGTACAGTGTAGGGCCAAAAAAAAGAAAGGTCTACAGTGGCAGAGACGGAAAGCAGACAAAGCGAGCGTCCGGACGAAAAAAGCGAGCGTGGTTGCTGAAGAAACAGCGGAGGTAACGAGGGGGCTCCGATGCAATGCGAGACCTGAGAGACGGTCGGAAAGGACGAACGACTGGAATGCAGTTGTCCAGGACAGTTCTCGACGCAACGCCCACGAGTTGTTTTGGGGCCCACAGGCGGATGCCTTCGGAGCCTCCAGCCAATGGCGGCGCGCCGTGGGCGGGCTGCGCCCAAGCCGTGGCGTGCGCTGGGGTGGAACACCTGGTCAACCAGGTTGTGCAGCAGGATCGAGAATGCCCGGGAATCCCCAATCCAGCACTCGCCGCCCTCGTATTTGGCGGGGCGGCCTGATGCCGTGTGCCACTCCACCACTGAGAGGGGCAGCACCTTGCGCAGCAGCCGAAACACGAGAATCTTCTCGCACAGGACGGGAGTTTGGATCTCCAGGATACATACACCTGTAAAAATAATGCTTGCATCTTCCGCTTTCCTCCACTCTCAACGGCTGTCCATTCCGGTGGATCTTGTTCAACGCCTACCGATCGCCAATGCCGATGGGTGCTTTAGTATAGTTTCCGGGTACACGACGCCCAGCTTGTCATAGTAGACGCTTATATGAACATCATGTTTCCAAGCTCGTTTCTCGCTTCCATGGCATTGACCGTAAAGGTTGACACATCATGGCACACCATCTGAGGCCAATCCTGCCTCCAGGGGAGTGATTCCACTCCAGGCGGCCTGCTCGTGATTCGGCTAGCTTGAACGTCGAAGCTGTGAAGCTTGCAGTGAATTGCAGCGTGCCGCTGCACTTGGTCTACATTCCAGTAGGCCGACACGCGATGCACTCAGTGGGCGGTTGACACTGTTTACAGTGAGTTTTCGTTCGGGGTGGGGAAAGACGCCATTTATTAAAGAGACTCGGGCCAATCCACTCATCCTCGGTCTGTGACTGCTTATCATCATCCCTCTAGGCCATTATACAGGATTGTATGCCGCCCTACCTCCTACCTACTTTTGACCCCCGACGATGCATAGCAGCCCACCTCAGGCCACACTTTGGCAGCGTCTGACAGCCTTCGGCTACTTTATGTGCGGCATGCACGGTGCAGATCGAAACGTCATGCTGGAATCCACTCGGGCCGCCGACGACGGTCTTGAGGAACAGCAACACCCACGCATACACATGAAGTCTGCCTCCAAGTCTTGGTGCTGCGTTCCTAGCTGAGACGAATAAATGCACTGTATCCCCTGCGGCTATTGGAGTCGTGGCCGGGCGGCGCTTGGTTAAAGTGCCTTGTTGGACCCTGACCACTTTGCAATTCCAACTGAGGACCGCAATAAGGTACTGTGTACCCGCTGAAGTCGCTTGAAAGACACACATCGTTGATCACGACCGGCATTAGGGATTGGTCATTCCGATATCAGATGGCACAATTGATCCGGCAACACAGCCGGCGATGCCAGCTTACTGAGTGCCAGCAATGTGATGAAACATGTAGCTGGCGAATCTAAGTCTTTAAATATTGTTGCGTCGTGCGAGATAACCAACGTGTTTTCTTTTGAGAGATCTTAACGGAGTTTCGAGTGTAGATTCGCACCCGTGATGAGATGGTGATAAGTCATGCACGCTGCCGAGTTCCATCGCGCGATTTGAGACCACCAGATCAAGGAGTTCGACCTGGCGATTTTAAGTGGTGGTTCGTGCGCCCATTTAGCGCGCCAGATTGCTTGCAAGTGCCTGCCGTTGCGGCGTGTCACACGCGAGGCTGCCGCAATCGCGACCCGCGATAGGCTGGATAGCGCGACCCTTGTCACTGGCCTGCAAGTGATGCACCCTCGATCCCGTCATACTGTACGCCGCGTTGGTACCTCCTTCCATCCCCTGGACCAACCGATAATCTTTGGAGGGGGCTGCCGCTCATTTTCTGGGCGAGCTCGCCGCCAACGGCCAAACGCCTCCCCTTCCGACCTTCCGCTCACTTCTTTCCACCAGCCTTTTCTTTTCTGGTCGTAAGCAACATGGCGTCAAACGGCACCACGGTCACCATTGACCGCGATTACTTCGATACCCTCGTGCGAAGGTATGTTACGTCTTGATCTTTGGGTTAACTTATCATGCCGCCGAGAGTCGGTCGACATCTCGTGCTGGCAGCTCAGGACTGACTTGCGACCTTCTCTCTCACACACAGGGCACACTTTGTATGTCCCAGAGCGCCGATGAACATTACCCTATGGCGAGATATCTAAACATATCGCCCAGAATACCGAGCCACTCCGGCCCAATGGACATCTTTCTTCTGTTGTCATTTCGCGGGCCGAATATGACAGTCTCACATCGATCGCCAAACAATACGGTAGCTGCAACCCAACCCGCCAGAGAGTGTGTGGCCACTGAGACTGACGAGACCCAGCGAACCTCAGGAGGAACCTACTTCGCGGCGGTGTAGGAGAGGAGACGGTGGATGTAGGGTCCCGAAGCTGGCAGGGATGGATTATCTGGTGCGACAGCCGTTAACGGATGGCAGCTGCTCAGCCAGGATGATGCAACAATCCAGGCCGGACACAGCCAGCCGACCTCGCTCCCGACGGCCGACCGCAACGAGGATGGTGGCGCCCGCCTGTACACACCGACCCCGCGGCCCGCCTCGGCCGCCTACGGTCAGCACAAGGCAGCGTCGCACGATAGCCCCCGCGGTGGGTACCACGAACACTCCACCTGGGCTGCCGGTGATGCAGACGAGGACGAGGAGGACGAGAACGCCGCGAGCGAGGCCGAGTCGCCTATTGACGGGCCGCCCGGGGCCAACTACCTGAAGGCTCAGGACCAGCGTCCGCAGTATGAGCGCCAGTGCACCCGCACAATCCAGCTCTCCAACCTCGCGGATGGAACGACTCATGCCGATATTACGAATGCCGTGAGGTGCGGAATGCTCCTTGACATCTTCCTCCGCAGCCACGAGCGCTCGGCTACGGTGTCCTTTGTCCAGTCGGCCGATGCCAAGAAGTTCTACGACCACGTCCGTCGTCACGACTTGTACATCAGGAACAAGCGGGTGCGTTGAGTTTAGTTGGAGGCGGCGTTCCTGAACGGTGGCTGACCGAGTGAGCAGGCTGATATCAAGTGGAGCGACCGTCAGTTCCTCCTGCCCAATCACGTCGCGAACAAGATCGGCATGGGTGCGAGCCGCAACTTGGTCCTCATGGGATACGACAACAGGCACACTGAGGATATCATCCGCGAAGACCTCGACCATATCCACAACCTGGTGGTAGTCAAGGTGGAGTTCAGCGGCGGCAACTGCTACATTGGCCTCAACTCAGTGCACAACGCCATCTATGCGCGGCAGTGCATGCTGAGTCGCCTGTAAGTACGGCGGGAGAACCGTTCCGTCGTTGCGGGGCTGACTTAATCGTAGGAGATACAAGGGGAAGAAGATCAACTACGACGTCGACGAATGTGCTCAGCCGTACCCGCAGCCTGTACAGAGGGTCCGGAAGGAAGCTCCCCCGTCGAAGAAGCCTTTCACGGCGATCGCCAACCGGTTCCACCTGCTGAACCTCGACGATGGCGACGACGAAGATATCGCAGCTGCTTTCCATCCCGAGAAGTCGGTGGGCATTACCGCATAGTAGCTATTGCAGGGCTGCCTTGGAATCGTCAGCTTCGGCTTCGGATAACGACTTCATGCGGACAATCTGCACTTTGAGGAGAAAGGGGCTACAGAGAGGCCATGAGGAGGCATACTTTTCTTTCCTATTTGCACCAGCGGCAGGCGTTAGAGATACCCATGGTTAGCTTCCCAGATGTTTATGGCGAGATTGCCAACACGTGGGAACCAGCGGCACGCCAGAAACCGCGAAATGGCCGCTTCGAACCAGACGAATACCATCACGCCAGTCATTGATGTTGGTGCCAAACCCACACAGACAACTTCCCCCACCCTTTGATACTTCTTGGCTTGTGATCGAGTGCTCTGTTGTCTGTTGCTTCATCAATGTTATGGTCTCTTGGGACCAAGATGGGTGCTCTCCCCTTTCATCAAGTATAAGCTCTGAGCTTCATATCAGGGGTCTGGTGCCTTTGCTGGCTTCTGTACGTCATCGCAGAGCCTCCATCCGTTGGCCCCACAATGTTAGTGCAACTGCCGAACAGCGCGTTGATCTTGGCAGTCTGGAGAACACTATCCACCCAGATGATGGCAGGATAACAATAACCGTAGATGGTGTTACTACAACTTGACTTGACAACCTGGAAGTTCGCGGTATATACTGCTTGATGCATGAGACCTATCAACGAGTAGCCTTTCCAACAAGCTGCTCTCATGCTACCAGCACATAATGGAATAAGTCGTTCAGAGAAAAACGATGATAGCCATACGGTAGCTAACAGGCCTGGGCAAAGCCGACGTCAAGAGTCGTCTATATCCGATGCAGAGCACTGGAGGCAGTTGAATAGCGCCAGCAAGACAGCGAGGCAGTAGGCTGGGAAGTGATCAGGAAGACCGATCCATACATATGCAAGGGCGGGAGCCCGAGGAGAGGTCCTCTGAGTTTGCTATGTCGAGTGGGAAACCCCAACGCTGCTCACGTACGCTACCGTCGGGTGTGGAAATACGCATCCCTCTGAGGTCGACCAATGCCGAAGCTTGTCGTAGCCCTTCAGCTACATAAGGCCTCACCAGCCTCGTCATACTCCCTCCCTTCCCACCTAGTCAACACAACCCCCCCTCGACCACATCCCAGAAAACTCAGAAGTAGGCACCCAACCCGAACCAAACCAAGCCAAGCCATCTGATACAAACCAAACCCAGTCAACACCGAATAACTCCTTCCACCTTCCCAATAACCACAACCACCCCTCCCCCCTGACCCCCAACCACCCTCGCATACCTAGGCACCTAGGCAACTACCTAAACAGCAGCCTACCGCCCCGGCTTGGTCATCGACTCAAGATACGAAAACAAGAAACTCCGATCCGCAGGCGAGATGGGCGTGGCGCTCCCGCGCCGCGAGTCGGTCGCCGTCGTCGCGCCACCGCTGCCCGCCCCACCCGCAGGAGGAGGAGCAGGGGGCGGTTCGGTGCCACCCGCTGCAGAAGCAAGCGACGCCACGCGCGAGCGGGGCGGTGTCGTGCCTGCGGACTGATGTTGCTGCTGGTGTTGCTGCTGGTGTTGGGGTTGCTGGTGGTGGTGGTGGTGGTGGTTGTCAAAGAGGGCGCTGGTGGGTTCTTTGCCCTTGCCCTTGCCGTCGGAGGCAGCGGGGGATGGCTGCTGTTGCATGCTGAAGAGCGAGAGGAGTCTTTGGCGTTGTTCGGGGTTCGAGTCCTTCCGCTGGTGCTGCTGGTGCTGCTGCTGTTGCTGCGGGTGGTGGTGGGGATGAGGGTGATGGGACGAGGGAGCGGCATGCGTGCTGGATGGGGACTGTTGTTGTTGCTGGGCGTATGGCAGGCTGGCAGCTTGCGCGGCGGCGTACTGGGGCGACTGTTTGGCTTCCTGGCCCAGCTGCGGCTGCGAGAGGACGCGATCTCGCGGGGACGGCAAGCCTTGGACGTCCGCAATCCGAACATCCTGCCTCGCAGGGCCGTGCGGACTGATGCGCTGTTGCAGACGTTGCATCTGTGCCTGCGTGCTGGCGTAGTCCTCAGCATTTGCCGCGTCTGCCTGTTTCGGCCGGCTCAAGATTTGCATGGGCCGGTATGGCAGGTTGGGTCCGGCGTTCGCTTTCACCGGTCCACCGTTGGCGCGAGACGCTGGCCCGGTGGTCTCGGCGGCGGCCGGCGCCCTGAACGACGGGCTCTCGGGCTCGCCTCTCTTGGCAAAGCCGGCGCTTCCCTGTCCCTGTCCGTGGTCCATCTTGATCTCGTTGCTCAGCGGAGACCCACGACCTGGACGTTTGAAGATGTCAAGCAACGCAGACCGGTGCGAGTCAGCAGCCGGCGTAGGCTGTGCTGGCTTTGGCCCAGAGTAGGTCTCTGAAGGGTGCATCGTGCCGGACGGTGGCTTCATCTGAGTGGTAGACGCTATGTACTGTGGCAAGTACTGGGCTGCAGGGTTCGCTGCTTGTGTGACCTGTACGTTCGTCCAGGAAGCCGGCTGTTGCTGGGCTTGGTTCCCGGTCTGCAGCGGAGTATTATCATGTGAAATGTTGCCGCGCGGTTTACTTTCGGAATCATGAGGCGCAGCCTTGAAGGCGTTCAGGAGGGACATTGCGTGTCCGGTCAACTGTGAGGGTTTTCCGGTTTGGTGTTGAGGAGCATAGACGTCATTCCGCCGCGCGGCGAAGGGAATTTGACCGCCTTGCTGCGGTTGAGGGGCGCCCTGGCCCGCAGCATCCGGAAGACCGGGCGTTGGGAGAATACCTCGCGTGAGTAGGGACTGTTGCACTTGTGGCGGTAGCGGCTGCGGGTGCACAAGGACGGGATCGGCCCGATGTTGCTGCCCAGGGTACCCGAACGGGTTTCTGCCGTAGTTTTGAGGGGCCATTTGCGCAGATGGCAGGCCCTGCTGGAGATAACCGGCAGAAGCATTATTGGCCAAACCGTGCGGAATGGGAAAGTTGGGTGGGTGTTGGTAATTAGGTGCGGGCAGCCGCTGTGTCGGATGGTGGTAGTGCGGAGCGTGCGGCTCAGGAGCGTTTGTGTAAGTGAGGTCGAACGGCGCGTGGGGAACCTGAGCATTTGGCAGATGAGCGTGTTGCGGACCCGGCTGTGAAGGCGCTCCCGCGCCTCTCTGTAAAAGAGCCATGAGAGCTTCCCCCTTGTCCGCGCTGGGACCGGTAGGCGGAGTCACCTGTAAACCCTGGGTGGGTGGCTGGACCTTCAGAAGGCGCTGGAGTTCGCGCGTAGCACCCTCCAGGGTCTCAATCGCCGGGCCACCATTCGCAGGACCGGGAACGGGCTCAGTCTGAGCTCCAATGTCGTCCTCGGTGAGAGGCTCCTCGGCGGGCGGCTGAACAGCCAGCTGCGAGTAAGACGCGGCCACCCGGGCGGCGTCCTTCTTCTTTTGCTGAACCACCCACTTCTTCAGAGGGACCAAAAACGGTGCGACCATGTAGAACTTGTTGGCGTTAGACGATGCAGCAACGTTGCCGTCCTGGGCGTTGCCCTTCTTTCGAAACGCCGGCAGCTCCGATAGCTTGTACCAATCCACCTTGCTGATCTCCTTCCGCGTTTTGGGCTCGAAAACCGTGTCCATGGGCACGTTGCGGAACACGTAAAGGCGAATTTGCTGTTCTCTCATGGAGATTTGAATGTACTTCACGTCGTCGTCCTTGGGTACCAGTCCCGCCTCGCGAATGTCAAAGCCTGTTTCCTCGTACACTTCACGGATGGCGCAATCCAGGTCGTCTTCGTCCTTGTTGATTTTTCCCCTCGGGAAGCTCCAGTTGGCAGCCTTCTTCCAGCCTTTGACGAGCACGGTGGAGTCCATGGCCTCGTTGAGCAGGATGGCGCCCCGTACCGGGACGCGGGTCTTGTACTGCAGGAACTCCTCGAAGGCACGCATGTGGTTTTCGACGGAGAAGGAGGCCAATAGCGGGCAATGTTGGAAGATGCGCAGGCAGAAGCTTCGGAGGTTCATGGATGGCAGGGTCGGGTCGAGCGGTCGGATGAAGTCTTCGTAGAACCATTGCGCCTCTTCAACTTGGAAGCAGATGCGCGCGACGGACGAGAGATCCTCCTTGGGAAGGTGGATAATGAAACGGACGCAGAGATCGTCCAACCCTGAGAAGTAGCGAATCAGTTAACGTCCAGCTAAGCAGAGCCATGCCGGTTGAAGGCACAACGTAGGTATTGGCGTAGGGTAGCCTACAGTCCTCGAGTGTCATGTTGTTTCCGGCCATGTTGCTGTCTTGTATCGAGCATGTCCACGGCGGCAGGCGGTCGTTCACGAAGTCGGTAGGTATCAATCGGGAGTGCTCTGGCGAGGCACAGGATGCGCAGGTAGTCCAGTTCGCAGCAGGATTGCCAAGTCACGAGTACTGGTGCTGGTGCTGTTGCTATCGTGACTGATGAGTCGAATCAAGGGGCGGGGACAAATTGGGCACCAGCTGCGAGGTCCCCACTAGAATGCGCCAGCGATGGGACACGGCAAACAAAACAGAGCGCCAACGCTAGACCGGCATCCACCGGCGTCGCAACAGCGAATGTAACGCGCTCGAGCTCAGAATGTACTAGTAGGCTGAGATGCGCAATGCAATCCGGAATATCTTCAAATGCTTCTCCCAATGCCAAGACTGGGTAGGAAGGGGTTTGGTCGCTGTGGTGGTGATCTGTCGGAACTGAGCAAGCGACGTGTGCAGACGTGGATGGCCTCGATGGCATTGGGTTTCCAACTGTCTCCACTCTACTTCTGAGACTGCGTTGCGTTGGCGAGCGGGAAGCGGGTGTGGGGGGTCCAGACCCCGGCACAAGCTCTCGCCACGATCCACGAATTTGCTATGTGCATGCGCCACAACACGCTCGGGTAGGCCTCTGTGGCGGTACATTCTTGCAGCAAGCAAAGGCCGACATTTACAGGGGCCAGGCCCCCATGGACGTCATCGCCAAGAAGCTGGGAACATGCGCGACCACTCAAGTGTCTCGGGGCGATGAGCACGATCAGGAGGTCAAGAGAGCGCATGATGTTAAATGGAAAAGGCTTGCGCCTATACTCTCCGTCAGGTTATCTCACTCTCACTTCCTCTTCGCCTCTCAGCTCAGCAGTTTAGCAACCATTTCATCCCTGGGCTGCGGTTCGCCTAGACCAGCGCCAAAGGCGTCCTCCAAATTCCAAGCCGTCCCTGACAAGCGCGCACCTGAAACGGACAAAGCGCGCTCGCTGGCCAATTACCACTGCAAATCGCCGTCATCCAGATCGGCAGCCGCCAAGTGACTCGACAAGGGACAGCGCACTCGGCTTGTTTATATCGTGACCCAGCCCGCCATCAATTGCTTGGTCATTTCGAGCAGCCGTTTCACCCAGAAAGCAGCACCGCATTTCAGGAAGACCGCCTACTTTGGAAGACAACATGAACGTGGCTCTCAAGATCCTCGAGAAGCGGGCGCTTGGGAAGCTCCGCAAGGACAAGAGGAACACCAACTCGGATGTATGTGTTGGCCGTCTCTCGCCCTTCGTGAAAATCCAGCATGCCGCGGAATACTGACACCTACAACCTCAGAATCCGTACCTTGAGAGGGTGCCCGTCACCAAGAATGGCAGGGTCGTCAAGCACAAGATGCAGGAGAGGCCCATCCCTGCGGGCCTGTCGCGGAACGACGCCAAGATCCTGAGGCGCGTCCGGAAGCGAGCCTACCGGTGGGACATGGGCTTCCGGTGCTGCTGCTGCAGCCTCAAGTTCGGGTGGTCGTCAGTCATCGGCCTGATCCCTGTGTAAGTTCTTCTTCGCCGTTGGAGCTGAGCGCCCGGCTAACCCGACTCGTCAACTCAGCCTCGGCGATTTCGCCGACTGCCTCATGGCCCTGTCGCTGATCAAGACGGCCGCCAAGGTCGACGGCGGCCTGCCCAAGCGGCTGTACAGCATGATGTTCACCAACATCATGATTGACTTCGCCATCGGCTTCGTCCCCTTCATCGGCGACCTCGCCGACATGCTCTACCGCGCCAACACGCGCAACGCCTGGTTGCTGGACGCCTACCTCGCCGAGAAGGCCAAGGCGCTGCGGGAGGGCGCCGTCCAGGACCCCGACGACGGGTCAAAGGTCCGCGTGCCCGCCGAGCTGCAGGTCGCTGCCGAGGACCGAGACGTCGAGCAGGGTGTGGAGCCGGCAAGGATGATTGAGCCGGCGCCCGTAGCGCCCGCTGCTACGGTGGCACCGGCGCAGAAGTCGGCTCCGGTTGGGAACTTGCCGTCTTCGACGAGGAAATGGCTGCCGGGGCGGAACCTGTCGGGTCAGCCTCCAACGAAGTAGTTCACGAACCTAGAGTTCGACCGGATGGGTAAAGGCGAGCGGTGATAATGTGGGCGAGGGTGCGGTCGGAGGCAATTGGAGACGCTGATTTTCAGAATGGACCGTGGCGAGTTCCATATCTCCAGCGATGCAGGTGGGCATTGGATTGTTGGCGTTTGGATTGATTTGGTAGAGTTCCGATATCCCTTGTGGCACAGCGGGTTAACCTCAGCCCCTAATCTCGTGGAATCATACGAAATATAACATAGCAATGCGGCAACGATGTGAATCCGAAGCCGCCCCCGCAGCGCGGACGTCGTGTGTACGGTGCAGACCTCACCGAAGGGACGAACAATGATAGACCAAGATCCTCAGACGACGCGGATGCCAGTCTTCCGCGATTATGTTTCGATTATGCTGCGATGACAAACTCGAACACCGGCCCATTGCCTGGACAGTCCATCCATGCAAATGGATTGCCAGAGAACGGGGTCAAATACGCGACACATGGAGAAGTCAACCAAAACGCGGGTGGTGCCGGTGTGTCATAGCGGGGTCGAGTGGGCTTGGAGACTGCAAGACAGGAACTCAGGCTGGGAAGATGGTATGCACACTCAATGCGGAAGCTGTCTCGGCCGAAGATCTGATAAAGGCGAGGTAAGGCCGACCAGGCAGGCACCTGGGAGGGCGGCAGTGGATCGATGCCTGGCGCAGCAGCAAGGACGGGTGGTTGGTGTCGGGTGTTGACGCGTCGACGCGAACCCCTGCAGGCAGTAAGATTTAGCACGGTAGGACCGCGTCCCCGCGGTGCACATTTAAGCATCGCGCGTCCCGTTTCCCATCTACCACCTCTTTGTCTGCACAGCTAGCATCCACCACCAAACTGAGCAATTGCCCCATTGACATCTTACATCAGGTGGCAATTCCTCAGCTCTTCTCACTGCACGCATCATCAATCTCATTCTCACGTACACCACAATGACTGCCCAGGTCACGCCGTCTAAGCAGGTTCGTGCCGCGTGTGCCCCGCGTCCAACACGCTCGACGCGTCACAAGTTGGCCCAACGCTGACAATTCTTCGCTCTGCAGGCTGCTTCGGCCATTGAGTCTCTTAAGATGGAGTCGCCCGTCAAGAAGCTCGACCTTTCCGCGTCCAATAAGGAAAACGCGCCGTTCGACGCCGACCTCGCCACCCTCGAGGCAGAGATTGACGCCAAGCACACCACCATGGAGAAGAAGGAGGAGGCCAAGCCTGCCGTCGCTGCCACCACCAAGGCCGACGGGGCCGACGAGCCGCTTCTGCAGGAGAACCCGCAGCGCTTTGTGTTGTTCCCCATCAAGTATCACGAGGTACGCGACGCGCCCCCGACGCGTTAAGTGGATCGCGTAGCTCACAAAAACCCCTGCAGATCTGGCAGATGTACAAAAAGGCCGAGGCTTCGTTCTGGACCGCCGAGGAGATTGACCTCTCCAAGGACCTTCACGATTGGAACAACAAGCTGAACGATGACGAGAAGTATTTCGTTTCCCACATTCTCGCCTTCTTCGCCGCGTCGGACGGCATCGTCAACGAGAACCTGGTCGAGCGCTTCAGCGGCGAGGTCCAGGTGCCCGAGGCCCGCTGCTTCTACGGCTTCCAGATCATGATGGAGAACATCCACTCCGAGACGTACTCGCTGCTCATCGACACGTACATCAAGGAGCCCGCCCAGCGCACGCACCTTTTCAACGCCATCGACACCATCCCATGCATCCGCCGGAAGGCCGACTGGGCGCTGCGGTGGATTACCGACACCAAGTCGACCTTCGCGCAGCGCCTCGTCGCCTTCGCCGCTGTCGAGGGCATCTTCTTCAGCGGCGCGTTCGCGTCCATCTTCTGGCTCAAGAAGCGCGGCCTCATGCCCGGCCTGACCTTCTCCAACGAGCTCATTTCGCGCGACGAAGGGCTGCACACCGACTTTGCCTGCCTGCTCTTCTCGCACCTCAACAACCGCCCCAGCAAGCAGGTCATCGAGGACATCATCGTGGACGCGGTGCGCATTGAGCAGGAGTTCCTGACCGAGGCGCTGCCGTGCGCCCTGCTGGGCATGAACTCGAACCTGATGAAGCAGTACATCGAGTTCGTCGCCGACCGCCTGCTCGTCGCCCTCGGCAACGAGAAGGTCTACCGCGCCACCAACCCGTTCGACTTCATGGAGAATATCTCGCTCGGCGGCAAGACCAATTTTTTCGAGAAGCGCGTCGGCGAGTACCAGAAGGCCGGCGTCATGGCCAGCACCAAGAAGCTCGCCGCCGGCGAGGAGGCGGAGCAGCCCAAGGGCGAGAACGGTGGCGACTTCAGTTTTGACGACGACTTTTAAGCTCGTGTTGTCGCCCCTTCTTCTCTCCTTGCTCTGTAATACCCCTCCTTCGTCCTTTTCATCATCTTCCTCTCTTTTCTTCCCTTGCGACCTCTTCTGGCATAGAAGCGCCAGGGTTCACGGTTGACGTCTCTCCATCTGATTGAGACGTTGGATATGCTGTCCCATGTACACACATGCTGAGCGGGCGGGACCGTGCAGGCATTGGCGGAGTCTGGCGTTGGCGTGTCTGGGTCTGGTTTGGCCGATTTTATGAATGGTATGTGGCGGACGCTGGGTTAAAGCATAAGCTTAGCGGCATGTATGAGTAGATTCTCATGCTAGGAATTACGCCTTGTTGACTGAATTGTCTATCCTGCACTCTGCCTCGCGATGTGTCTGTGTCTTGTACTATGCGCAGCTCAGTGCCTCTATTCGCCGTTGTTTGTCTACGCACTAAATGCTCTCTAATCTGCCCTTGATGTTCCCATCCAGCACATGCAGTTCACCAACGGTCAGTGACTTCTCAGCGCGACCGCGGTGTCAAATGTCTTTCGAGAACACTCTAGACTCCCTCAATCACTGCGGCAGCTGCAGTGCACAGGAAAGTACTAGGTTCAACCCAGGTACCTACGTCCTGAGTTCTGATGTTGAGCCCTCCCCGTTTAACTCCATCCTCCACCCACGCCGCCTTCACGCACAAACTACCCATTCCCTCACCTCTTCCCCTTCTTCTTCTTCGCCTTCCCACCACCACCCGCCCCTTGCTGCTGCCCACTCCCACCACCACCCCCACCCCCCGCACCAGCGCCACCAGCAACCGGCGTCGCAACTCCACTCCCACTGCCTCCCTCCTCCGCTGCAGCGGCAGCAGGCACGTCCGCCATGACCTCATCCTCCCCCGCATCAGGCCCCGCAACACCAGCCATGCGCCGCCCCAGCGCGCCCAGCATCTGCACCAGGCGCGTCACCTCGGCCGCCTTGGAGGTCTTGTACTTCAGCGTGGCGCCGCTGGCCGGGTCGTAGGTCTTGAGCACGAGGTGGCCGCGGCGGGGTTTCGGTTCTTGTTGGGAGGAAGCATCCTGTGAGGTGGTGGCAGTGGTGGTGTCGGGTTTGGCGGGCTTGGGCTCGCGGCGGGCGGGTTTGAGGTGGTAGCGGGTTGTTATGCGCGTCTGGTTAGGAGGGGGGGGAGAGGTTAGTTGGGGGTGTGAGGAAGGGAAGCGGGGTGGGGGGTGAGCTTGCTGTTGATGGGCGGGCTTGGAGGAGGAGGGCGGACTGATGTAGCCAGTCTTCGGATTTGGCGTAGTAGGGCATTGCGAGGTGCCCAATGCTCCGTCGCGTGGTCTGGGGTTTGTTGGAATTGAGAGGTAAGTTCGGCGGTTGTTCTGGTCCGGGCGTAAGCTGCCGTGCCGGTGCGAGAAAATGGAAACTCAGCGTCTGTGTCAAAGTGCCGTCTCTTGCTACCTGGGTTTGTAGCTGTGGGTTGGGAGAAACAGCTCGGCTATAGCAGCAAAAGCACGGTCGGTGGTCGATCAACTGCAGGGTGGAAGTTGCTGTTGTGCATGGGGTCGTATCATGCATTTTGCGGGGTCGTGCAATGCTGGTTTTCTGCTCCTGCTGCTCCACCTCAGCTCCTCCGCCAATTCACTCGCGCAGAGCTCTCACATGGACATAAACTCATCACTTGAAATTATGCGGACAACTTGGTGAGAAACACACCATACCGAGACTGCTAGTGGTACTTTTTTCCCCTTCTTCGTTGATCACGAGCTGCTGACTGCAGTCATGGCAGCTTCTTATTCCATTCCTCACTCCGAGCCTTGTTCAGCTGCAGGTATGCCGCAGTAACCTCTGGGAAGCCCATCTCCCCAAGCCGCCGCTCAATCCGCTCCCTGTAGTCGTACTTGTAGTCAACTTTCACCGGGGGATCGCCTGCACGAACTGGGTTGAGTCTGGTGACCCGCTCCACATTCAAGGCGTCGCAGACTCCGAACTTGGTCCGCACCCACGCCAGGGGGACGTAGCCGGCCATCTCCCAGTCGAGGACGGTGATTCGGCGGAGGCCATCGACCATGATGTTGGTCGGTCCGAGGTCGTTGTGAGACAGGACAAACACGGAGCAGTCCATGTCGAGGTCCTGGCATTGCTGCTTGAGCACTTCGACTCGGTCGTCCCGCGGTTCTTGCAGCGGGTTCATCCAGTTGTAGTCCACTCCGGTCATGGCGGTGGACTGAAATGCCTTGATCTCTGCGCACACTTTGGCGACGCAAGTCACCACGTGCTCCTTCTCTGCTTCGGGCATGTCCCACCAGGCCTCGTTCACCCGCTTCCCCTGGGCATGGGGCTCGATCAGGTAGGTCTTGCCGGCCTCCTCCATGTAGAAGAGGACAGTGGGAATGTCAAAGCTGAGTTGGTCTTTCTTGGCAGTGAGGAAGGCTATGGTTTCCGGTTCTCGTCGGGCGCCGTCGGTTGCGTTTCTGATCTTGATGATGAGCGCATCGCCAAAGCTGAACACGGCCGACCCGTCGCCAGCGTCATGGATCTGCCGGGCATGTCCGTCGGGTGTGAGAGGCCTAACCTCTAGCAGGGGGTCAGGTGCCGAGAAAAGGGTGTAGTATGAGCCGTCGTTGGGGTTCTCCCACAAGCAGTCGCTGTCTGGCTCGCGCGTTCCTTTATAGTGGCGGAGGACGTATGTGTTCCCGACGAGCCACGAGGCTGCGTCTATCTGCTTGACCGAATCTCGAACGTGGATGATGGGGGCCGCCATGTAGGGCCGACTGAAGTGGGACGGCAGATATGTCGGAGCTGGGGCTGAGGCTTTTCCTAATCGCACCAAAAGATGCAGACGAAAACAGAAAGGACTTCCTAAATTCACGTCTGTATGGATGCACCCAGAAAGGAAGCGGTGTGACTATCCTCGTCACACAACCTCCATTCGTGGTGTGAACTGTGTTCATTGGGCCGCACTCGGCTGCTTGCTTTTCCCGAGCCACCCTTCAAGTCAACCTCAATCAGTATACAAAATCAGAAATCGAGACCGGAACTGATAATTACCCAGACTTCCAGGGATTCTGCTGGTTGCCCTCTCTTGTCATCGGGGCAATTCTTACCTATGGTGAACCAACTACCATCTCGGGTTTCTATCCGACCTGACCCAGCACAGACCCGGGCTTTCACACAGTGCGTTTGACCAAATCAGGTCGTCTAACCACTCGGTTCATAATTCAATATGCCACAAGTTCTTACCGCGTTGGTGGAGACTCAAGGTGCCTACCTTTTTGTGGAATGTAGCGACCATCAGCTCGGGGTGGTAAATCATGCGCCCTTTACGGTGAGCTTCCAGATTTGAGAACAACCTGGAAGCAACTCCTGGGTTTCGTCCGCTGCAGACGCTCATCTGGCCGGGCCTGAATGAGCCCTTTAGAGAAGCTGGGCACCCGCTGTCCACAAAAACGGGTATACTGGCAAGCTGGGTAGGCAATTTCTAGTTATTTAGGGACGCTTCTGCAAGGAACAGAGAAAAGCAGCCAGGCGATAAAAGTAATTAACTTTGAAAGAATCTATGGGTTGCAAAGATGAGAATCTCGACTATATAGCTATCAAAGTACCTAGGTAGAGAAAAGGTCATGTAGTAAGATGATTCAGCAAGTGAGGTGAGGGACTCGACTGGGAAGAGGATGAAAAAGAATAATCAAGTGCCTTGGGGTGCCTGTTATTTGACCATCAGCGTGCCAGGACAGGACACTGTGATTCTTATTGGCGCTAGGCAAAGACTGTCAAGCACCAGCCCCCACCAGTTACTCAGGTCGGTAGGCAGGTAACATGGTTGCTCCACGTCTCTTTGCTCTGTTTCGAGGCCATATTGAACTAATCATCTCGTTCTCTGCACACTCCATGTTGTTCAACCAGCATATCTGATGGCAAAGTGAGGTTATACAACCCACCGCTCGCGGCGTGATTCGCACGGGTCTAGAACGACGACCCAATGGCAGGCCATCACCAGACGAAGTGAGAGAAGCATTCATACCGGCAAGAGGTGCAAGACTAGTCAAGCCAAGGGATATACGTGAAATGAATGGACGCGCAGGCGCCGAGACGGTGTGTAGGCGAATGAAGAGAAAACACACCCATGCCTTGATCCATCAACTGCTAGGCAAAAGCGAGATATGAGATTCGCCATCCTGGAGCCAGCTCCTCACCTGCCCGCATATTGGGTTCGAGATTTTCCGCCGCAGCCTGAAGGTCATCAGCGGCAGGTATCGACAAACAGGGGATAAAACAGGACTCCAACTACCTCTTGAGAGGTACACGTGAAGTACGCAAACGATGTCGCTCCCTCCTCTAGCCACGGCTTCTAACTGCTTTGGAGACTAGCAGCCACTCCCAGCGTCATGACTCTCGCTGTCAGTTTGTTCCGGGTCATTGTGAGTGCTTCGTTGCTGAGTTTCAATACCCTGAATCTTTTTGGAGTCCCATCGGCCTTCAAGAGATCTTGACAGTGTCTGATGGAGCCTGGCGGTCTTTGTGAACCATGAAGCATGAGAAACACCAACGAAATAGGAGAGAGTATTCGCCAGCTTCCCGCATATTGGGTCCGCTTCCGAGTTCCAGTTCCCCCGACAGAGTTTGCCAACCAGTTACGGAATACACCTTGTACCATGGAGCCGTGCCAAACCTAGGGCAAGGTGCTCTATCCAGTTGGTCGGCTTAACTTCCATTTCGGACGTGTAACTCTGTTGAACGAGGAGAACGCTGCGTCTCAATGCGTTGAGTTGTGCGGCAGGCATGACTCGGGTCTATCAACCGCAGTGGAACTCCCATGGGATGTAGCTCTACCGCTGAACGTGTATACTAGCACGGGGTGGCCACAAGACCGTGTCCGGGTTGTTTGCTGCTGTAGACGCAAGACTTGCAGTTCATCATTGCAAGAACGAGACAGTTCGAAACTCTTGCTGCAGGCACATGGCAATCACCACTCGCTGGCTGGGAGCCATGGTAAGTGTTCAGAAGAAAACGAAGTGCCTGTTTCGTATCCCAGGTTACTCACGCTGACACACTGCAGCTACTCACCGGACTCGTTCGCTGCTCCGTCGTGGCACAAGTGTTTATCGGGCTGGATGGCTCTTTCGCTGGCCAACTTAACACGCCGCCGAACCTGTCGGCGTCATGCGCGTACGGCTTTATCTGCTCTTTTATTGTGTGGAAGAGGCTTCCATATGCTTACCGACTCCTCTAGCTCTACCTTCAGTCAGACGGTGGTGTGTGACCCATCGCTCATGCGGGTTTCGCAGGGTGTGATGCCCAACTCTACAGACCTGGATCTGGTATGCAGCACTGCAATGTGTTGCCAGCCTGCAAGCGTTACAGAAGAATCAGCTCGCCAGCTGCACGGATACGGACAATGTTACAGTACGGTACATCGTCTACCCGGCTACGTACATGGTCGACTTGTTTCTCTCTACGTACACGTTGGCTTGCCAGAAGGACTTGTAGGCGGTACTCTGCATGCTCACCGTTGGTGCTCTGGAACCTGCTAACGTGTGACGCAGAGAGGGCAACTATTGCCTGCCGCTCTTCCAGCAATATAACGTCGCCAAGAACGCGAACTCGTCCGACCTCTGTTCCCCTTGCAACATTCAATCGTGGCAAGCCAGCCTTGACTCGCCCATCGGCCACAGCGACGTGCTGGCGGCCAGTTACTCGTCCCTGACTTCGTCGTATGTGCCAACTCCATCTCTGTCGTAGAAAGGTCGTTACTAACCATCGTTGGTTTATCGCACCAAGTTGCCGAATGACCTCCTACCCAATCAGCTCGCATTCCTCGTACGCTCTTGGAACGGCTACCATTCCTCCCCCACCCAGTCTGACGGACAGCCGGGCGCCTCCCACATACACCTGTGAAAGCAAGTACACGATCCAGGAGTTGGGCACGTGCAAAACAATCAGCCGGGTCAAGCAGGTGTCCACCTTCTCTCTTCTGTACTCCAACAAACTTTCCGCATCATGTCTCAACTTCCTAGGGGCGGGGACTGAGATTTGTATCCCGCAGCGCTGCAACACGTACATTGTCGCGCCGTGGGACACGTGTGCCACCGTGGCAAACTCCAAGGGCTTGACTTTTGCCCAGATTATTGAGTACAACCCGAATCTCGATGGGCAGTGCGGAAACCTGCCCGCTTTGGCTGGGTATGTGATCTGTCTGAGTCCGCCTGGGGTAGTTGCAACGACGCGGAGCCCGAGGCCAGCGACAACCTTGTTGTGATTTCCAGCCCTTTACTTTACCTACCTCTAAACTGGCCTACAATAGGATGCCCGTTCATCAATGCTACTATTTACGCTCAACGCCGGCGTATTCTCTACCTAACTTGATGCTTACGTCTACGTACCTAGCTTTGACAATCCGTGCCTCAACCAGGGCGCGCCCAGCCGTTGCTTTGTAACATCCTGGGAAATGCCCGAGAGTATACCGCCCTGGCCAACCGTCACGGTCAACGTCTCGGCCACTGACGCAACCGCTACTGGCTCGGTAGGCCCAGCGTGGACGCCTCCGGCGTCGCTGCCACGGGCTCCAGGTACGCGAGAGAATTGCAAGTTTTACGATGTGTACAAGGTGATCCCCGAGAAGTTGGTATGGTGCTGCGACTCAAACTATTGCTTCACAACGGCGGGTCTTTGGGGGAGTGAGTACCTAACCATTTTCCAATCCCACATTCCCTTCCTATCCATGTCTTGCCTGGCCTTTTTTTTTTCCCTTTCCGTATCACCCAATGGAGTTTCGCGGAGATGTCAACGGTACTAATCGCCGATACTTTCGCAGTCAGCGTGGAACAGCTGCTGGAATGGAATCCGTCCTTACCGTCCTACAACACTAGCGATGACTCAGCGTGGACCTCATGTCGATTGGAAGAGGGATATTCGTACTGCGTGAAGGCCTAGCGGATACGGTGAGGGGAGCGCTGCTAGGGTAGTGCGAAATGACGGATTCAAGGCCCAAGCAAATCTTCTAGCCGACGCGTGTTTACTGCGTCGTCGGGATGGGGACGTCAACGTAGCTTACACCGCCCGAGCCACCAGACCAGTTGCGGATCCAAGCCTCTGGGGTCCTCGTTTGTATGTGTATAGCATGCCAGCCCTCGCGGAGGTTGATGTCAGTCAGGCTAAGACCACGCTCGGCGCTGAAACAGACGTAGTGCAGCCAGTCAAACACGCGTGGCAGCGCAACGGCTGCTTCGCCCGTGAACCCAGCCATCTCGTCGTCCTCCCACAGTTCGCTCTTTCTCCTGGCGGTGGCAGCCAACCCGTCGTCGTCGTCAGTCCGAGTCTCGCCACCTCCAAGATCAAAATCTCCGCGATCCTTCATTTGCGATTCGGTTGCCATGACCAGGGTTTCGTAGTCCGGATCCATGGCCCGAATGTATGCCACCAAATCCTCCGGGCGTATATGCACAGACGCCTGAAGATCGTCCACGTACCTCGGAGCATAAGGCGTTTGAGCCGCCTCGCTCTCAATAACCGCCCTGTCCGCGACGAAAGCAGCTGGTCCGGATTCCCTTGGGTAGCCGCTCGTCTCCTGCTCCGTCGCGCATCTTCCGGAATCTGGCGCGCAACTGCTCGTTCGAAGCGCCGTCCAGTTCTTCCTTGTCTTCAACGAACAAGATGCGAAAACTCGGCCAGAGCAGGGGCCCGCTGTACCCTGAGGTGTGCGAGGTGTCAGATTTTTGGGCGACTCATCTCGGGTGTTTCAAGAAGAAAAGCGCAACCCGCCCCGAATCGGTACCTAGGCTCCCCATGGCCAAAAAAAAAGCGTTTTACACCAAATGGATTACACCGCAAACAAGCGGATTTCAACAACCAGCTATTGTCAAGATATTATAGAGATGATGAAACAAACTGCGGAAGAGAATGATAAATGGTAGTATAAAGCTGCTAACAACTTCTTCTTTCCATTTCGATGTCGTTTTGAGTAAGATCTCTTGGTATATTGTGGTTTGGTGTCCGCGTGGATTTGGATACATGGAGCTATGTATGTAAAGTAGGTACTCACAATGCAGGATTGACACCTCGGCGACCTTGTCGAAATGTTCGTGAAATTTCCGCCAGACCGCCTCGTTTTGGTCGCCACCCTAGCATCCAGTACGGAAGACAACGAAGCCCCAGCACTCGGCGCCATCCTCAAGCAGCCCGTTCTGAAGTATTTTCCTCATCCAAGGCGTGCCGGCCTTTAACCGCATCTCCCTGTCCCGCTCCTGCCCTGCGAGAAGACGTTAGCGACATGTCCCACTTCACGGACCTCGAAGCAAACAGGGCGTGGAGGTCGCGCCCTGGGAAAAAAATCACCACGCGCGCGGGACGGCTTCAGAACGCCTGAACACGAGAACAGCGACTCACAATGCGCTTGCCACGCGTCATGCTTTGCATTGTCAATCGCAAACCGCCGCGTAACCGCATTGACGCGGGTCGTCTTCTCCTCTTCGCTCGCGGCCATCCTAATCCGCTGCCACGCCTCGTCGCGCAGCGCCTGCAATGGTGGCGGCGGCCCGGCGGCCTGGCGCTGCAGCAGCAGCTCCATCATGCCATCAAAATAGCGCTCGTCGTAGGCTTTCTCGTGTTCCTCAAAGTTCACGCCCTTCATAAGGTGCACAATCATAGCCTCGGTGCGTGTAAGCTCGTCGGGCCGCGCGAGCGCCTTAGCTGTCAACTCGGCGCGGGTCTGTCCCGTCTTCGCGACGCACAGACGGTCCTCCTCTTCTGGTGATGGCCGGCCGTTAATCGCGTTGCGCTCGGCGCGGGTGATGGACTGCGGGTCGACGATGGCGCGCCGGTAGAGCGCCTCGAGGTTGGGGTCCGCTGTGGCCATTGCGTGGGAATAGATCAAACTACTCCTAAGGCAATCGTGAAACCAACTCTTCTCAAAGTAGAGCAGCAAACAAGAACAAAAGGAGGAAAAGGGTGGAGGACATATCGGGAAACCCATACGTCGCGGAAAACGTGGCCAGAGCGTACCACAGGTGGAGGAGAGCTTTCTTTGTACTGCCCACAGAGGTCGGGGAGCTCAATCGGTGCGGCTCCGCACCGTTCTTCTCCTGGCTTCTCTTGGTCTTTACACAAGCAAACGCCGGCGAGTGACTACATATCAAACTCGCCGTCTACCCGAACGCCGCCACATGCAACCGCCCACCCAAGGGTATCATCCCATCCCAACCCATCCCATCCCATCCCATCCCATCCCATCCCATCCCATCCCATCCCATCCCATCCCATCCCATCCCATCCCATCCCACAACAAAAAAAGGAACCCCACCGATCAACCAGCCCGCCAGTCCCAATACACCCACTCATCCCACACGTGCCTGCCCCGTCCGTCCTACGAATTGGGGTCCGGCAGCCAAAACACAAGCTCCTGGTCGGCCGTGGCCAGCATGTTGTAGCGCGGGTTGTACGCCAGCACGGCCGTCTCACGCGGCTGCTTGTCCTCCTGCAGCACGTGCGCCGGCGCCAGCACCTTGTCCTTCTCCGCCCCCGTCGGCGCTGCCAGCGTGTCCCACACCAGCAGGTCCGCGCGCGCGCCGCTCAGCACGTAGCGGCCGTCGGGCGCGAAGCAGCACTCGCCGCTGCTGCCGACGCTGCCGACGACGCCGCCGCCGCCTTCGGCCGTCTCGCCCGCGCCGAGCCGCCGCGTGCCCAGGCCGGGCTTTTTCAGGTAGGCTTTGAGGCTGCCGTCGAACGCGTCCAGAAGGAAGTGCCCCTCGCCGCGCGAGCCGAGGAGCAGGTGTTTGCCGTCGTTGGAGAACTCGAGCTTGGTCCAGCCGCGGAAGGCGGCTTCCGGGTCGGCGGGACCGCGCGCCTTGAGGATGTCGAACTCGGAGAAGGGGCCCTTTTCGTACTGGCGGTAGTCGTAGAGGAGGACGGTGCTGCTGGAGGGGGAGGCGATGGCGAAGGCGTTGCCGGACGGGTCCCAGGCGGCGAGGTAGGGCGTGTTGAGGAAGAGCTTGCCCGCGTAGTTCTTGGTGCGGATATCCCAGAGCAGGGCCGTGTTGTCGACGCTGCACGAGATGAAGTTGTCTGCCCCCGGGTGCAGGGAGAGGTCGGTCACGGTGCCCTCGTGGCCTTCGAAGTAGCGGATGAAGGAGTTGTCGTGGGTCGCAAGGTAGCGGATGGCATCTGGGGCTGCTGTTAGCACCAGTCTTCACTACGCAGTGATGCTGCCGTACCATTCTGCTTGGTGCTCGCGTAGATGATGCTCGAGCTTGTGTGGGTAAACTTGGCCAGCTTTACGCCGTATTTCTTGCTCAAGAGGCTCTTGTCGTGCCGGCCGTCTTTGACGTTGTAGATCTGGATGGTCTCGTCGCTCTCCGAGGTCATGCACAGCTCGCCGGGGTCGTCGAAGTCGATGGACAGGATGTGGGGTTGCGGCTTGCCCTCTTTGATATCGTCTCGTTGGAATAGCTGGGCATGTCAGCAGCCGTGGGCGAAACTTGCTAGGAAACCGGGAACACTCTTCACACCTTGGTCGGTCGAAATGCCGAAATGACGTCGCTGACGGCTGTCGTGCTGGGGGTGTTGCCTCCCAAATTCCGCGAGACACTCAGGGACGGAGTGGCTGAGGCGGAGGGGGTCTCGTCGAGATCCATTGGAGTGGAAGACATCTTGCGCGAGCCGAAGCTCTCTTGGCTGAATTGCGAGCGAAGCTCTAGCTCGAGCTTGTCGAATGGCCGAAAGCCAAACGCGTTGTGAAATGGGCGTTGTGAAATGGGAATTGTTCTAGAGCGTTGAGAATCGTTCAAGAAGACAAGCAAAAAAAAAATCACAAATCAGGGTCTCTTGACTGGTTAGGCTGAATGAAACGGAAAGCCAACTTGCCTAACACAGATTCAAATAGTAGTTGATGTTTCCTCTGGCCACTCACATTTGCTCCAACGCGAAGCTTTGGAGGAGCTCCCCCGGGTTCTGCCAGGCGGTAAAGATCACTTTGACGTCTGCCCCTGTCCATCCTGGAACGAGCCCCCACAGTCTTGGCTCGACCCGAGTCCAAGGCTTGGAAAAGCCCCGAATCCGGAGACACCAAATGGTACTGGTCTGTGCTTCGCACCGTCACCCTCTGCTCGCAGCGCAGAGGACCCTTCCATTGGGTCCGACTTCCGCAGGCACCAAGATTCCACTTTCGCGGCTGCAGGGACAGGCCAGGTCGCATTTCGTTGCAACGCAGCTGCGAGCGAGTCAGCAATGTCAGCACAGCGACTGATCCTGATGGGGCGGATATAAGCGGCCTTGCTTGCCCGTCCGCTGCCCTCATCGACCGCTCTGTGGATTATCGAATCTGCTGTCTTCTGTCTCACTACCTTCCTGATTTTGTATTGATCTGACGTCTGCTGTGCGCATGTCTTGAGAGAATTGGCACCGCTTCCGCTCTCCGCGTCCCCTTCCTCTCCTCCCACGCTGCGCGCCCGACTCGGCGCTGCGCCGATCCCGGCCAACCCGCAAAGTCGAACTCGGCACAGAAACCCGAGTGAGACACCGGCGAAATGTCGACAACAGCCGGGTAGGTGTTCTTACCGCTTTGGGCGCGCACTCAATCGGGCCTCTCGAGCCTCGAAAATCATCTGACATGGCCCTCTCCCTGACAGCGCCTTCATCGCCGGCGGCATCGCGGCCTGTGGCGCCGTGACGGCGACGCACCCCTTCGAGACGGTCAAGATCCGCATGCAGCTGCAGGGCGAGCTCCAGGACAAGGGCCACCAGCCGCACCACTACCGCGGCCCGCTACACGGCGTGTCCGTCATCGTGCGCAACGAAGGCCTGCGCGGCATCTACCGCGGCATCGGCTGCGCCTACGTCTACCAGGTGCTGCTCAACGGCTGCCGGCTGGGCTTCTACGAGCCCATGCGCAACGCCCTCGCCACGCTCATCTTCAAGGACGGCAAGACCCAGAGCTTGGGCATCAACATGTTCTGCGGTGCCGCGTCTGGCATCATGGGCGCCGCGGCGGGGAGCCCCTTCTTCCTGGTCAAGACCCGCCTGCAGAGCTACTCGCCCTTCCTGCCCGTCGGCACACAACACCGGTACCGGAACGCGGCGGATGGTCTGCGGCAGATTTATGGGGGTGAAGGGGTGCGCGGCCTGTACCGCGGTGTTGGGGCGGCCATGATCAGGACCGGCTTTGGCAGCTCGGTGCAGCTGCCGACCTACTTCTTCGCGAAGCGCCGGTTACAGCGGCATTTGGGCATGGAGGAGGGTCTGGCGCTCCATCTGGCCAGCAGCACGGCCAGCGGTTTTGTGGTTTGCGTTGTTATGCATCCGCCTGGTGAGCTTCGAATAATTTCTAAACAGGTTACATCTCATGGGACTAACGAGGCTGCAGACACCATCATGTCCCGCATGTACAACCAGAACGGCAACCTCTACGCCGGCGTCTTCGACTGTTTAGCCAAGACCGTCCGAACAGAGGGTCTCTTCGCCATCTACAAGGGCTTCCTGCCCCATCTCGCCCGGATCCTACCGCACACCATCTTGACGCTCACGCTGGCGGAGCAGACGAATAAGCTCATCAAGAAGCTAGAAGGCCGCTTCTTTCCGAGTACCGCGCTGAAGACGGCGTGATGGGGCTTCGCATTTTGACTGGCGTTTGGAAGCTTGGGTAGATCTGCATTTAAAAGCGCGTCGGTTTGTCTGCGTGTTATACCACGCTCGCGTGGACTTTAGAAGCTAGCGCCGCATGGTGACTGCAATGGGCGTCGACAGAAAGCCGGGGGGCTGGAGGAGGTCGGCGCATGTTGAGGATTTCAATCTTCGCAGAAACGCTGCGTCCGCGCAGCCTAGAATTTACTTCTCCCGTATCTATCTTGCCATATATTCTCACATCACCCCGCCGTCGAGCGCTCACACCCATAACACAACCGCTGCCCCCCTATCCTCGCTGCCGCCTCTCCCAGCCCCAGCTCCCCCCTCCATCTCTCATCCCCGCCCTCGTCCAGCGGCAGCCCGCACAGCCCGCACCTCCCTACGCCGCTGTGCTGCCCGGCCCGTACCAGCTTGCCCGTCGTCCGCGCGACGTTGGCCACGACAGACGGATAGTTCTCCTCGACCTCGGCGAAGTACCGCGCCATGACGTCTTCGATGCTCAGGTCCCGGTGCGACACCACCGCGGTCTTGCTCCCGCCCTGGTGGGGTGGTTGCTCCGCCACGAGATCCGCGATGCCGGCTAGCTCGGCGTAGGTCACCAGCTCCTTACGCAGCGCGTCCCGCAGCGGGTGGTACACCAGCACTTCTTTTCCTTCCCCTTCCCCTTTCTCCTCTCCATTCTTCTTGCCCTCCCCTCGACCATTCCTATCCTCCTCCTTCCTAACACCACCCCGCCCATCCCCACCTTCATCACCCGCCCCCTCATCACTCCCGCGGACCTCCCCACCCTCCCCTCCAAATCCAAAACCAGCACCATCCCCCAAAGAAGCAGCCGGCCCGTCCGAAACAAGCCACGGCACGCCGAACCCGCGCCCCTTGGCCGCCTCGGCCAGCGTCGTCTCCGCCAGCGCCGTCGTGCTGTGGCCCAGCAGCAGCGCCTGGCAGCTACGTGCGCGTGCCTCGGATAGCAGCGTCTGCCGTGTGAAGTGGCGGCGGAGGTCGCTGCGCGAGGCGGCTGTGCTGCTGGCGCTGCTGTCGCTGACATCGCTGCTGAAGGACGGGAGAGCGATGCGGTGGAAGGTGAAGCGCGGGTAGCGGTTTCTGTAGCGATCGATTGCGGCCTCGGTTTCGGGGGAAGATGAGTATGAAGGAGAAAGGTGGGGGGCAGCGGTTGTGTTGGCGTCGACGTGGACGACGACCAGCTCAAAGGGCGCGTTGCGGCCCTTGGCGAGGTTGAACTCGATGTTCTCGTTGAGCAGGTGCAGCAGCGCGGTGGAGGAGACGCCCAGCGAGAGGCCGAGCAGGTAGCGGCGCGTGCCGGTGGGCGGGCCGCCGGTGGCAGAGGGGGCGGGGCGTGTTTCCTTGCCCAGCAGGCCGATCTGCTTGATGCACTTTGTGGCAATGAACTTGGTGAAGCAGTTGCTGTGGGGGTATTCTTGGTCAGTGTTGCGTGTTGAGAAGATGAGGTGTGATGGTAGGTGAGGGTAGTGATGCATACCTGCACACGGGCTGGGACCTGCTGTCGAGGGTCGCCTCCTGAGCGTGGCATTTCACGCACGGCCGTATGAGTGGCCCTGCAAGTGGCCCTGCGTGTGAATTGGCTTCCATTCCCTGACGTTGTATAACAAGAACAATATGATAATGAAAGGCTCTGTGAGAGCTTCAAGATTGAGAAAAGCAATTAATTCTTATCTTTCACGTCGAGAATGCTTCTTCTGCTGCTGAAGAGAAGGCGGCGTGACTTATGGGGGAGGAACCTTTTGAGTTCAGTCATCCATCTCCAACGCTTTCAGCAATTTGCATCCCCGATTTCATCGGACTCAATAGGGTTAGGGTTCTGCAGCTCAGGGGCTCGCTTGCCCAGCAAGACACTGGTTTTTCCAAAGGTAGATGAAGAAGCTCAAGGCGTATATGGTAACTAGTTCATTACAAATAAGTACTGTAGTACGATGCTGCCCAGTTCGTGGTATGTATGTCATGTGCTGATTTCGTTAGTCCCACTCCATCACGGGTCCATGATGTCCTTCTCGCCCCCTGCAGTTCCATCATCAACCTCTAAACCCTCAAGGAAACCGCTCGTATGCCGCCCTCGACTCGTACATAAATGTCTGCGGCCCAGCCGTTCTCCCTTCCGGCATCGTGCCACTCAGCTTCTTCGCCGCCAAGTACGCATCAAACCCGGTATCCATAGCCGTCAGCGCCGTGTTGATGACCGCACCCGCCAGCGTCATAGCCACGACAGCAGCAAACAAATTCGACGCCGTCGTGCCCACTTCCACATCCAGTGCCACGCCAGACAACGTCTGAAACAACCGCGGCGCGGCCGCCACGATAGACTGGTACGCCGCGAAGCTGGTGGCCGCCCCCGCGGCCGCCGCCCAGTCCAGGCTGCGCGCCCACAGCGCCGCCTGCGCGTGCCGCTCGCGACTGCTCGACATGGTCGTGAAGAAGACCTGCACGGCGTTGGCAAACACGGAGGCAATGAGAAGGATGAGAAGCGGGATGCCGCTCAGCACGGCGAAGCTAGCTTGCAGGCCTAATGCAAGCCCGGCCAGCGCGAAGTTGCCGCCGCCTTTGCTGGTGGGGATGGAAGAGGCGAGGGAGCTCTCGTGTCGGGTTTGGAGGGCGGCGACGCTGCCGGTGCAGTTGAAGGGGGCGGGGCCAAAGCAGAGGCCTGGGAGGGGGTGGGCGTTAGCAAGTCTCGCTTCATCAGGTGGGGAGAGCATGGCGCAAGGAGAAAGGGGCGGAGGTAGAAAATGGGCGTAGTACCGAAGAAGCCGATGTGCAGGTCGAGTTGGACGTCCTGGCCCCCGAGGTTGACGGCGCCCTGGGACTGGGCGATCACGGGAGAGATCGCGCTGAGGGAGTCGTTGATGCATCCTACCGAGAGGACCACTGCACGGACAGGGTTAGTCCGGCCCAAGGAACAAACCACCTCAAATGGATAGGTTGGTAACTTACAATACAGGATAAGACTAGCAATGGGAAACACGACAACCAGAATAATCCGAGGAGGCTTCAAGATCACTTTCTATGGTCAGCATTCGCACTTCCGAACGTATTGGCAGGAGCAGACTTACATGCGGGCATTGGCCTCGATGCCATCGTCCATGGAGCGCAGGGGACTTAGATGAACAAGAACGCCAGGTTAGAGGAGGCCAAAGGTCGAGTCTACGGAGGCCAGCGACCGATCATCCTCGCGCTGAGCAAACCAAGCCAGACAAACGCTACTGGCTGGCCTCCATGTCGAGAGTCCGGTCGGGCATCACAGAACATGGAGGGACGGACATAGGCGTCGGGTGGGCAGGTAACGATGATAAGTGCCTTCCACCGCATTGGGGCGGTCTGTTACACGTCCTCGGGACGACAACCCGCACGCAAATCCGGTACTTCGGAAGACGTGCGGCCCGGGCGTACAACGGTACGCAGTGGCTCTCTTTTGCTTGTCTGAAGTTTGGAGATCGGAGTAACATGACGTGTCGATCTCCCATCCCAAAACCCCAAGCTTTGTGTTTCACAGACGCCGTTTAGGCTCGCCCGCATGAACCCAATCGCGGGGCGCGGCCACAACGTTTCAGCCCGCCATGCAAAAGCTCCAACGTCGCATTGACCTCTGAACTGCTGCTCAGACGAACCCACTACCCTCACATCAGCCTGTTGTTGTCTGGCAAACCTCCGCGGGCACACAGACACACACACTTGCAAGTGAGTGGAACCCCCCTTCACTGGCTACCGCCGCCAAAAAGACAAGCGAGATCGCCCGCCTCAAACCAAGCGCGGTCCCTGCTCCACGCCCGCAAGATGACCTCCTTGCCCACGCCTACAACATGCCGCACCTGGTCCGGGTCCCCCCACCCCGCAACGCGGCTGCCCCAGGCCACGAGGTGGGTACCGGCGTGCAGGGCGGTGCGGAAGGCAAACGCGTCGTCGTCGACGACGCCGTAGCCCGCCGCGAAGCCCTCAATCAGCCACTTGCCTTCAGCCATGGTCTTGAACAGCCACAGCTCGTACAGCTCGGCGATCATCTGCCCGAGGTCGAGCGCGGGGAGGGCGAGCTGGCACATCTCCCAGTCGACGATGAAGATGGGTGTTGTTTGTGCGTCTCTCAGTGGCTGGTCGGGCAGGAGGGCACTGCGAGCAGATCGTCAGCTGGATATCACATCCTCAGGTTTGGCAGGAGGAAAAGGATGCCGTGCCACTGGGCCACGTACTTCCCCGTCCAAAAATCCCCATGAATAACCTGCAAATCCTCCCTCTGCAGCTCCTTCGCCATCTCCTCCCTGATCCGCTCAAACGTCTCCCTCGCGTCCCCCAGAACATCAGGGAAGTTCTCCACCGTCTGCACCAGCGTGGTGTAGTTGACGACATGCTTGAGCTGCTGCATCGGCTGGTTCGCGCGTGCCGCCTCGCGCAGCCCGTGCTGCACCGGCAGCGCCGCCCAGTCGTGGAAGGCGCGCAACCAGGCACCGAGGCTGCGTCCGAGCTCGACGCAGCGCGGCTTCCGGGATGGGTCGCTGGATGCCGGGGTGGTGAAGTGCTTGAGGGCGTAGTCTTTGAGGCTCAGCGCGTGCGGGAGGTACTCTTGTACTTGCGTGTTGGTGGCCGCGTTGAAGTAGTGCAGCTTGGGAGCCCGGACGGCGAAGGCGCCAGGTGTTGCGGGCAGTCCGCTGAGAGCTTTTAAGCACTCCTCCTCGGTTTGCTATGTTGGGGTTGCGGTCAGCAGTTGGTCACAGGTCAGGCCAGGTAAGCTGGGCCTCGAAGATGTGGCGAAGGGGACATACGCAGCGCGCTGTGGGCAGCTGGAAACCCGGCGATGAGGCAACGTAGCCCTCTCCATGTTTGATAGCAACCTCCCTGGTTCCATCGGGAAGAGCAGTGGACAAGGCGCCTCTGAAGATGAAGTTCGCTGTGCCTCCCGACAGCGGTTCCAGGGAGGAGCACGCATACTGGGTGCTACTGAGCTCTTGAAGGATCTCGTCAGCAAACTTGGAGGTCTGGGGATGTTCCATGTTGTCGAGTATATGGTGTCAAGAAAACAAAAACTAGGGACCAAGCGGACTACCTGGGACGCGTAGTTCAAGACCTCTGGAGGCTGCCTTTACGACGCCGGCTTCAGTTGTACTATTCTCAAACTCAAACGTTCGAGTTCGCAACGTAAGCCCACACTGGCATCCGATGATCCAGAAGTCCTCTTATACTGCCTTTCCGATTGTCGCGCATGGTGTCCAGCAACGCCGTCACTTACACCTCTGATACCAACGGAGAGTGGGGCTTTGCAGCATGATGCAACGACTGAGCCAATGGTCAATGGCTGTTGCCCCGCCTCTTACGGAAGCTCTGACTCTTCGCCGAGTCCGCCCAGCCCGCGAGCAATTCCGCTCGCGCAGGTTTCCTGACCAGGAAAGGCGTGCTGATGCAGGTCGTGGAGTTGATCTGGTTTCGATGATCCGAGGCTCGACAGACCCTGCTCTCATCCCTTGCGCCGCAGGAGGAGAGAGCCGTTAACAACAAGGGCGCGCTCAAAAGCCCAATGTCTCGGTAGGTCAGCACTGAGCTTGGGCCAGCACGATTGGCAGCATGCAGTGGAAGGGCGAGCAGGCCCGAAGAAAGAGCGAGGGTGCAGAGGGTGAGATGAAGTCATCAGAAGGGTGGAGCGAAAACAGATTGGGCGGGCCAAGCTTAGGTAGATTTTGGCTGAGCTTCGAAGGCTTGCTTTCGATTCTTTCAACCCTCCAAGCATGTGCTGATACAAGAGTGCCGAATGCGTACCTATATGTGTTGAGGTGTGGAAGATTTTGTTACAGTAGATAACGACCTACCTGTCAGTCGATGCACGGCTTCAGCGAGGTCAAAGCCATCGGCAGCGAGACTCGGGTCGTGGCGTTCGAGGCTTCAAACCGGCAGTTGTTCCCCACAGGCCGCAGCTTAACCGAACTTGGCGTGCCGAGACCGAGCTGGTAGCTCGTCTGCCCCACATTCCTCCTTCGAGACCCTGCAATCGCTGGAGCTCTGGAATCTCTGGAACGGCACAAAAGCATGGCTCGGCCCCCAGTGGAGTGCAGCCAACAAAGAAGCTCTGGATCTCGATGTTTAGTTCTGAAACAGGTCCAGCACTCCGCGGCCACACCAGCACCGCGGACAGCGACCTCGCATGAACGGCCGTCTACATTGTGGTGACTGCCGCCAAATGGCGAGCTTCGTTTCCGTCTTCTCGAAACAACCGGACCGCGTCACTGCGGAGCGATTTACACATTCCAGCTCGACTTCTCCACCGCGGAAGCTTTGCTTTGTCCTGTAGCTACCCCTACACGCAGCTGCTGTGTACATGTAGGGTGCAGCTTTCAAGCACCTCCCATGCTTGCTGGCGGCAGCACCCGCGGTTCCTCCAGCCAGACTCCCAGAGTGCGAGCAGAACGCTTTCCGCTGACCGTTGGATGTGCTGGGGTTTCACCAACGCGAGGCTGCGGCACGAGCGCAACCACGTTCTCTCGTCTGCCGCCCTCCCTTTGGCTGCGCGCCTTGGTGCAGGCTCTCGGCCGCCTGGTACCTGAACGTGGCCGCGTTGGCCTGGAAAAGAGACCCCAACACACCAAACACACCAAACCACCAACCCACCTAAATCACCAACGTATCTGAGCTGCTTTTGATCGCTGACGCTCGTCTTGGAGTAAACATTCACACGACGAGAAGGGTCCCCATCTACCACGGATTTCTACATATAACTGCAGCCACGAACTCTGCCCCCGCCTCCTCCTTCGGCACACCCGCGCCACTCCCGACAACTGCCGCCTAGCCTTGATCACGCGAGACATCGTCCACGCCTCCATCTTCTTACCCGAAGGTGTCCCTCGTTTAAACTTGTCTCCCTTCAATTCCCCAAACAACCTCACATTACGCCACTTCGCATTACCATCACGCAGTTCATCCTCGCTTCATCTTCTTGTTTGCTATACATGGACGTGCCGCCATGGAACCAGCACAAATACAAACGACGGCCATGCAGACAACAGCCAGCCCGCCAGCCGACGAGCCAAGCCCTCAGCCAGTCGCGGTCCCAGCGCAGCGAACAGCTTCGGGGCCATTAGGCCGCCTAGCCGTGGACACATATTCGCCCGTCAACCAGAATGGCAGTTTCGAATTTGACCGTGTCATAAAAAGCGGCTACGTGCAGAAGCGCACGCAAAAGACAAAGGTCAGAGCTACCTAATACACATCTGCAGGTGTATGCGCTGGCGCGGGGAAGCCCGTTTCTGACAGCGAAAGACACAGACATGGAGAACGATCTACCTCGTCCTGCGACCGAACGCGCTCTCCATCTACAAGTCAGACAAGGAGGAGAAGCTGCGCCGCAAGATCTACCTCTCGGATCTAACAGCTGTGACGCTGCTGAAGGACCCGAAAACCAAGCGGCCAAACGTATTCGGCCTATTCTCTCCCTCAAAAAACTATCATTTCCAGGCGTCAACGCTGCAAGATGCCCAGGAGTGGGTGGAGCTGGTGCGGCAAGACGCAAGGATAGAGGAGGAGGAGGACGAGATGTTCCTAGCGAGTCCGGTCGTCCGGCAACCTTCCTTCTTCCACGGCGCTCTGGCCAGCAGTCCCGACCCGACCCGCGTCCTCGCCTCCCCCGACCATTTCCTATCGAGTTCTCCGGAGCCCACCGAACCCCCAATACGCAGCCTCGGCAAGCCGTACGCGCGGCGGCCATCCCAACTCGACTCCTCAGGTCTCTCGGGCGCCGAACTAGCCAGCCACTCCGACTTCTCCGACTCAGACGTGCACCGCGTGCCCGGCGCCTCGTTCGAGAACCTGGCGGTCCAGCGCCCCTCGACATCCCCCGGGCCATCCAGACCCTCCTTAGCCGTCACCGGCACGCACCGCGTCAGCATCAGCTACCACGAGGCCGACCCGGACCGCGTCATCTGGCAGGGCTGGATGTGGTTCCAGCGGAGCAAGGGCGGGGTGCGGCAGTGGAAGAAGTCGTGGGGCGTGCTGCGGCCCCGCAATCTGATCCTCTACCGCGACGAGGCCGAATCGTCGGTGCTGTTCGTGCTGTACATGTCGTCGATCGTCAATGTCGTCGAGACGGACCCGCTGAGTCGCACCAAAAGGCACTGCCTGCAGATCATCACGGACGAGAAGAGCTACCGCTTCTGCACGCGCGACGAGGAGACCCTGGTGCAGTGTCTCGGCGCCTTCAAGAGCTTGCTTGCGAAGCGGAGGGAGTTGGAGGCCAAGGCGGGGACGACAACTGCGGCGGCTGCGACTGCTGCTACGACTACGATCGCGGGCGAAGCTCGCTCCCCGCCAACATAACCGGCCCCGTATGTCCCCTACTTGTGCCCGGGGCACCTACGTCGACCGTTTTGCGAATCAGGGGCAATGCGACCCCGATCATGGTCGCTCAAACCAAGCATTTACACCACACCTTCATCAAAGTTCACGACAAAGGAGTCCGGGGACCCGGTGACGCCTTTTCTGCGCAGCATTTCTGTGTTCGTTTCTAACGACTGACGATGAGTATATGACGGATAAGTCTGTAATACCAGCCTGGGGCTCAGTTAAGAGCAGGCAGCCAGCCGCGGGCGGATAATTATATAATTGACATGAATGTTTGATCTGCTCATGAAGTGCACGTCTTGGTGCTTTCGAAGGTGCTTCGCTAGCCCTGTGAGGTTGCGTGTTCGCTGAGCAGAACACAGAACAGAAACCTGCCTCACGTTCTGAGAGCCAAGCATATGGTAGGACTCGGCGTGAATCGGCGATCACCGGCGTCCTGTGGCAGAGCATCATAAGGTTTGGTGAGACTTGAGCTAAAATCGCCCAAAACTGACTGTGAAGCTCAATGCCTGGTGCCATGTCCAGCTGTCTTCTACATCCATGCGACCGCGGTCTGAAACCTCTCAACGCACCCACTGCATAACTATGCCGAGACAAAAACTAAGTCTTTCCATACGATCTATTCACACGATCCAGTGCTGCAAACTGGACCCTTTTCCGCAACTCTAATGTCCACTCAGGACCTCGCTCCAGCCAATCCTGTCGCGGTGCCTGGCATCGTCTGATGCGGTCCGTCGGACAGCGCAGATGGACCTGGCAGGTCGACAAGGGGCTGTCCAGGTGCTGCTAGGCTGAGCAGGCGGCGGCGGACACTCGGATCACGGGCGTCCATCAGCTTCCTGCCATCTGAGTGGTCACCTCTGCAGATTGGGCACCGGCCTGCTCCTTCCCCGCAACGGACGAGCCACTGCGCTGCGTCCCGGTCGGCAGCTCGCCCCCAAATCGAACGTCTGGCCGCTTCCAATCACTGAACGAACGACACCACATGTTCAAGTCGAGTCACTCTCCCGTTTTCGATGTCGAGGGAGGTTTGTGGAAACCAAACCGTCTTGCAGTGCTGTCTCAGTAAGACCTGGTTTTGCCAAGTACCTAGTAGTGCGCGGTGCTGAGCAGGTCTTGGTCTGGGACTGAGACGTGTTCGTGCATCCATTCGTTCCCCTCGTCTTCCACTTGCTCGAATCTGGAGATGAGCGCCGGGCCGCCGTCATGGCCGCAAACCCGGTTTGGCCGCCTCCAAAAAGGATTGTCGAATAAGACGCCACCGCATCCTCCGAGGCAAAAGGTCCATCCATGGTAATGAAAACCCCTTTTCATTCGGTGGGATCAGCCGTCAACAGGCACCTGTGCAGCCCATCGTCGAACCCGTGTGTACATATAAGTCACTCCTCCGGCAACGACCGCGCCTGACCCGCCGTTGAGTGACGACGTGACGTCCATCACGCATCGAATAGGACGAGCACCCTGCACTTCGCATGCATCCTCTCCTTTGGCCTTTTGCTGTTTTGTTTACCTACCTTTGTCACTCCTTTGCGTCTTACTTGAGCTGGTTTGTGACGTTCTGCTTTCACTACGAGCAGAGGCTCATATTCTCGATTCTCAACAACACGCTCCCTGCCTGGCCATACGGCACTTGCTCTCCCGTACGCCTCCTTGACCTCAACATCACCAGCAACGACCTGCCCGCCGTCACAGCCACCATGGCCCGTCTCCATCACCTCCTCGCCGTCCTCGGCTTGTTGGCGCCACTAGCCCACACGGCGGCGGCGTCCGTAGCTCTCCCGCTGCACTCGTCCAGCCGCTGGATCCTCGACGCCAACAACCAGCGCGTCAAACTGCGCTGCGTCAACTGGGCCGGCCACATGGAGACGCACATCCCCGAAGGGCTGCAGCACCAGTCGGTCGACTACATCGCCGACTGGATCGCCCAGCAGGGGTTCAACTGCGTGCGCCTGACCTACAGCATCGATCACGCGCTGGACCCGGCGCGCACCGTCGCCTCCGCCTTCGCCGCCGCCGCGCCCGCCGCCGGCGTCGCCGCCGCCGACATGGCCGCCCTCTACACCCAGGTCGTCGGCCACAACCCCTGGATCAACGACACCACCACCACGCGCGACGTCTTCGCCGCCGCCGTCGACGGCCTCTTCGCCCGGGGCGTGCTGACCATCCTCGACAACCACGTCTCGCGCGCGGGCTGGTGCTGCAACCTGACCGACGGCAACGGCTGGTGGGACTCGGCGTTTGGCTACAACGCGTGGAACAGCCGCTTCTTCCACACGCAGGACTGGCTCGCGGGGCTGCAGGCCATGGCCGCCTGGGCGCAGGCCCACCCGGGGGTGGTCGCCATGTCGCTGCGCAATGAAATGCGCGAGTTCCTCCTGCAGGACCTCAACGGCCGCGCCGACTGGTACACGTACGTGCAGCAGGCGGGGGACCTGGTCCACGCCACCCACCCGGACGTGCTCATCGTCGTCGGCGGCGTGCAGAGCGCGACGGATCTGACCCATCTCCGCGCCGGCAAGGGCATGTTGGACACGTCCGGGTGGGCGGGCAAGCATGTGTGGGAGATGCATGCCTACAGCTTCACCGTGACGTTTCCGGACCCGCTGCAGAGCTGCGCGGCGGTGCAGGCTGAGTACGGCGCGTTTGCGGGGTTCGTGCTGGAGCAGGGGAAGGATTACACGGGTCCGCTGGTGCTGAGCGAGTTTGGCGTCGGGATGCAGGGCGGGCCGCACGATGGGTTGAGCGATGCCGATGATCGGTACTTGTCGTGTCTGGTGGCGTATATGGAGGGTAATGATGCGGACTGGGCCGTCTGGGCGGTGCAGGGGAGCTATTATGTGCGTGATGGCGTGCCGGATGCCGATGAGAGCTGGGGGATGTTGAGTCATGACTGGTCGGGCTGGCGGAATCCGGCGTTTAAGGGGAATTTGGGGGATATGTGGAAGATGACACAGCACCCGTGAAGGGGCGGTCTGAGAGTCAAGGGAGTTGCATTATGTGTTGTTGGGCTGGTGATCTTGGAGGTTGTTGTTGAGATACCCTCGGCGTAGGCGTGCATTATCTGTATTTTCTGGCGGGAAGTTGGTCATCGGACGGGGTCATGATTGTGTTAAATCTGCTCGATATGCGGTGATAATCACTCAGAGTCGTTACAAACTCATTTTGAAGTCGATTACCCAATTTATGTATGCCTGGTGTATCGCCCTGAACATCCTGCCTAACTCCAAAAATCCAGACCTTCACACACTAACCACATGCCTCCCTCTCACCCGTTGAGGTTGAAGAACGCATCGTCAAGATCCTCCGCCCCGGCGCTGCTGTCGCCCCCGGCGAAGTACATGTCGTTGAAGTTGCTGTTGTCGCCGTTGCCAAAGTCGTAGTCGTGATTGATGTCCTCCATGTCCGCAGGCCCCAGGTCGAAGAGGCCGTCAATCTTGGCGTCGACGTTGTCCTCACCGAGAGGCTCTGTCGGAAGCCCGAGGTCCATGTTGGCCACGTCCGCAGGCCCCCCAGAAAACGGCTCCATGCTGGCGGCGACAAGCGGTGGCTGTGCTTGCTGCTGTTGTGAGGGCATTCTCGGCGGTACGACCGCCTGCTTTTGGGCGGTCACGTCAGTGGGCGGAGGCGCCAGGGAGAAGGTCATGTTGGTGAACAAGTTCCCGTTTTCGGCTGGTGGCGGAGCCGATGGGAGGCCAACGGCAGCACCGGGCGCATTGCTGGCTGCTGCCGCAGGTGGTCGATTTTGTGCCGGCGGAAGAGAGGGCGGCGCTTTGAGTTGCATCACGGTGGTTTGCGGAGTCTGCGGCGCCGTAGACACGCCGCTGGGTCTCGCTGCTTGCGAGGGTGGGAGCTTGAGGTCCTTCTTGGGCGGCGCGCTGGCAGGTCTACCTGCCGCGACTGCTACCACGGCCGGTTTGGCGAGAGTTTTGGGGTCTCTCGACTTGGGGGCTGTCTTTGGGGATGGAGTAGGAACCACCTCGGGCGACGTGCTCTCGAAACCCATGTTCGGGAACGGCGCAACCGGTTTGTTGCCCTCCTTTCCGGATGGGGAGGCCCCAGGCACACCGGTGGGAGGCTCCTTCGCGGCCATTTTCGGAGACTCCAAATCGACAGCCATCGGCGCCGGGGGCGCAACCGGCTTCTGCTCGGGTGGAGGCGGATTGCGTTCCACTCTCCGTAGGTTGAGATCCCGTCGGAACACCCCCTTAGCCCGGAGCTTGGCTGGGTTAATATTTACTCGATCACGAGTCAAATTCATAGGGCGCTTACAATTTCGCATTCTAGATCATCCAAGATGGCGTTGAACCTCTCGACATTCGCGGGGATCCGCGTTTCCAATGCCGCCACTGCCTCGGCGATGTTGCCCTTGCCGTCCCGCCTCGCTGCCCTGAATGCCTTGCCGGTGGTGACGACCTTCGGAGATATTTGGTCAGACCACGAGTCACGGAAGAAGTTCACTGCTGAGGTTGCCACAACTTACCACATCGTGGAGGATCAGTGAGAGGGAGTCAAGCGGAGTAACCGGCCGCCGAGCCGCCATCTTAGGGTGTCCGAGGACAGTGATCGAAGGGCGCAGAGAGAATGACGTGTCAAGCGGGTGTGAGCTATGTGAGGCAGTGACGCCAACGATATGCCGCCGACTGCAAATGATGGCGTGTCCCGAAAGCGAAGTTGTGTCGGTAGTGGTAGAAGAAGAAAGGAAGAAGCAGAAGCAGTCGCAGAAGCAGACGCAGAAGCGTGCACCTTGAAATGCTACAGCACCTGAACTACAGAGACGTAAAACAGCGTTTGTTTGTCGGTGTCAAAGGTCAAAGTCGGTACATAGACCTCATCGCAAGACCTATGTGTCAGCTTCCGAAAGTACGAAGATGTTGGCTTGAGCTGAGATCGCGAAGTGAACACAGTTCGGGAACGCAGCTGGACTGATGGTCTGATGTATGATGCGCCTGGCTGGGCAATCTCCAAGTCGCACAACAGCGACCCCTGCTTTCATTGATTGCGGGGTCTTGCTTGTCTTTCGGGGCATGGCCGTAAGATTTCATGCACCGATAGCGCACAGTGCGCAAGTACGGAAGACTGTGCAGTAATATTGGCTGCAGACACTCAATGTTGAGTGGGCCGTGCAAGTGCCATTGCAACCCCGCCATCACGCACGGCTTATTCCATCAACTTTCTTTGTACCTCTACTATCAAGGGCACTCACATTGAGAAAGCAGAAGGACAAGGGGCACCGGTTGTTCATTAGCGTTCGAAGCTCTCCAAAGTTGTTAACTCAGGCTGTACAAGCGCGAGGACATGTAGAAAAGGTTCTGATGGCACTAACTAACTCTGCAACGTTGGCGGGTCGCATGGCTTGCTGGGACTGTGGCTTGCTGATGGACCTGCTTTGGGTGCATGACTTGGTCGCCTGCGGTATAGCATGCATCGATGGAAGCGATAAACCACTTAACATAGGATGGAAGATACAGAGACCGTTTAGGATGGCCGTGGAGGTGGCTTGTTTGTTTCCATGGTTTTGGAGCCAGTATCACTTCATTGTCATCAAATAAAATCTCATGTCTAGCTCAGGCATCTATCTCATTGTCTCCGGCCTTTAGGATATTTGGTTCACCACTTCCATCTCCCGCCTTACTTGAGCATGCATGGCAATACTGTGTACTCCGTACTGCGTAGAAATGTCCCGTGAGGCCCTGGTCGACATGACCCCGAGATCCCTGTCCACAAACGGATCCTTTGAGCTACCCCACCGATTGGAGGAGACAGGGCAGGAGCCGCGCCAGCGCGCCCAGAAGGGCTGGAGACGGGAGCGACTGCCCAGCCACGGCTGGGGAGGGGCTGCCGCTAGGGCCACTATGGGGACCGTTCCCCCTCCTCGCAGCCAGTCTGGTCCCTGTGTGGACCAGTGATGCTCGCCAATCCCAGGACAATGGCACGATCAAAAATCCTCCCCCTCCTCGTCGCGCCTGCAGCCTTCTCTCTCCTGCATCTCCTTCCCTTGTAACCCTCCTACCACCTGGGAGTTTCGTCAAGTACCCTTTGGGATCGGCCGGCGCTGTTGTGATTTTTTCGGGGGCTCTCCTCCTCTAACGGCCGGGTCTTTTCACTCTTCTTTCCGTCGTCGGTTTCTCCTCCTGCGCCTTTCTCCTTATCGCCATCCTCGTTGTCGCCGTTCCTCGTCCTGTCGTCCTGTCGTCCCTGCTTAGTCCGGCCCGTCTCGTTCACCGCCGTCTCCTCTCCGGGTTCCCGTTGGCCAAGACGAACGCTGCCGTGCTGTTTTGCATCGCACGCCCGCCCTCCTCTTGTTGTCTTGCAGCTCGCTGTCCGTCTCTTTTCGGTCGGCCTGGCGACAGCTCCTCCTTCGCCGAGAAACCTGGTAGCCTGTGCGAACCGCGGTCTCCGCTTTCTGGTCCCTGCCCGTTGCGCGTGTTGAGCTCTCTCTCTCAACCGTTGGTCTATTCCATAAAGGGCGGCCTATATTTTTGGCGAGCGAAACTACCACAGCTCGTAGCTGTCTCTTTCCGCTTCAACTCTCCCCTCTTCGTCGCGACCACAGCGACGCTGATCGTGGGGCTGCGTCGCAAACGATTTAGCCAGGTTCAACCGCCAGGCACTTCTGCTTTTTTGTTCTGGTCGTTAGCTTTGCATTGCGAAGTTCACCGGACCTTGCGACCTTCCGCTCTTCGTCTCGCAAGCGACTCGCGACACACCCCGCTGCCACGATGGCTGACAACGGCGCTCCCGCGACCTCTGGTCAACTTCCCCCTCCCCCGCAGCCCAACGCAGGCGCTCCCGGTTACGAGAACGGCCAGAACGCTGGCGCGAATCCTGCCCATATGCCGCCCCCTCCTCTGCACATCCCCCAGAACACGAACCCGATCCCGACCGCCATCACTTCCCCGATGGGCGGCGGCGGCGACCAGAGCGGCATGATGTCCCCCGGCAGTGGCGGCCCTTTCGGTCGTCGCGCTGCCCCCGAGCCGAACAAGCGCGCGCTGTACGTTGGAGGCTTGGATCCCCGCGTCACCGAAGACGTCTTGCGTCAGATCTTCGAAACGACCGGCCACGTTCAGAGTGTCAAGATCATTCCGGACAAGAACGTGAGTAGCAACCTGGGCGACCCGTTAGACGGCACCAAGAATGCCAGACTCTTCGTCCTCCCGTATGGGTACCTATGCTAACTGTTTTCTCAATTCGCAAGGCCAAGGGCTACAACTATGGCTTCGTTGAGTACGACGACCCGGGTGCTGCCGAGCGTGCTATGCAGACGCTGAACGGCCGCCGTGTTCATCAGTCGGTACGTCGGCCGTCCGCCGGGATAAGCCACGAAAGTGAGGAGATCTTGCTAACCGCCATCTTCCACAGGAAATTCGTGTGAACTGGGCCTACCAGTCCAACAACACCAACAAGGAGGATACGTCAAACCACTTCCACATCTTCGTCGGCGATCTTTCCAACGAGGTGAACGATGAGGTCCTTCTCCAGGCGTTCTCTGCCTTTGGCTCCGTTTCGGAAGCTCGCGTCATGTGGGACATGAAGACCGGTCGCTCCCGCGGCTATGGCTTCGTCGCGTTCCGCGATCGTCCCGACGCCGAGAAGGCGCTGAGCTCCATGGACGGCGAGTGGCTTGGCTCGCGTGCCATCCGCTGCAACTGGGCCAACCAAAAGGGCCAGCCGTCGATCGCACAGCAGGCGGCGATGCAGCAGATGGGCATGACCCCGACCACGCCGTACGGTCACCACCATTTTCCCACCCACGGCGTCCACAGCTACGACATGATTGTCGGCCAGACTCCGGGCTGGCAGACGACGTGCTACGTCGGCAACCTGACCCCCTACACGACTCAGAACGACATCGTTCCGCTCTTCCAGAATTTCGGGTTCGTCGTCGAGTCGCGCTTCCAGGCCGACCGCGGTTTCGCTTTCGTCAAGATGGACACGCACGAGAATGCGGCCATGGCCATCTGCCAGCTCAACGGCTACAATGTCAACGGCCGCCCGTTGAAGTGCAGCGTACGTAGCCCCGTGGTATCAGTTGACTCACCCAATTGCCCCGGAGCTAACAAGACATACAGTGGGGCAAGGACAAGGCGCCCGGCCAGCAGCAGCAGTTTGACCCCAACCAGCAGTACAGCCCCCAGAGCGCGCAGACCCCGGGCTACCCCGGCACGCCCTCTGCGTACTTCAACCAGTATGGTGGTAGGTGTCCCTGATACTCCTTGTTCTCATCCAGTCGGTCGTTAACAATATCCTAGGCTCGTACGGTGGTCCGGGCCAGCAGCCCGGCTACGGTGGTCCACAGGCTCAGTCCCCGGCCGGCTACGGCGCGCAGCCGATGGGCTACAGCGGCCCACCGAGCGCCGGCGGCTACGGCCGCGGCCAGCAGTCCAACGCGCAGTGGAACCAGCCCCCGCCCGGCCAGAACTTCAACAACGGCTTCTCCGGTTACCAGGGTTAGGCGTCCCGGGGCCGCCGTCACCGGCCTGCTTGACGAACTGCGACGGATTTGCTTCCGGCTACTCTGCGCCGTTTTTTCTTCCCTTTCTATGATAACGGATGGGCTTGAGATTCTGCTTCGTCTGCTTTGTTGCGATCTTCGCAAGATGGCTGGATCGTTGCATATTCTTCGTCCATGCCTACGTCGAAACGTCTTCTATTCGAATGATCTGAGGGATCTCTTAGGGACTGTCTTCTTCTAGCTCGGGTTTTTTTTCCTTCGGGGTGGATCTGGTTCGGGGAAATTGGAGCCTATGCTTCTTCCGTTTCGGTGTATTACGTCTCTCACATACTGCGAATTGCGTTCCTCCTCCTCGTCATCATTGTTGTCGTTCTACCTCGTGCGCTTTGATGTTACCCGTGATTTCTCCCACCAACTGCATGCTCAGCTTCAGTTTCTACCTTCCTACTGCTTGCTTCTGATGCTCTCTACTCTGCTCCATCCAGAAAATCTCTGATTTATCTTGAAAGTTTGTCTGTTCAGCTATTTTTTTTGGGGGGTTTTTTGGCCCGTTTAGTCCTATTCTTGCAACGGATACCAGTTGGTCGTCGATTTTCTGGCATAGTAGTTAGTTTGGCAGGGCGTCTTTCCCTTGAAACGTTCCACTTGAGCGCCATTTTGATGTCAGATATTTGCTGGCCACGTTCTCTATGTGTGGGAGTTACAAGGCGGTCCAAGGTTTCTCTATGCACTTTTGGCGATGCGAGATGATGAGTTAACCCACGGAGTCATGAGAAGGGCCCTTCCTTTTCTTTTACCAATTTCTTCAGCAGCCGAGCCCCTCTGCACGCGGCGAGCCCTCTTATATTAGAGGCTTTCCATGCCATTTAAAAGAAGGGGGGAAAAGCGGTCGGGGTCAAGATATCTGTGCACCACCAGATGCGTCCTTCACACACGGAATCTCTCGATTTGGGGGAGCGGGACTGGCGGATGCGGCCCTGCGGGTATCCGGGGCGGCTGAGATGGAGTCGGGTCGGCCGTCTGCAACCGGAAGCGAGTTGGGCCGAGGAGTCGCACTGGTGTTTTGGACAAGGGAAATTGGAAAAACTTCTTTGTTTCTTGGGCTACCGCTCGCTTCCCCTCTTGTGTGTGTGTGGTTTACCTTCGCCTTTCACTGTCGTATGTGATGGGGTGGATTGATGGGAGCTCGGTTGTGGTTGAACAGTGAAATTCAGCAGGTAAGTTGCCTACATGTGCTCTGGGTGAAGCGGGAACGAAGCAATTGGCTGCGCCGGTGACACAAGCTTCAGTCGTGGTAAGGTTATGTCAGTGGTTCTGCATTTTCAGGTTCTCTCGTCGAAGGCCTTCGTACCCAACGACGGTTGCCAGTCAAACACAAGTTGGACGGCGATCCTGACGGGTTGATGCCCAATCCTCGGGGGGTGCCATGTGCGCGCGTCCCCAATGCAGGGGTTCAGGCTGGGATCAGCCGTGTCGAATCGCAAAAGCATCGAGATCTGCCTTCAACAACCCACTCGTAACGACAGAGTGCCTAGAGAGACACATCCTGCCATATAAGCCACAATCGCACGGCAGTACCAGTACGCGTAGTTCATCATAGACACTTTGCTTTCCATAGTGCGACGGAGGTTGGGGCTTCGAATGCGGATTCATGAGCTTGGCAGGTGAGGCGCTGATGATTGTCCCGTTCGAATCATTCTCGAAGTCGCTTCAATGTCCTCTGAAGTAAGATTGGGATGCACAAACCTTGAGCAAACATGAAGCCAGGCGCTCCGCGAGCACAGATCAGAGTCTGGGGAAACAGAGGGAGGAGGGGGAGAGCAAACGCATCGCACGCGTGTCTTGATCTGTGACACAGCGGTGCTACCTTACCCACTCAGCCAGGTTAGCTGACATGGCTGGATACCGTAACTACGTCACAACACGATGGTTGACCACCAAATGGATTGTCGGTTTGAATGTACAGAAGAGGCGTGATAATTATTAGTGCTGCTGGAATCATGAGGAATCACATGTACAGTACGAAACTCGATGCTGGCTGGCTTCGATCTGCAGGGACGACAGCCGTTACAGGCAGTCTGATCAGCCGTTCCTGGGGACCGTACTGTAGCCGCCTGCCATCGACATCACAAGCAACTCCCGTGTTCCCGTCAACCGAAGCACCTCACCTTGGGATTGCGGCCCCTGGCAGCGCTCGCCTTGTCCTACCTCAGCAACCAAGATTAGCCCACCATCTCTCCATACCTTCCGGGTTAGTGCTCTCTATCCTCTGTGGCTTCCCCTTTCCCTCCCGCACATATGATTGTCGTTCCTTTTTTCAACACCGTGTGGGTCTTCTTCGTCGCTGCCGCCCAAAACGCGGCCACAGCACAGCGCGACTTCCCATCCCTGCTCGACGCTTTGGGTTGACGGCGTTGAGTGGGCCTATTCCCTAACGCCAGCGGTGGAGACCCGCGTCCTCCCAGGAGCAGCTTTGCTGCTTGGGCTTGGTTGAGCGGGTCCCCCCTCCACAGCAGCACACCACCTAGCGCCCAAGGAATCCAGGAAGGACCCCAGCCTGGAACTTAACTCGGTTACCTGTTTGTCTTGCACCGACATTGACGCAACCTGGAACCACCACACACCAGCACAGCACTCACAGCAACGCACTCAGCCCGCCGACGGTTCCTGTTGTCACAGCCACAGCAGCAGCCATGGAGCAATGGCAGGCGTACAGCGACCCTGCCGGCGCCGGCGGCCAGCGACGGTACAATGGAAATAGTGTCGGCGCCCCGCGAGACTTTGGCGCCGCGGCCACCAGCGCCCAGCCCCCCGCGCAGCACCAGCAGCTGCACCAACAACAGCAGCAGCAGCAGCACCCCCCCGCTGGCTTCAAATACGACCACTACCAGGGCGGCCTCAACCATCCGCACCAGCCGTCGTCGTCGGCCACATCGCCCATGGCGAGCCCCATCATGCGCGACGGCAGCGGCGACATTCCCATGCAGGACTCGCACGACTCGTACGCCGCCATGAACCCCTCGAGCGCCACCTCCTACCCGCTGCGACCCCATCACCAACACCATCTCTCCGGCAGCCGCACTGCCAGCCTCCAGCAGGAACCCTCCGCCGCTGCCCAGCGCTACTCTCCCATGGAGGCCCTCTCGCCCACCTCGCCCTACGCCTCCAAGTCGGCCGGCCAGGCCCACTTTCCGCAGCATCAACAGCAGCAGCAACCAGCGCAACGGCAGTCGCCCACGCGCCAGTCAGACTATGCGCCGCAGCAGAGCCCATACTACGGTGGTCGCCAGAGGCCGCCGCAGCTGCCACCCATACACCCGTACAGCGCTGGCCAGGACACATACTCGCCGTCGACCGTGAGCAATTTGGACGGCTCCTTCATGGACCCAAAGTCGCCCAAGCGCGTCCAACCTACGTCGGCCATGCAGCCTAACGACAAGGGCCCCGTGCCCGAATTCAGGAGGATTCGGGCGCCGACCGACCTGAAACCCAAGGTCAACGATCAGCCGCCCTTCCGCCGAGCCAACCCTGAGGGTGGCTTCATCAGCGTGAGTTCAGCGGGTCGCACTTGGAAATCCTTCCCCGCGCAGGCCGGGTTGCTAACCACCGCCCGCCCGCGACAGCCCCTTCAAGCGCTCACAGTGCACCTCCCGGCGACCTACCGAATCTGCAATCCGAACTTCAAGTACGAGTCGTCGCGCAACCCCCGCCGCGTATTGACCAAACCCAGCAAGGGCGTGAAGAACGATGGCTATGACAATGAGGATAGCGATTACATTCTTTACGTCAACGACATATTGGGCTCCGAGGAGGCTGGGCACAAGTACGATTGCCTCATCGTCGGGGGGGGGGGGTCGGGAGGTCGATCCTTTGGCTAATGGAATTGCGCAGAAATCGGTACTTGATTCTCGACGTCCTCGGTCAAGGCACTTTCGGTCAGGTGGTGAAATGCCAGAACCTGAAAACACAGGAGGTGGTCGCGGTCAAAGTCATCAAGAACCGCACTGCCTACTTCAACCAGAGTATGATGGAGGTGTCGGTCTTGGATCTGGTACGTTCCGTCGCGCTGCTGTTATCCGAGCGACCAGGAAGAGCGCTGACGCACCTTCCAGCTCAATACCAAGCTGGACAAGAACGACGACCACCATCTTCTGCGGCTCAAGGATACCTTCATCCACAGACAGCACCTGTGCTTGGTCTTTGAGCTGCTTAGTGTGAACCTATACGAGCTGATCAAGCAGAACCAGTTCCGCGGCCTGAGCACCACCCTCGTCCGCGTCTTTGCCCAGCAGCTGCTCAACGGCTTGGCGCTGCTGAACAAGGCGCGGCTGATCCACTGCGATCTGAAACCCGAAAACATTCTCCTGAAGAACCTCGAAAGTCCCATCATCAAGATCATCGATTTTGGATCCGCGTGTGACGAACGGCAGACCGTCTACACGTACATCCAGTCGAGGTTCTACCGCTCACCCGAGGTGTTACTCGGCCTGCCCTACTCGTCTGCCATCGATATGTGGTCATTAGGGTGCATCGTGGTCGAGTTGTTCCTCGGTCTCCCGCTGTTCCCGGGCTCCTCCGAGTACAACCAGGTCTCAAGAATTGTCGAGATGCTCGGCAACCCGCCAAATTGGATGATCGAGATGGGCAAGCAAGCCGGCGAATTTTTCGAGAAGAGGCAAGATGAGTACGGGAGGCGGACCTACCACCTGAAGAGCATGGAGCAGTACTCCAGAGAGCGCGGTGTGAAGGAGCAGCCGAGCAAGAAGTACTTCCAGGCGAATACGCTGCCCGAGATCATCAAGTCATATCCAATGCCCCGCAAGAACATGAAGCAGGCGGAGATTGACAGGGGTGAGTCGCAACCACTCGAGACATTCGGACTGGTAGAGCGAGCGCTGACGGCTTGATACAGAGATGAACAACCGCATTGCCTTCATCGACTTTGTCAGGGGCCTGCTGACCATCAACCCTCTGGAGAGGTGGTCGCCACAGCAAGCCAAGCTGCATCCTTTCATCACACAACAGAAATACACCGGCCAGTTCGTGCCGCCAATGAACCTCCGATCGAGCGCACTGAACCGGTCGCCGGCCCCCGGCACGCAACAACAAATACAAGCCGAAGCCCTAAGCAAGCAAAGAGCGCAAGCCGCCCAAGCCCAGGCCCAAGCAAGCACAGCAGCCCAAGGGGCATACGGCTCTATGGTCGGCGCTCAGTATCAGCAGCCAGCTCACGCGCAGCAACCGCCGCTCTACGGCAACAACAACATGTACTCGCCCAGCGGCGCACACCCGGGCGCGCCGCCGCCGTACAGCGGCCAGCAAGGCGGGTACAGCCACAGCCAGCTGGGCATGGCGCAGCAGGCGGGCGTGCAGATGCCACCGGCCAACTACGCCCAGTCGAGCATGTACGGACAGCAGCAGCAGCAGCAGCAGCAGCAGCAGAGCAGCCGGCCCCGGCAGCGCGCATCCACCATGGAGCAGCAGCAGAGCGGCATCCCGGCCACCATCCAGCGCGTCGCCAGCCACCTCGACCCGACCCAGCCCATCCGGCTGCAGCCCAGCCCGGCCTACTTCCCGCCTCCCGCCGAGGGGTTCACGGGCATGGACCACCAGACGCCGGGCAGGGCGGTACCGCGGAGGGGGAGCCGCGCGCAGCAGACGGGGCGGGGCAGCAATAGGGATTTTATCCGCAATCTGGAAGAGCGGACGCTGGAGGAGGGATTCATGGGCAGCGGCCAGAGCCCGTGGCACTGAAGAGTTTTATGTGGCTTCCAGGTTGTCTTTTGTGTCTCTGGCGGGTTTGGGGAAGAGCGGCGTGTGATGCCGCCCCAGTTGGATATAAACTTACACAGAACGCTCGGGGGTGGGGGTGGGGGGGGGAGACAGTGCCCGACTTATTCAGTTCAAAGGGCATCTCGAAAACTTGCTTGCTTTTGCGCTTGCTGGCTTGCTTGCCTTGCCCCTGCTCGCTAGCTCCTCCTCTCCTGAACACCGCCGCGTCGTTGTCATCGTCGAACTTCGTCGTATTGCGTCGCTCCCGCCAGGCGCTTCCTTCCCCCCGGCTTAGCAATATCAGGCCGTCTAGATGGGTGGTGATGGAGCCAGGTAGTCTCTTCTATGTTCGTCTGTTTGCCAATAGTCAGTGGCCCAACTCTGAGAGGCTTGCAGTGCTCTTCTGCCCACCCGCCTGAGAAATGTTGGCGAAGTCCCCCAGCTCGCTGTTTTGCCAGCTCGAGCGAGGTGCAGTTGCGCATGGCAAACGCAGCCTTCGAACGAATAAAATAGCGACCGGTCGATTAGAAAGAAATCTAAGCGAACGGTAGCTCGGCCCTTGCAATCACCGCGTGCGTCACCACCATCGCTTGTTCTGCACATGGAGTTCAGCTCCCTGTCACGGCCACTCCACCGGCCAGTTCCGAACAAGATGAAACGCGAGCCATGACCGGAGGCAGACAGCAAATGACCGAGGCTAGTCCAGGACGCGGGCCGGGGTTCCACAACCAGCATCCAAGGTCGACAGACTGTTTTGCGGTGACGGGACGGGCGATGGGCGGAGCAGAGAGACGTGACAGAGAATGGAGAAGCCAGCAAGCCCGCGGTTTCGAAACGTGGGTCAGCAGACAGGCTGGGGCGGGTCGGTTGATGGAAGGCAGACACACCACACACCACCTGGACACACGCACACGGCACAGGCGCAGCAACTTCCCACGCATACGCTGGGGAACCACCGGGAGCGAGAAGGGACTGCGACGGACACACACATAACAGACACACGAAGTATATACGCACTTCGGGCGGGGGCTGAGGCTTCCATTGTCCCAGAATAAGGGGCACAAAGGGGCAGAGGACTGTACGGAGATCATCTGAGACGTAGTCGCGCAACCTTTCCCGTGGGGCCAACTATTGCTATTCCTCCGTTCTGTTTTAGTCGTGGAAAGATGGGATACTGGTGAAAATGTCCTACACAGCATACTTTTCGGTTTATGTCTCAAAATTTCCTGAAGTTGTGATCATTTTCTTGTCGTCCCGCAAGCTCTGCACAGGGTGGTCCGGCGGGTCGGCAGGTTGTCCGTTTGAGAATGATAGCATTGTCTTACTCTGAAGTCTTATCATCAGTGACGCCGTATCTTCTTGGCTTCGGTGGGTGGGCGGATGGCAACCTCATGAAGGGTGGTGAGGAGGTGGGCTCTGTGAGGGTATTTGAATTGGTTCGACAGGATAGCGTAGCAGGAGATGACAGGGAGATCCTCTGCACATGCTAGGGCTCGAAGCGTGGGCGATCGTTGTAGCCGCTTTCGTCAAGCTACAGAGTAATGGTCGTGAGAGACCACCCCTGTATTTCGCCTTGTTGGTTCTTGGGGCAGGTTGCGTGGGTTTGGAGTCAGCTAGAGGAATGGAGACCTCACACCTGTCGCTTGCATAGAGGCGTCCCGTTATTGCTCAAATGCACCGTGGGTTTCAGAGTCGGTGATAATGAATCAACCGAGCACATCAGCGATGGGAGTTGTCCTTCCGTATCAGATACTCGGAAGAATAGTCTGACTGGCCGCTTTCGCTCGTGCCCTTCTGCTGGAGAAGTCTGCATACTCGTATGCCCACTCGCAAAAACTGCATGCCTCTCTCATGTCGCAAATCCCTAAACGCCGCAAATACGCCTTGCTCAACTCAAAGTTGGCGCCACAGTCATCATTGACTGCCTATCCAGTCCCATCATCCATGTGTCTCAAGTGAAATACCAGCAATTCATACAGTATACTCTATCCCCACAAAAAGTGAGGTGTGAGGGTGATGGGAGTCGGCACGGCGACGAGAAGAAAGGTCAGCCGCTAAGTTCATCCACTCATCGCCTACCAAAGCCGCCGCCTCCCCGGTTGAAGCCGCGGCCCCGGCGGTTCGCATTGACGAGCCGATCGCTGTACAGCCCACCGCTTGTTCCTGCGGCCGGGCCGGTCGGTGGTTGCCTCGCGGGGGTGTAGTCCGCTTCCATCGGCTCGTCAAACCCGTACGAGCCGTCCACGACCATGCCGCTATCAGAGGTGGCGCGGGTCGGGGTCTGCGAGGACGGAGTGTTGCCCACCTTGGGGTAGACGCTGAGGACGCGGCCATCGGCCTGGAATACAGGTCAGCGGAACGTTTGGAAAGGAGCAGGGGGTGGGTGCAGGTGGCTGGCTTACTGTCTGGTTGTTGAAGGTGGCAATGACGTTGTCGGCGCCCTCCTTGCTCTCGAAGACGAGCTCAGCGGTCACGATCGGATGCTGTTTGACCAGACGACAGCTGGTGATGAGGCCGCCCACGGGAGCCATGGCGCTCTCAATGTCGGCTGCCGTCGTCCCTGGAGCGAAGTTCTGCGCCATCACAACAAATGGGCCCGCCAAGCCTCTGATTGTGATGCCCTTGTTGAACGTAGCTGTCGCCACCATCGCCTTTGGTGCCGTGGGGGTTGGGCCATTGGGAAAACTCGTCTGCTGGCGGGCCTGCTGGCGTGGTGACTGCAGCTCTGTCCTTATCAGCGCCTCGGCCACCTGCGCGGCCCTCCGCTGCGTCCGCCTGTTGCCCGCCGGTCCGGTCGGGGGTGCATTCGGGTTGGTGATGCGGGCAGCGAGGGAGGCCGCCCCGTTCCCGCCCGCTTTGGGACCCCTCGGTGGTGCCTCGTGCAGATCGTGCGTCCATTCACCATCGATGTTGCCTGTGGACTGGCGAGTGCCCTTTGCAGGCGCGGCGCGCTGCTGCGGTGCTCTGGTCAGCAGGGGGAGCGAGGGCGATGCAAGGCAGAATCCGAACCTTCTTCACACCAGCGCGGCTGGCGAGGCTACCGGCAGGGCTCGGCTTGGGCGACGGGGCATTGGCGCGGTGGTCTTTGGTTCCAAAGATCTTGGAGGCAAGAGCTTCGTTCTTCTTGCGATCCCGGGCTAATCGGCGGTTGGCTTCTTTCTCGAGTCCATGGGCGGGTGCGGGCGCAGGCGCACAGACAAGTACATACCGTCGTTGATGATCTTTTCGAAGTCGGCGGCAACTTTGCCGTTGCCGCGGCCGCTGGCTACCATAATGCCGGAAATGGTGTGAATGCCACAAGAATCAAAAAGTTGGCGGTAAGATGTCGGAAATGCCCAGATTATGTCTTGGAGAGCGAGTCGCTTGGCCGGACAGATTATCGCAGCTGGTCGCCCCAGTCAATTCACCAACGCGCCTCGGAGAGCTTTTGTCGCGCGCCAGAACCCCTGCAACACACGTCAATCGGAGCCCGAAAACGCACGGGCCAGCCTACCTGATCTATGGCGCCGCACTGTGTACAGACGGTGCTCACGAACATGACAGCAGAAGCTCGTCAGACTGAATCTTGAACAAGCTACAAAATGCTAGCACGCAGTCACCACGACAAGACGTCGAAATTGCATGCTTGCTGGACTTATTATGTATTGAAGTCAGTGGTACCGGTAAGCAAACTGCTAGGTGTTCGTAAACGAGATCTTGACAGCCTCCCTGCTCCTCGACTGGGAGAAAGGGAGTTTCAGTTTGTTCACAAACATATTCTGGAGACCCGTCCTAATCGAAGTTTTTCATATGACCCTATTTTGAGCAAGAATTTGCTGCTGGTAAGGCAGGTTGAGTTTGGGATTCAGGGAATGATTTGAGAGGGTTACTGCACGCCTCGCACCACTGCCACTTTCCCAACCCCTGAGCGTACCTTCTCAAGCAACCGGGCCGGAGGAGAATCATGAAGCTTCCTTCCTCTCCAAAAACGACTGTCGTTTCGGGGCTCCTTCCTAAACAACTCCTGCTGTTGCTCCAATCTGAACTCCCACTCCGCAGTTCACCAAAGCTCAGCATCAATGGACCCAACACATTCATGCTCTGTCCCGGCGAAAGCCCGAGTCGGCATCAATTCCCATACTGCTGGCGCCGCTCCGATAGATGCCGGCTGGACTCAATTCACCGTATCATCGTTACTCTGAATATCAAGCCATAGCTTGTCTTCCTCGTCTTCAAGTCACTGCCGCGTGCTCACTTCGTCACTTCACCATGTCGGGACCTCTGGAGATGGACCTCATGCCTCAGCCGGAGCACAACAGTCTCCCAGCGACCCGCTCGAGGGAATCCATTGTCGCCACCATTCGCCGCAGGACTTCGCGCATCTTTGGCCGCGATGTCCCCGACATGCCCGAAAACACTGCCTCGTCTATTCCGGCTGGGCCTCTAGGCAACAAGCGCAGCTGGTTCGACTCGATTGGGGCTCGCTTCTCCCGGAAGGACCAAGCAGCACCGGAGTTAGAGCAGCAAAGCTCTCAAGATGCTCGAGTAGAGCTGCGGGAGGTGGCAGGAACGAGTTCGACTAGCTCAACTGCCTCAACCACGACACCCACCGGATCGTCACCTTCGGGTACCTCCCCAGCTCGGTCGCATCAGAAACGTCGATTCCTTCGCGGCGGCCGGGCATTCAAACTGCAGTCTCTCCCTGCCAAGTTTCGACGAGGAGGCGCCGCCATCTTCCGCTGGTCGTCGTCATCGGGCTCCAGCACCGATGACAAGGAGGACGCGCCAATGCTGAACGCTGCCAATACGCGAGTTGTTTCGACGGGAAGTTGGAACTCCTTCCGGATAGGTGTTCCGAAGAACCCTCGGGGTAAGCGCCCGCCGGATACTACAACTTTCGGTCCCTTTGCTATCATCAATTTCTTAAAACCACCCATGGACGATTGACGTTGCCCTTTCCTTGCTCGATAGCTATGGCATGGCGTAGAGACACGGCGGATAAGAGCCAAACTAACTGAGCTTACTTCAGAACCTCCTCTCACCAGGCCGCCTCTCCGGGCACCCCTTCGCACCCTCTGGACGATCATGTCGGCAGATTCATCAGAGTGAGCTAGCAACCCATACCCCTTGTCCTCACACCAAGAATCCCGCAACTCACGGATACCACTGTCCTAGGGGCCAAGGCACCCCAGACATCTCGCCCTACGCCGTACCGCCCAACTCCGCCAAGTCGTGGTCCTCCAACTGGTCTCACCCGTCTTCCAACCGCCTCATAATCTCCCCCACCAGCGGCAACGACGACGTGATGTCCCCGTTGTCAGGGGCAGCGACGTGTTCGATGCGGTCGCCCACATCGGCCGTCCTGAGCCCCACCACCCACGAGACCGCCGTGGAAGCTGATGACGACAGCATGTCGGGCGATGAGGCAGAGGGAGAGCAGGAGCAAGAGGAAGGGGAGGAACAGCACGAGGGCATGTCGCCGGTGAGTCTGTCGCCGGTGCTGCAGGTGCTCCGGGAGGTGCAGAACAAACCCGCCGAGCCTGCTCCGCGGGCTGCTGAGGGGAGCGAGTCCCGCGCGGAACAGGCTGCGGCTGCTCCGCTGCCGAAGAAGGAGGATATCAGGCCGGTTCCGGTCGAGACTCCGGCTGTGACTGTGTGAAGACGTGGTGTGCAGCTGTGCTGAGGCAGAGAGGGAGGTTGCGAAAAAAACATAGAGCTTTATTCAGTATTGATAGCGATGGGTTTTGGGAGTGTCCTCGGCAACGGGCAGGGGCTTACATCACCGTATGGTCAATGGAGAACTTACCCCCACGATAGCACGGTTGCCGGGATACTAGATAGGAATATCGAGAAGTTCTACTGATCTACGGTGACCCTCCCCACGATGGTTGACAGTGGCGACGGTGGTCTTTACTCACACAGTACCCATGCTTGCTCTCCTGGCCCGGATTGTACAGGTACATGTGTATATGCAAAATCGTACATACATCTAGGGATGAATTGTACATGGTATGGTTACAAGCCCCGCAGCAGCACAATTTCTACTGCTCCTATCTGAATCTTTCCGCCATCATGCCGTGCGCCGCGTCGGAATCGACCTGGAGGGAGTGGAGGGACGCATGGGCACGTGCTCGAAGGCACGGGGTTTGGAATCACCAACGTACTCGGCCAGAAGCTCCCCTTCCGTCCACGGGCGAACTTCTTCTTCCCCATCCACCGGCGGCAGCGCTGTTCGAGCCACGTCCTCCAACGCCTGCACGTTTGGCGCCCCCACCTCCTTGGGCTCGCCGTGCGGGTACAGCTTGGCGATGTAGCGCTCGACCAGGCGCTGCAGGATGATGCGGCGGGCCTGCATCACCTTTGTGGTGGGGCGGTCGGCAAGCCCCTCGAAGACGATCTTGTCGATGGCCGCGATGGTGCGCCGCGCGACCGCCATGGCCTCCTGCATGTCGCCGCGCTGCATCTCGAGCAGCTCCTCGGGCGACTTCGTCGCCACGTTCGGGTACGACAGCGAGCCCGTCAGCAGCCGCAGCGGCTCCCACAGGCGCGTCACCGCCGAGACCAGCTGCTTGCCGAGCGCCGCGCGCTTCTCGTTGTCTTGGTTCTCGAGGAAATGCCGCGTGTTGGCGCGCGCGGCCTGCAGGAACAGCCGCATCGACAGGGGGTCCGGGTAGCGCAGGCGGGTGAGCATGATGTCGAAGATCCGGTAGGCGTGCTTGAACGCGTCCGGGTTGAGGTTGTCGTCCACGCAGGCGCGCAGCGCCCGCCGGATGGTGATGGCGGTGACGATGTCGCGCGGCATCGCCTTGACGAGCGCCGCCATCTGCGCACTGGCGTGGCCGACGCCCAGCGCGCGCTGGTAGGCGAAGTAGGTCTGCGCGTCGGGTGTGACGCCCAGCGTCCGGGTGAAGTAGTCCCAGTACTTGGCCGCGTGCGACGTCTTGCGCGTGTTGGCGAGCGCGTGCAGGACGATGGCTAGCGCTTTGGAGTCGGGTTTCGCGAAGAGGGGTGTGTTGGTGGTCTGTGCCCTTGCGAGCACAGCTTGTGCTCGCTCTCTCGGTGACATGTCCTTAGTATCCAGCCCTTCGCCCACTGTCGCTGACTGATTGGCACTGGTGTTAGGGTCGGCTTTGACCTCGGCGTTGTCCCCCTGCGTTATTTGGGCATCAGGGGTGGCCTGGAGGTGCCCGCTGACTTGATCCAGCCTCGGAATCTTCATAGTCTGCCAGAGCAGATCGAGGATGCTCTCGTTGTCTTTGTAATCCCCCTCCGTGAGCAGTCTAGCCATCGCGTAGACCAAGTCGGCATCAATGACGGTCTTGGCGCTCCTCCACTGCGAAATCACGTCGGCCCAGATGGCTCTCGCCCTCAGGATGTTTTTGTGAATCTCGCGTTGAATCTCCGAGTCGACCGGATCCGTTCCTAGCTTCTTGGCGTCTACGGCCTCATGCCTGAGCGCGTTCAGGACGATGGTGTAGGTACAGGAGTCCGGAGTGCGGATTCCGGTATTGGCGGTCGACAAAACGGTGAACAAGCTCTCGATATCGCGCGCTCGAGCGCAAACTTCCAGCACGGCGTTCATATGGATCGTGTTCGGTTTCAGGGTGGCATGCTTGACCATGAAGTTGTAGATCCTGGTGGCTTCCGACACAGCGAGCTTCGGATGAAGCGATCCGGCACAGCCGCGGAATATGACGGTGTACGTCTTGGCGTTTGGTATTTGCCCGCGCTTCTTCATCTGCATGGTGTCAGTAGGCAGTTTGGATGCGGGCGGTATGTATGGAAAGCCCCATGCGCACCTCGTTATACAGCTTCACGGCCGCATGGAGGCGCCGGTTTTTCATTTGGTAGTCGATCAGATGGTTCCAGCTGACCTCGACTTTCTTGTCGCGGCTGGCCAAGCGCGCCATCATGAGAGCCTCGTCAAAGCTACCCTTCTCAAGAACCCTGCTGACATACTGTGCGATGTGATACGGGTCTGTGTAGTGCTCAAGGTGTTTCCTGACGGTCGCATGCAGCCTCCGCTCGTACTGGCGCTTGCCGACTTCGTTGCCAGCCAGTGCCTGTGAGTGTTCGTACTCGACTAGCTCATTGTCGATCTGGAGCGGCTCTTGATGCCTGACCTTCGCCGTCTTGGGAGAAGTTCGCCGGTTGCTTGGCTCACCGGGGTTGGCCAGGGCGCTGCGCACGTCAGCCTGCGCGTTGTTCGCAACGTAGGCCCTTCGAATGACGAGCACGCTCGGCGTCTTGCGCAGCGGATGAAGCAGGCGTGGACTGCCGGGAGTAGCACCTATTCCCGCGAGATTCCGCAGGCAGCCCCGGCAGACGGACATGACGGTGGCAGACGGCCTGTGCGGGCGAGAGTGGCGGACGAGATGCGACAGACGAGTCGGGAAGTGCGAGTCGGGAAGTGCGAGTCGGGAAGTGCGAGTCGGGAAGTGCGAGTCGGGAAGTGCGAGTCGGGAAGTGAAGTGTTGGAAGTGTGGCTTCAAGTAAAGTGCAAAGCAACCGCCGCGTGAAAAGCGCAAGTCTGTTGCTTCTTTCCTCCTTGCCGTGCGCAACCTGGGCTTGCCAGTTGGAGCAAGAGAACCAGGCAGCGCGGTTTGTTCGGAGACAAGTGAAGAAGCTGAATTGAAGGCCAGCAATCCCAGCTCAACATGCAGTGGTCGTTAAGGGATGCTTCGCTCAGTTCTTTTTTGGACGGAGTTTGGCGCCCCATCTTTTTTCCACCCCTGCTCGCCATTCAAAGTTGCCTGCCGGGACCCTTCCCCCTGCAACTGATTAACGAGTCGCTTACAGGGGTACGCGTGTTGGGGGACGCGGGAGACGCGAAAAGCGCGTCTACCCACTAACACACACAGTGTCTCTAAACCATGCTCGCTCCCACACAAACTGCCCACCATCATCTGCCTATCTGTATGCCCCTAGTCTCCAATTGCTCTCACCCGCCCAGCGAGAGGAGAGATAGAACGAAGACCCCGAACAATGATGCCAGTACTGCCGCTTTGATTTAACACCATATCAACAACACCATCAAGACAGCAGCCAACCGAGCACCACCATGCCCAAACCCAGCAAGCGTGACAGGTTCGCCGAGCTGCGCGCTCTGCGGCAGGCGGGCAAGAAGAAGTTCGACACGTACGAGGTCGCCGAGGTCGACGACCTCTACGAAGAAGTCGACGAGAACCAGTACAAGAAGATTGTGCGCGACCGCCTCAACCAGGATGACTTCGTGGTGGACGACAACGGCGAGGGCTATGCCGACGACGGCCGCGAGGATTGGGACCGCGTGCAGGCGTATGAGTCCGAGAGCGGCGATGATGCAGCACCTGTGCGCGGGAAAGACCGCAAAGGTACGAGTTCCCGTGTCCTGACAAGTTTCATTGGGATCGATTGAGACGCAGTTGCGCTTACCCGTCTCCTCCTCCTACACAGCCAAGAAGCAGCGCGACGAGGAGCAGGCGAAACGAGACGCCAACGACCGCGATATCTCCGAGTACTTCACAAAGGGCGCCCAGAAAGCACAGCCCAAGCCGAAGGTGTGTCCAGACCCGGGGTTGCACCCCAGCTGGCTCTGCTTCGCTTTGCTCCAACTGACGCGTCACCTAGGTTATCAAAACGGAAGATGACGAAAAGTTCCTTGCCGATCTCTTGGGCGAGGTTGATTCGAACGTACCCGTGGCCCTGCCCAGGCTATCAAAGAAGCGAGACAGGTCGACCGAGAGGAGGATAGCTCGCGCCCGGTCTCCGCCACGTGAGACGCGACAGCCGGCCCCCAAGAAGACGAAGATGTTGGATGGCAGCGCATCCTCTCCCCATTCACCAAACGATGCCGTTATGGCGGAAGACGACTTTGTACCACCCTTTGACGACGAGCCTACCGTGCCCCTGGACGTGGCCATGAGCGAAGACCCGGCTCCCTCCTCCCCTGCAGCCAAGGTCGCCGAACGAAGGACGCTTCCCAAGGCTGACGATGATGAGGACGAAGACGATGACATGATGGAAGTTGCTCATGCCGGCGCTGTGACTGCGACCAGCATCAACCTGTCTGCTTCAAGACAGATCAAGAAGATCGTCAAGCCCGATCCATACCCGACCCCAGCTGCCTCGTCCCCTGCCAAGGCCCCGGAGGCCGGTGTTGACTCTGCGTCGTGGAATGGCATCAACGAGAAGCTCAATGTCGTGAACAGCTCACAGGCAGAGACGAGGAGCATAGGCAAGATCGACTACAAGGACGCCATTGAGGAGGATGGCAGCCTCAACATGTTCTGGACCGACTACACCGAGGTCAACGGTAGCCTGTGTCTGTTCGGAAAGGTCCTAAACAAGAAAACCGGCCATTATGTCAGCTGCTTCGTCAAGGTCGACAACATCTTGCGGAAGCTTTACTTCCTGCCACGCAAGCATCGGGTGCAGCGCGGTGTCGAGACGACCGAGCAGGTCGACATGATGGATGTCTACAACGAGGTCGACAGCATTATGACCAAGATGAACGTCGGCATGCACAAGATCAAGGCCTGCACCAGGAAGTACGCATTCGAGATTCCAGGTATCCCTGCCGAGGCCCAGTACCTGAAGCTGTTCTACCCCTACACCAAGCCAGTCATTGAGCTTGGCACCAAGGGCGAAACCTTCTCGCATGTCTTTGGCACCAATACAGCCCTATTCGAGCAGTTTGTGCTGTGGAAGAAGATCAAGGGCCCTTGTTGGTTGAAGATCGAGGACGCCGATTTTGGCGCCCTGAAGAATGCCTCGCACTGCCGACTTGAGGTCCTCGTCGAGCATCCCAACATGGTGGCAACGCTAAGCGATGGTGACAACGCCGACGCGCCCCCGTTGACGATGATGAGCCTTGCCATGCGCACCATGTTCAATGCGAAGGACAACAAGCAGGAGATCCTCGCCATTAGCGCCAGGATCTACGAGGACGTCTCGCTCAGCGACACGACGCCCGCCGACAAGCTGCCCTGCCGAACCTTCACGCTCATTCGCCCACAAGCGGCCGCGTTTCCTCTCGGCTTCGAGAAGATGGCCAAGGACCGAAGGAAGGGTCTGATCAAGCTTATGAAGCAAGAGTCTGATATCCTGTCCTTCTTCCTGGCGCAGATTGATCTAGTTGACCCGGACGTCATCCTTGGACATCAACTCGAAGGTGTCGATTACAGCATTCTGCTGAACCGTCTCTACGAGAAGAAGACGCACCAATGGTCGCGCTTGGGAAGGCTGAGGCGGTCGGCGTGGCCGGCCTCCATCGGCAAAGTGGGCGGCAACGTCTTCGCCGAGCGCCAGATTATGTCGGGGCGCCTCCTGTGCGATCTTGCCAACGACGCCGGCAAATCCGTCATGTTCAAGTGTCAGTCTTGGAGCTTGACAGAGATGTGCAGCCTGTACCTCGCGGGAGACAACCACCGGCGAGACGTCGACAATGAGGTTGCGCTCAAGACGTGGGCCTCTTCCAAAGACGGTCTCATGGACTACCTGTCGCATGCGGAGACAGACACCTACTTCATTGCGGCCCTCGCGCTCAGGACTCAGATTCTTCCACTCACCAAGGTCCTCACCAACCTTGCTGGTAACTCGTGGGCAAGGACGCTTACAGGCACCCGTGCCGAGCGCAACGAGTACATTCTGCTGCACGAGTTCCACAAGAACAAGTATATCTGCCCAGACAAGCAACCGTTCAGAGGCAGAGGACGCGTCGACGATGAGAACCAAGAGGAAGACGGCGGCGAGGGAAAGAAAAAGGATAAGTACAAGGGAGGTCTGGTGTTCGAGCCCGAAAAGGGCCTGTACGACAAGTTTGTCCTCGTCATGGACTTCAACTCGCTGTACCCGTCCATCATCCAGGAGTTCAACATCTGCTTCACCACCGTAGACCGGACCTTCAAGGTGAGCATGCCACTTCGTATTATTGTCAAACGTTCCTCGCTAATGAGCACTAGTCGGACGACGAGGATGCGGTACCTCCGGTGCCGGAAAAGCAAGATCTCGGCATCCTTCCGCATCTCATCAAGAGCTTGGTCGATCTCCGCAGGCAAGTCAAGAGCCTCATGAAGGACAAGAATGCGACCACAGAACAGTTGGCGACCTGGGACATCAGGCAGCTCGCCTTGAAGCTGACAGCCAACTCCATGTACGGCTGTCTGGGGTACACGAAGTCCCGCTTCTACGCCCGGCCGCTTGCCGTCCTCACCACCTTCAAGGGCCGTGAGATTCTCCGCAGCACGAAGGAGCTGGCCGAGAGCATGTCGCTGCAGGTCATCTACGGCGACACGGACTCCGTCATGATCAACGCGAACGTAGACAATGTCGCCGACGCCTTAAAAGTCGGCCGGGAGTTCAAGACCGAGGTCAACAAGCGATACAAGCGACTCGAGATCGACATCGACAACGTCTTCCGCCGCATTCTCCTGCAGGCCAAGAAGAAGTATGCCGCTGTCAACCTGGTCGAGACCAACGGCAAGTTCGTCGAGAAGCTCGAGGTGAAGGGTCTCGATATGAAGCGTCGCGAGTACTGCCCCCTGTCGCGGGAAATCTCCAAGCGCATCCTGGACGAGATCCTCTCGGGCGACGACACCGAGCTGTCCGTCCAGCGCATCCACGAGTACCTGCGCGAGATCTCCGGCAAGATGCGCGAGCAAACCATCCCGGCGCAGAAGTACATCATCCTCACGCAGCTGGGCAAGGCGCCCAAGGAGTACCCCAACGCGGACAGCATGCCGCAGGTGCAGGTGGCGCTGCGCGAGATGGCGCGCGGCAAGACCATGCGCAAGGGCGACGTCGTCTCGTACATCATCACGGGCGACAGCAAGACGACCTCGGAGCCGGCCGCCAAGCGCGCCTACACGCCGCAGGACGTGCTCAAGGCCGACTCGGGCCTCGCCCCGGACGTCGAGTGGTACATCGGCAAGCAGATCTTCCCGCCCGTCGAGCGCCTCTGCGCCAACATCGTCGGCACCTCCACCGCCCGCCTCGCCGACAACCTCGGCCTCGACGTCCGCCGCTACGCCGCCAACACCGCCTCCACCTCCTCCTCCTCCAACAACCGCGACCTCGAGATCCACCCACTCGAATCCCAGATCCCGGACGCAATCCGCTTCCAAGACTGCGCGCGCCTGACCCTGCGCTGCCGCGCCTGCAAGGCCAGCGCGCCCTTCGAAGGCCTGCTCAACTCGTCGGAGCGCATCACGCCGTCGGGCGTTGCGTGCCCGGCCTGCGGCGCCGTGCTGGCGACGCTGTCGGTCGCGGCGCAGATCGAGGCGGCGGTGCGCGCGCAGACGGCGCGCTACTACGAGGGCTGGCTGGTGTGCGATGACGCCGGGTGCGGCAACCGCACGCGCCAGCTCAGCGTCGCGGGCGCCCGCTGCCTCGGGCCCAAGGGCCTGGCCCGCGACTGCTCCGGCCGCATGCGCTACGAGGTCGGCGAGCGCGAGATCTATAACCAGCTGGTGTACTATGCGAGCTTGTGGGATGTGGACAAGGCCAAGGCGCTTGCGGACAGTGCTGCTGCTACTTCTGGTGGTGGCGGTGGTGCCGGCGGTTCGGAGGTTCCGGCCGGCGAGGTGCGGGACAAGATCCTTGCGCTGGCGGAGCATAACCGTGTGAGGTTTACGACGGTCAAGGGGGTGGTGGATAAGTACTTGGACAAGTGTGGCAGGCAATGGGTTGCGATGGATACGCTGTTTTCGAAACTTGGGTTTGTGGCTGCTTAGGATAATGATGGTCGGAGAGCTGGTATGGCAGCCTTCCCTAGTTACTCGCTTGTATGTTTCTGTTTGGTTGGCATGACAAGATGGCGTTTGGGATTTGTCTTTGTGAATATCACGTCGTTATGGCTCGTTCAATGCAGATACACACGTACAATGTCCCTGATGTTTCGGCCAGTGACGATTACAACATGCCGAGGGGGTGTATCACTTGGAACTGAGTGCACTGTCCGTTCAAGGGAACAATTTGAATATACGCCCTGACTGCCCACCATAGCCACGGGTGAAGACAAGGCAGCATGCACATACACACCCGCCAACACGACGGCCCATCTATACCCATTCGTAACCCTTCCAGATCCCTCGAGTCCATCCGTTCTTTTCCCAGCTTCTCCTCCCTCCTCTCAACCCTGTGACGTCTGCGATGGATTGACACCCAAGCAACCAGTGCGTGATACCGCAAGCCTCAGATGGAAGGGACGAACAAACAGCACAAAAACGAGACACGGAACGCAATGCATCCACCCAACGAATACAAAATCACCAAGACTCGCCGTCCTCGCCTCTTGGATCATTCGCACCCCCGTTCACCCCACCGAGCAGCCGAGCTCCCCGCAGTCTCAGCAGCAATGGCAGCGTTGATAAAGACAACGAGGCAGGCAGACAGAGATGCATCTCCGGCTCTCTCACCACGCCTAATCCCCAGGGCATCACCCCTACCAGATCATTGTCTCAGTTGGACCACAACACCAGTGAGGAGCCCAACGTCAAGGATGAACGGCACGATCGCACTCAACACAAACACAAACACGCAGATGGTTATTGTCCCAAGTCAAAGCCAGGGGAACGCAAGTCCTCAAAGAGCATGATGTGTGCATTAGTAGAAGTAAAAACGGAAGAGAGGAGGGGGTGGGTGGGTTAAAAGCGGCCCATATCCCGCCTTTCCCCTTGCCCCCCCAGAACCATCTCCCACCCATCCATCCTGAGCCCGTTGGGACCAGCAAAGCGCAGCAAGAGCTTAGAAAGAAAAGGGTCAGGAAAAATGGATACAGACTTTTGAGAGAAGTGTACAGATCAAAACACAAAGCGGTGAGGGGCGAAAGGGCGCAGCAGAGAAGTTGTGAAAATGAACAAGTGTGATAAAGAATGGAAATTGGTCGATTGCTCTCTCTCTCGCCCCTTCCCCCTGTGCCGAAACTCCAAGCGCAATAGCAAAGAGATAACTGGGAAATGAAAAAGCCGCAAGAACAATGACCACGGATATCTCCTCCCTTTGCTGTGTGTCGTCTCCCTGATGGATGATAAGTCTATCGAGATGAGGGAGGTATCATGAGGAGCCCCAACTTTTGCACTACCGCGAAGGAAAAAAGCGCAGAAAGGCAATTTTGGTAAGAAAGACCACGCCGCAAATGCATATGATGACAAACCCCGCCCGGTCTATGCATGAGTTCATGAATGCAAGACTCCGTGAAGTAATGTGGAAAACAACCCGTCGCTCATTAATCCTCCTTCTTATCGTTGCCGGCCGCGACCGTGTCGAGCGTCGCCTTGGACAGCGCCGGTGACGCGTGGGTCGAAGGAGGAGAGCCCGGGTGATCTCCGGTGTCAGCAAGGAGTCTGAAGCGAATGTGTGGTTAGCATCAATGAACAGAACGAGAAGGAGTAGTGTAGGATACGAACCCGAATGCATTTGCGTGTGCGACAGTGTCGCGCTCGCGGGTAGGCGGCGTGCCGGTGCGCGAGGACGCGCCGGAGTCCTCACCGGCGCGACCGAAGGCACCACCGGGGCCGCCCAGACGACGGCCGCTGTTGCTCCGCGAGTTGAACATCGAGGTGGGGCCGAACGACGGGTTCTGGCTCGACGTGCGGCTCGAGGAGCCCTTGAGGCGGCGGAGGTCATCGATGCCGACGTGGTTGGGCGCAGCGTTAGTGTACGAGAAGTTCCTCGACTCGCCGCGGCCACCCATAGGCCGGCCACCCGGAGCACCGCGCTGTGTGTTGCGGGCGCTCTCAGCCGCCTTCTGTGCAGCAGCTGCCTCGGCCTGGGAAAAGAGCGTTAGCAGGTAAATCTTGGGAAAACAAACGCGTGTGGTTCAGCGAAAACATACCTCAGCCCTGACTTCTTCAAGGGTCTTAGGGCCCTTGTTCGCCTCCTTGGAGACCCAGCCGGACTTGCGCAGGTCGACAATGTCCATAAGCATGAACATCAGACGGCTCGGCAAGCTGTCAATGTGCATGATGGTGTCGATGCGCTGGAAGTAAGCCTCCATCATCTGGCGGCCCTTGTCGGCGTTATCGAGATTGGCGCCGATGGTCTTGAGAAGCTTCGTGAGCGACTCAATCTCGGCCTCATCGGGGATACCGGTGAACTCCAGCAGCTTCCGCACGCACTCGTGCATGATGCGCTCCGTGAGCATGCCGAGCTTGTACAGCTCGCCGATGAACTGGACGAGACCCAAGCCGCGCCGCTTGGCGGCGGCAGCGATGTAGTACTCGTCCGACAGCAGGGCCGCCTCGCCCGCCTTCTTGTCCTCTCCTTCCTTGGGCTGAGGGAGGTCAATCTTCCAGCCGCGCTCGAACTCCTCCTGGCACCTGTTAAGGAGGTATTTGCGGAACAGAGCGCCGCCGCTAACGACATTGCCGGCCTTGTCGAGGATGTTCTCGTCGCGAATCTCCGGGCTCATTGTCTCAAGCATACGCTTGCAGAACTTGGCATACATGGAGGCCCAGTGGGCTTCGTCGGTTGCCTTCTCGAACGTGAGCTGAATGACCTGGCGTAGCGTTCGTCCATCCTGCTCGTTCTTGGATTGCCCCGCAATGATAAGAATCTGCTCCGAGATCCTCTCGAAGTTCTCGGGCGTCATCTTGTTCAATGCAGCCTTGACCTTGCGCTGCACCATGCTGGGGTCCAGGTGGCCACCTTGGGTGACCGCAGTGGGTGCCTGCGCGGCCTTGTTGCCGATGCTGGTAGGCTTCCAGCCCGACGCGGACACGGCGATAGGCTTGAGGTCCTGGCCCTGAGTGAGCGGCATGGTCTTAGCAGCCTGCGCATCGGCCTTGGCACTACCAAAGTCCCTCTTGCTGCCGCCGCGCCGGCTTCCGGTACGGGGAGAAGGCAAGCCGCCAGGGCCCGACGAGGGGGTCCGGTTCAGCTGGCCAGGGAAGGCACCAGCGCGGTTGAATGTGCCCATGGTGCCGATGCCGGGCCTGGAAATGTTGCTCTGGGACATGGCGAAGCGCTGCTCCGAGGTGGTACCAGGGGGCAGAGTCTTCGCCGCCCCAAACTGGCCCATGGCGCCTCCGGGCGGGAGAGCGGCTGACGAGCCGGCACGAGATCCCTGTCTGCCGGAGCCGGCGCCAGGTGTGCGAGCCGACGCAGATCGGCCGCCGTCCGACTCTCCAATGAGGGACTTGACCTGCCCCTGGAACTCCAGGGAGGGCTGCTCCGTGAAGACATGCTGGAACTGGAGCAGGAACTGCGCGTCGTACTTGAAGATCTTACCCTTCTTCTGAACGGCAGCGTTGAGAGCGGGGTTCGGAGACGCGATGCCTTGCGGGTAGATGTTGTACTCGACGCCGGGCAGGAAGCGAGCGGAGCGGAGCGACTGCAGCGCTGCGCTCGGCTGGGGTGCCTCGACCTGTGTCGTCTTGAGGGGTGCCAGATTGAGAGCCGCAGGCTTGCTCCTCGTCTTATCGGCGGCACCAGCCTTGGCGGTCGTGCCGGCCTCAGCGGGGCTGGTCGGCTTCTCGGTAGAATCCTTCTGATCTGACACCTTGAGCTCGTCGAACTTCTTGGACAGAAGGTCAGCCACGGATTGGGACTGGTCACCCTTCGACTCGGTATCCTGGCGACGGCGTTCGCGCTCCTCCTCCAAGCGCTCCATCTCCCGCTCCTGCTCTCGGAGCTTCTGGTCGTTGTCGGCCGAGTTGAGTTTCGCCGCCTCGGCACGCTTCTTCTCCTCCTCCTTTTCAGCCTTCTTCTTAGCCGAGATCTCCGCCTGCTCCTTCTCGCGACGAGCGTCTTCCTCCTCCATCTCACGAATGATGCGTTCAAGCTCCTCTTCTTCGGAGAGCTTGTCAGCCGCGGCAGGCTTCTCATCCTGCTTCTTAGCTTCCTCCTGCTTCGCGGATTCCGCGGCAGCGGCAGCAGCATCAGCCTCGGCCTTCGCCTTGGCTTCGATCTCAGCCTTCTCCTTCGCCTTGGCCTCTTCTGCCGCCTTGGCTTCCTCAGCCGCCTTCTTCTCGGCCGCGAGACGCGCCTCCTCCTTGGCCTTCTCTTCCGCAGCGACCTTCTCTTCCGCAGCGGCCTTCTCTTCCGCAGCGGCCTTCTCTTCCGCAGCCTTCTCCTCGGCCGCCTTCTCCGCCGCAGCCTTCTCTTCGGCAGCCTTGGCGACCTCCTCCTCCTCCTTGGCCTTAACATCAGAGGGAGCATCCGCCTGCTTCCTCACCAGGTCCTTGAACTCGTTCCGAACCTGTTCCGCCGTCTTTTGCGCGACGCTATCGGTGCGGACGTGAGAGGGCGTGGTGGGCTTGGGAGGAGGTGTTGGAGTCGACACAATCGCGGGCGGCGTCTTAGATTGCTGAATGCCAGGCGCCGGGGAGGCCGGAGACTTGATAGCAGCGGCGAGGTCAACGACCTTACCTTCTGAGTCCTTGATGACGATGGCTGCACTCTTCTTGGGGCGAGAGAACGCGGGCGAGGAAACGATGGCGGGCGGAGCCACCTGAGCAGGTCGCAGCTGGGGAGTACCGCCTTGGGCGATGACCGGGGCCTGGTTCTGTCCAGTGCTCGACGCCGGCCGGTCCGAAACCTGTGAGGCATTGCGAGACATCGGGGGAGCAGCGGGCTGCGCAGGAGCATACGGAGGCACGTAACCTTGATGCGGCACAGCCGGCTGGAACTGCGAGGGTTGCTGCAAGTAGTGGTTCATGGGTTGCCCAGGGTACTGGTAGCCCATGCGGTAGTCCTGCGGCGGGGGCATGCCGTAGAGGCCGCTCATCTGCATCTGCATCTTGTTGGCGGTTAGCAGCTTTTCAAACGTACCGCTCTCTGGCGACAGGTCAATAGGCCCCATGAGCTGGGGTGGAAACATGGGGACATGACGGCCCGGATAGTAGCCGTAGGCCGAAGGCGTGCCATCCACATGGTCGGCCGTTGACAAGGCGCCGTGGACATCTTGATGGCATTCAACCGACGACTCCCAACGCTTGCTTTGGTGCCGCGGCCTCTGGGTGAGTTCCATGCATGGCTGCTTATACAGGGCGTTGGAACCTCGCAGGTGGGTAGCTTTCTCCGAGTCCCGACGCCCCGTTTTGCCCTTCTTGCATGTCTTGGGATTGGGTTGCTCGTTGTTAATAGAGAGGGACTTTACTTGATGACCGTATGGGGGCATGGTGGGATTCATGCCGGGATGGTAGTATTGCTGAGCACCGGCGGCCAGAGCAGCTGGCGGCATCGTCGGGGTGCCATGTGGCATGGCCGGAGTCGTCGCCGGGCTGGCACGAGCGGGCTGCGGGGAGTTGGGATAGCCCTGCATTCCGCCGCGACCCTGGTGGTAGGGCGGCATGCCTCCTCGACCCGGGTTGGGGCCGGAGAAGTTACGGTTGGGCGGGTAGCCCATGTTCGCGTTGTTGTACTGTGAATTGTTAAAGCCGCCACGGCCACCACGGCCACCCTGACCCTGGAAGCCGCCTCGGCCGTGCGCCGGACCACCGTGGCCGACGCCCTCACCGTGTGTAGAGGCTTGCGAATCGCGTCGAACATGGGGGCTCTGGCCCATCGCAACGGGGTTGTGCTGCTTAAGATGACGCTGAGAAGGCGGAGCAGGTCAGTAACGAACGCATGGGACAAGCTCAAAACAAACGGGAATGCCGCTTACATCGTTGTCGCCCGGAAAGCTGCCGAACGTCAAGGGCGCCGCCTGGGGCATAGACGGAGCCCGCTGGCTGCCACCGCTCTGCTGAGGAATCTGCGGAATTGGGGATGGCGAATGAGCCGGGGACTGGATCCTCGGGTTGCCGCCGCCAGGAATGGGAATCGGCGCGGCACCGCCCATTTGGGGCGTGCTGTGCGCGATGGCTGGCGACTCGTGGAAGCCAAACTGAATGTTCTTATGTCCACCAACAGGGCCGCCGTTCGGCATGTGGCCGGCCGGGGCGTTGGCGCTGATGGTGACAGAGCTCTTGCGGGCGTGGTCTGCTCCGCCATTGACGATAGAGCTGCCGCGCGCAACGGGCGGAGCGGCAACGGGGATCGCGGGTGTGATGTTCGGCCTGCCGTTCATCGGCGAGGCAGTCGAGGGCTTCCCATTCTGAGGAGTGGATGAGCTGGACCCAACCACCACGGGCGGGTGAGAGCCCGTCGCGATCAGCGGCGAGTTTGTCGGCTTCTTGTTCGCACCGGCAGCGGAAGCATAAGACGGAGCCGCAGGGGCAGAAGTGGTGGGCGCCGGGTTTTGATTGGGTTGACCTGCAGTAGAAGTCATAAGGGAAGCTGGTTGACTCGAAAGCCGTGTCTTCGCTGTTGTGACTTTTTTTTTTGTGGGTGCGCAGGTTAAGCTTGAGGGGAGTTAGCGAAAATTATCGAGCCCGACTCCAGCACGGCGAATCTCAGATCCGGCGTGTCGCGCAGAGGGCAGGAAATGAATCAGCTTGTCGGGTTGAGGGCGTTCCGCGCGATCGTCTCGGCAAAGGAGTCGCTGTGCGCGCTCGAACGACACCGATGGTTCAGCGGCGAAGAATCGCGGTTGAAAGAGTGTGGTGGGTTTGTCGCGAAGGAAGGCGACCGACCGAGAAGAGGCGACCGAGAGCGACTGATCGTCGGAAATCTCGCGCGCAACCCAACGTCTTCGCAATCAAAAGCGGAAGAGTGGAGATGTCTGTCTCTGTTCCTAGGATGCGAGATCCGTAAGAAGAGAGAGACAAGGCGGGATTATGGGTGAAAAACAAGGGAATCGGGACGTGTCGATTCCTCCTTGGAGATTTTCACAAGGTGGGTGTGGGAGTGGGTGGTGGGAGGAGGAAAGCAAGAGCCCAGAAAATTTTTGGGGGAGCTGCCTCTGGATGGCGAGGGAAGGGGGTGTGGGCGGCGCTGGGCTTTGGCACGCGCCAAAAAGTGCGGTTCACAAGCGGGCGCCACAAACCCGTCAGGCCCATAACGGGCATTAACGTTACCAATTACACCTGACTGAGCTTCAAAGGCCCACCGGGGTATCTTACCATGTGCCCGGTATTTGGGAGTCCAATGTCAAGCAGACGATATCCGTTGGCGATTTTTCTTACTGCTACATCAAAAATGGGTACTTGTGTGGTCAGAGTTTCGTGCTCACGAAGCACAAAGGTAATTAGGTAGTCAAAGCAATGTCATATGCCTGGGGCTTCAAGTGCTCAATGCAAACGCACCATCTTCGGGATACGGGAACGTAACTCTTACGACAGGACAAGCAGGTAATACACAGCAGAACTTGAAGCGTGACATGGTTATCAACTTTCACTGCTACAGCTCTCTCTCAGCTGAGATCTCATTCTGGTGAATCCATTCTTCGTTGCACTTTTTGGGTCAGTAGGTTGATACGTGTGGCGTAACATGTGGGTGTATGCGAGAGCCATCGAAGAGACGAGGTGCGGACCACGGTTTACAAAAGCGCGTGCTCACGTTGAATGGACGTGCAGTGGGACATTCACTCCATCCATCCCTTCTAAGTGGTGTCTTCTCTACCTTCGTGCTATCGATAGTTATGTTGGCCGTGTTCACTGCAGGAGCATAGTGGGAGTTGCAATAAGCACATACTCATCTCGCGGCACATATGAGGCAATGCATTCAGGCGTGTTCAAGATGTTTCGGTCTGTGCCTTACTGTTGTACGCACCGAGATGCTGCTGACATGCCTCCTCAGCCTCACTGAAAGTGCGCGTCGCTGCCAACAAAGATGCGCTTCGAGGTCGTTACACTCAAAGATGAAGTTTGCTTTGCTGTGCAATCCTTTCAGGGCGCAAGGGGTCGAGAATGGTCCGTCATATTGGGCCCCCTGTTATTGTTCTTCCCTCGCCCGAGTCCCGACTCAGCGGTTGGCAACAAAGACGGGAAATTGGCTACCAGGCAAGGTAACATGGATGTTCAAACTTTTCAAATGCTTGGAGCGAACGAACATCGATTCGACTTTTGCCGCTTCTCCCAGTTCAAGGTTCCGAGTCGACATTGCCGAAACACTTGCTTCGTCATCCTCTGAGACCACATCTCGCGGTCGGGGTTACTTCGTCTAGGTAACAGAAGGGTACCCGAACATGGAGTCTTTGCGCAGTCGCGGCTTGCCAGCGCGGCTGGGCATGATGATCCCGAATCAGCATCTGGACATATGCAAGCATCGTGGTATTGTGGTACGTGTAGATCTGCGTTGCCCAGCGTCGCTCGGATCTTCCGTAAGTCTGGGGGGGAGGCGTTCCTCCAAGGCCATCCGGAACTTTCCTCGCCGCAGATTCACACCATGGTGATTTGCTGGGTATCATTGTGGTACAACAGACTCGCCGACGAACTCCGTGCTGCCTCCTCGCCAGGAAGCTTCGGTGCGCAACCTCCATCGGGCAGTTCGATGGCCTCTCGTCATGGCGGGTAATGTTGCCGGAAAGCTGAGCCTGTTGTCTGGATTTGGAAGTCGCAATTCTCGACTTGGAGGCCTTGGCACATATTTGCTGCAGTGGTCAATCTGGGGGCAGCGCGACCAGTGTAACGGAAGCCAGGGTTTCTTCGGTTTGACAGCGTCCTCGGCACACAAGAAGTACGGAGTACGGATATTGTGCACTGCGCGTACGTTACGCTGTTCCAAACGGAAGCGACCTTACGCATTCGTCCGGTTTACCCGAACTGCATGCCCGCCCACAGCCTCACCATCGCCTTGCCCTTTCCCGTTGGCATATCGCTCTCCAGGTTGACAGACGGACGGACGGGTGGGTGCCCGGTTTGATTCCAGCGCGTCATGGGCTCATCCACCCCAATGCAAGCAGTCCACCATATGGGCCTCAAGTTGTATAGATGTTCCTCCCAAGGGCACGGATCGAGGGAGCTCAACTTCCACAGGCTGCAACTGCCATAGAAAGAAAAAAAAAAATAAGGCGTCGAAAAGAGACGGGAGGAAAGGGGCGGAAAAAGCAGGGAAAAAGAAACAACCCCGGCAAGCTGCCAGGTCGTTTGTTTCTCGGCCCTTTTCACCCATCTTTCCGCGCCGTCTCGGATGTCAGAAGGTGAATGGACCGCCGCGACCCGGGCAATCAACCTCGACACTGGCGACCTAGCTGGCACTTGGAGGCGAATGGTCCGCAGTGTTGACACCCGATTGCTTCGAGGGGTTGACTCGCAGCTCGCGTACGTACATACTGTAGTCTGACGCATTGAGCGAAGTCATTCGCCACAATACAGTAGGATTGTACTAAACTGCAGGCTGACGGACGGACGAGGTTCTGTCCAATGCCGTCGGTCTCACGCCCCAAGTCGGTCTGACTCACACACAAAAGCGACACAACGAGCGGGCGGCTTTGTTGTGCAGCATATAAAGGGCTTAAATGCAAGGAAGGTTCAATACAGGCTCCTTGGCGTAATTGGTAGCGCGTTCGACTCCAGATCGAAAGGTTATCCGTTCAAGTCGGGTAGGGGTCAACTCATCTCTTTTGATTCTTTTTCGCTCCTTGTCTCATTTACCTCTATCTACGGAGTACGGAATACGGATACACCTTACGACGTGAGGCTTTCCCCAAGGTCTTGACGTTTCTTTGTAATCTTTCAATTTTTTTCTACTTGTAGCCTAATAAGGCAGATAGTTTTCCAGGACAGCACTTGAAGCTGTCAATACCAGCGTTGGCCTACTAACTTGGTACACCAAACAATATTCCGTTCCCAGGATACAGCTACCCCATTTCCCCCACGCTGCATGGTGACGACATGGGCTTTCGCGTGCATGTGAATGCGCTTGTCAGAATCTGCGAGCCGTTGACCAATCCTTGTACTCTCTCACGCAGTCATGGGTTAGTCGCGCCCAGATATGTCGATCGCCCACACGATCCGGGTAACAGCACATGCGGCTCTGTAGCAGATCAACCTCGAGCCTCATCGAGCAAAGGCGTCCTCGCTGATTCACTTAAGACATAACTGACACATCCCCAATCAACACCACAGCAAATGATCTAATCCGTTGCATTGTGGTCTGCGCCTACCTCCTCAATCCTCCCAGTGAATCGCAGCATACTGCTCCAAATATGGCATGCTCCGCTTTTCACGCATCCTCCTCAACCTCAAACCCCTCCACCTTGTCCACCTCCTCCTGCCCATCTTCCTTCTCCTCAGCCCCCTCCCCACCCCCATCCGCCGCCTCCCCTTCATACCCCATCTCCTGCACCCCAGCCACGACCTCCTCCATCACAACCGGCGGCACCCCCCTGTCCTCGCCCACCAGCAGCCCCCTCTCCCGGCGCAGCTGCTGCACCCTCGTGTTGGTCATCTCAAAGACATACTGACCCAGATGCTCCACCCCCTCCATGACAGCCTCCGCCGTGCCAGCGACCGCCTCCAACGCCGACACCGACCCAGGTGCAGCATCGGCATCACCACCAGCCCCGTCGTCCGCCAGCAGCGTCGCGCGGCGCTGCGACGGCCACAGCTCGCCCGTGACGAGCGCCAGCTTGTCCGGGCGGCGCAGCAGCAGCTCGAACGCGTCGCGCAGCTCGTAGCACGCCTCGAACACGGCGCGGCGGCCCAGGATGTACAGGCCGAGGCGGGCGCGCGACAGCGCGACGGTCAGACGGCGGATGTCGCGCAGGTAGCCGACGCGGGTGGTGCGCGTCAGGGAGAGGATGATGTCTGCACCACGATACCGGTTAGCATCTGCATGTCACCAGACAGAGAGGGGGTAGTGGAGAGCTGATGATGGGACTTACAGTCGTTCTGCTCGCCCTGGTACTTGTCGACGGTGGTCACGACGCGGGGCATGCCGAAGACGGGGTTTTTCGCGCAGCGGTGGGTTAGGACGTCGCGGATGAGGGCACGCTGGCCGGCGTACGTGGCCAGAATGCTGATCTTGGCGGCCGGGTAGCCCAGCAAGCGCATGTACTGGTAGATGGCCACGGCGTACTCGGCCTCGCCCAGGTTCTGGATGAAGTGCGGCGACGGCTCCGTCTCGCCCTTGCCCTTGTAGTCGGGCACGTTAATGAACTGATAGTCGAACTTGAACCCGGCGTTCGCTGTGAGGAATTCGGGGTCGGTCTGGGTGTGCGGCAGGTCGCCGAGCTGCGGGTATCGCCATCTGTACAGGTTGGAGATGGACGGGCGAGCCCGGCCTTGTTGGTCGAGATTGATTGTGGGAACGCCGAGGCGGACAAGGCGGGAGAAGAGAGACTGCTCCAAGTTTGCGTAGTGTCGGAAGGCCAAGCCCTGGATTACTGGTGAGTTCTGGTAGTGGTCGCCGCAGAGGACAACCCTCTGCAGGCCTGACTGGCCGTCCTTGGGCTTCTGCATGGCGAGCGGAATGAAGTTCTCAATCTCGGTAATCTGTGCGGCCTCCTCCATGATAACGTTGTCGTAATGGAAGCCGAGCGAGGCAATCTCACCCCGTTTCATCGCCGCATGCGTCGACGTCATGGCAATGATCCGGGCTTCGTTGGTGAGCAGATAGTTTGCCTTGTCCTTGTCCCGCCGCAGAATCTCAAAGGGTAAGACATCAGCCAGCTCCGAGAAGATCTTGGCGATATGCCGGTAGCATCCCATGGCGATTTCCAAGGTGGTCTCACGGTCCGCGTCCTGTGGGAAAAGGGGCTGAGGGGCATCGGCAAAATAGCCGTGGAAAGGGAACGCTTTTACGATCTCTTCTGGTCCGACGTCTTCGCCATTGACAGTGTCGTTGAACTTGGCCCACGCCGGCTCAACATAGACCGAGTTGAAGTAGCCAGCCGTCTCAGCCGAGTTGCCGTGAGCGCCAGGGGCACCCATACTGGCGGCAAGGCGGTTGACTTCGAGCAGGAAGCGCTGCCGGTTCTCGAGGAACGACTCGACTCTGCCATGCTTGCTGAAGCTCGCTTCGGTTTCGAGCTCCTCTTCACCGTGGCCCAGCCGAAGAAGATGGCGCTCGTCGATGTCCAAGGCCACGATCTTGGCAAACAACTGGTTCAACGCCTGGTTGCTGTGCGCTATGAGCAGCGTCTTCTGCTCTGGAAAGTTATGGTAAATGTTGTTGATGATCTGCGTGGCAACGTCCGTCTTGCCTGTGCCAGGCGGGCCGACAATGACGGTGAGGCCTGGCTGCGTGCCCGATGTGATCGCCTCAATCTGTGTTGGTGTGAACCGGACCTTGTTGAGCTTGGGTGCGTCCACGGGGTAAGGTCCGTTATTGGCTGGCTTGTACGTTGAGACTTTGATTGTCTCAATCTCGCCAATGAGAGCTGGTTCGGCGTCCCGCCTTCTCTTCTTAGACGGCTTGGCGGCAGCCTCTTCGGCCTGCTTCTCGACGGTCTCCAACATATACGGGGGCCCAAAGCTCCCGGAGACGTCGTCGCTAGGCTCGATAATCTTGCCGGGCAGGCTTTCGATGAGATGCTGCCAGTCCAGGAAAGTGTCTCGAAAGTCGACTTTCTTGACGCGGTTGGGCAGATGTTTGTACGTGGCACCGGCCGGGTCCCCGTATCCCAAGAAGACCTCATGCAACCACGAGGCGAGCGGGACGTCGGAAAGAGTGAGATCACGGATCGACTGCAGTACCGGTCTGAAGTTGTTCTCACGGCCACTCCTCCGGACCAAGAGGTTGATTCCGTCATAGACATTCCGCTTGCCCTCGGTGTCCTCCACGAACGTTCCGGCATCCAGACGGAGCTGAATCTTCCGTAAGTCACTCCGACTATGGCCGTCGAAATAAGCCTGAGCATCCCGGATCGCACGCCCTCTATCATCGAGCACTTGTATGATCTCTGCGGCGCGGACGGTAACAAGGCCAAGCTTCTCGGCTTCCGTCGACGGGAAACCACCATCCGCAGCCTGTCTAGCCTTGGACGCGTCCACAGCCAGAAGAAAGAGCACGTCATCCGGGCGTAAGGACTCCCAGTCTCGTCGCACGTGAGGGGACAGCCTTCTCAGGTCGATGGTCACCTCGGCACGCACCATGGAGGGCTTGTCATCACCGACTCGTGGCGGCACAACTTCCAGGATGGTTGGCTTGGCGGTAGGCAGCGCCATCCTCGACGACCCGGAGAAAGTTGTTATCCCTGGCCGTTTGCTTTCCGGCCTTACCCGCGCCAATACGTCTTCAATGTCTTGACGGATAGCGTAGAAGGACTCGCACCGGTACAGAACAAAAGCTCGCCAGAGGAAGTCTCCGACGGACAGGTACTGTAGGTTCAGCTTGGGAAGAGCCAAAGGGCGTGATCCGTCGTAATGGTCGGCCCTGCCTAGTGCAGTCTGAAACAGCGCATCCTCTGTCGGAAGGATGCTCAAATCACGGACAGCCTCCTGAAAGGTCTTCGCTCGCTCAAACGTGGAGACCAGTACTTCCATGAAGAACTTGCGGTCCATCGGTACCCTGGCTGACTCCGGATAGAAGGTCCGAAGGTCAAGAAGACCGGTGAGCTGCTCGAGCTCGCCGTCTGTTAGCGCCTGGAGAAGACCTTCCAGTTCCGCTCTCCTGGCTAGTGAACCATAATTGGAGAGAGCCAGCACTGTCAGCTTCTCTTTGAAATGCTTCAACGCCGTTCGTTGCAGTTTGGCCAACGCGGCACAGTGCCGGTCGTAAGCCTCATTGCGATTGAGCTGCGCGCCTGACTGGTCGTCGACGGTGAAGTGCGTGTAGTGTGTGAGCAGGGCAGACAGCTCTCGCAGTAGATCGTTGGCCTCGTCGTTAAGGATCGGTGACAACGTTAAGGCCGGAAGGATGTGCAGATCCTGGAGAAGCGTGTTGACATATCGTCTTGTCGGAAGCTGGCTCTGCAAGTCGGTCAAAAACTCGACAAAACGCTCGCAGTAGAGGACGTGTTCTGGCAGCGACGTTAGCCGTGAACCAAGACGGGCCCTCTTCGGCGGTGTGACGAACCTTGCTTGGAACTGGCGGAGTATGAAAGGGAGAGAAAGTCCAGGGCCAAGGTATACAGCCACGACCTCTCGAAGCGCAGGCGGGCTTTGCCGGCATCGTCTGCCGAATCATACCGCTTAGCGGCCGCCCTCCACGCCTTCCTCAGATGCGGATTCGAATCCAAAATCGCATCTCGTTTCTCCTCGGTCGACAGGTTGTGCCATATCGAGATCGAAACTAAGGGGGCGCATTCCTTCCGGACTATGGTGCAGTCCAGGCTCTGGAAGGCGTAGCTGATGAAGAGCAGGACGTGAGTCCGGATGGTCCAGGACAGCGAGGCGTCGAGTGTCATGGACAACGCGCGGCGGAAGAAATCTGAGAAGTCGGCGGGACGGTCGGCGAAGACATCTGCGCACAAGTCAGCGGCTGGTGCATCAATTGGCTGCGGAACAGAGTGGCTCACCCCAAGTTCCTAGCCGTTCTCTCCGCTTGGCATTGACGATGAGGACAATCAGCAGGACGTGATAGTTGGACGAGTCTTCCGAGTAGCCAGGCCATAAATAGCTAAACGAAGGTCAGCGACAACAGCTCGCAACGACGTACACCTCGGCACCGGGACACACCTCTCCAGTGTCTGCAACCCCTCCAGCACCAGAAGCGACTTCAGCGGGAAGTTCTCCTTCTCCAGAGCGTCCCATATCTCGCGCTTAAGCACATCGTTCTTGACTTTGACCTTGACCTTGGCCTTGGCGTCGGCCTGCTTCGGCGTCTTGAGCCAGTGCTGGCGCGCGAGCGTCGCAAACTCGCTTTCGCCTTCGAGATCGTCAACAGTCAGGCGGCCCGAGGGCGCAGCATTCGGCCGGGAATTCGCGCTACTCTTGACTCGTTTGGCGGGAGGCATGTCGGGCGCTATTGTCGTGAGCAGCTCTGTGAAGAATGGTCCCCGTTGTCGCCGTTGTGTCGCCCGCGGACGTGGCGCGCTCCCGCATAAACTTCCAATTATTATTTATTGTCGGCTTCCGCAATCGACCAATGTAACCAGGGAGCTGCACCCAGCTTGATGCAATCAGTCGCAGCCTTGCAGCCGTGCGTCACACTGTAGCCCCACCTTCAGCGAACGCCAGTGTCTTATCGACATGGGCAAGCGGCATCAAGTGAGCCAGGCCTTGCGCATGGTGGCTCGCTTGTTGCCGGCACATCACCGTCGCAACACCATCTTGGACTGTACTCGGTAGTCGATTTGTTCTTCTTGCTACCACCCCAAGACTGCGACTATCTGGGTATCGACGGCTGGGGGTCTACAGACGGGACTTCTCCTCTCCCTACTTGCTGTCGCCAACGACAACCAAGAAGATGCCGTCGGCAATAATCGACAGTCATGGCGTCCCGACTGTCGCCGCAGCCGTCGCCTTCCTGGAGACGCAGCTTGAACGCGCCGACTCGATCAAGCGAACCTCTTCGATAGAGCCCCCCCTTGATAAGTCTCACTTCGACGATCTCCGGCGACAGCTCGGCGATGCGCTGAGCTACGAGTCGACGGCCGACGAGTCAACCGCCGACAAAAAGACCCAGCGATTCGCCGTCATTGAGACTGCCGTGCGCGACACCTTCAAATCCCTGATCGTGAGTCGACTTCCACTCCGCGAACTGGCAGCCGTCGGCGAAACTCACCAAACTGGAACTCTTAGGCAACGACGCCAATTGACTCCCCTGACTTCGTAAGGGTCTGGAATCTCTTCGACATCCTATCCCTTCTCTCTGACGCCGAGCTTTGCGACCCGGCTCTCCTCTTTTGGCTTGTCGAAGAGCTGCTGGACAGCCAGACGATTGCCGGCTGCCGGAAGGTCTTCGATTTTCTCGAGTCGCGTCGCGAACGGATCACCGCCAAACACTTCAAGCAGAAGCAGCTCGTCATCCTTCGCACCTGCAATGAGCTTCTCAGGCGTCTGTCCAGGGCTCTGGACCCAGCCTTTTGTGGCAGGGTCTTCATCTTCATGTTCCAGAGCTTTCCGCTGGGCGACAAGAGCTCGGTCAACCTGCGAGGAGAATACCACGTTGAGAATGTCACAACATGGGATCAAGATGCGCCGGTCGCGGACGGGGAGAAGATGGACGTGGATACGGACGCAAAGTCACAAAAGGACAAACCGCTGGATCCCGACGCTCTATATCCCATTTTCTGGGGTCTACAGGAGACCTTCAACCAGCCCAAAAAGCTCTTTGATCCTGCCCAGTTTGCCGCTTTCAAGTCGGGGCTAGAGGCAACCATGGCAACGTTCCGGAGCATCAAGCCCGAGCAGCCCTCACGAGCCAAGGAAAAGCAAGACAAGCCAGTCGAGGAAATGGGCCCTAGTCTCAAGCGCAAGCGAGATGATGTTGACGAAGAGCTCGCCAGCGGTTTCAACCCCAAATACCTGACAAGTCGGGATTTATTCAAGCTCGAGGTGCGTATGGACTCCCGGCGCTTCACATCGCATCATCACTCACAGCAATCAGATCAGTGACTTGGCGTTTCGACGCAATATCTTGGTTCAGGCGCTCGTGGTCATGGAGTTTCTCCTCTCTCTGGCACCCAAGGCGAAGGAGAAGCTCGCCAGCATCAAGGCGCCAAACAAGTCGGTAACCTACTCAGACCAGCAGCTGAGCGAAGAGGACGCAAAATGGGCGACCGAAATGAAGGAGGCCATCGTCGAGTATCTAAAACAGGGAGTAGAAGGGCCGTATTTCAACCGCATGGTCGAGACGGTCCTCTCCAGGGACAAGAACTGGGTGCGGTGGAAGATCGAGAACTGCCCGTCCATTGAACTGCCGACCATGTCTCCCGAGATGTTCGTGGAGGCTAGAACTGCTGCTGCCCAGCTGGCCGCTACGAAGCGGCTGCGGGCCGCGCCACTCGGGTCGCTGTCTCTGGACTTCCTCGGAGACGAAGACGAGGCGGCCGCATTCGAACAGCTGAAGGACCCCGAACGATACAGTCTGCCCGAACTCAGCAGCCTCAGGAGAGGCATCGCGGATGACGAGTTTGAGATTGAGATGCCGACCAACGACCAGTCAAAAGCCGGCGCCATAGAGGGGAAAGCGAGCAAGACGTGGAGGGCGCTGAGGATAGCCAGCAGGTCCAAGCTGGCCACCTTCGACCAGATCGATGATGACGATAAGATTGATATTATCTTCGAGGAGAAGCCGGCGCAGGAGACGGCTGAAGAAGACGAGGACGTTCCCAACGGCGATGTGATCTTCCCCGAGGACCGCAGGGCCATTGTCATCGTGGACGCCGCCGCCGAGCCCAGTTCCAGATCGGAGGTTCTGGAACAGTTCTTGGCGAAGCACTCCAGAGCATTTACCAAAGTGGCGCCGCACGTCACCCGCGAGCCGCGCGAAGGAGAAGTCAAGGGGCAGGACTACCACTTTGTGGATGTTGCGGCGTTCAATGTCATGCGAGATGGGGACCAGTTTCTCGAGTTCAGCGAAGAGGGCGATAACGTCCACGGCACGTCGAGGAAGGTGGTCGAGGGTATCATGGACAACGACAGGGTACCGGTTATGGAGATGGCGCAGGATGTGAGTTCATATGCCTCCGGGATTGACGTTGCACGTGGAGGCTGACTGAGACTGTGTAGGGCGCCCAACAGGTCAAAGACAACGGCTTCGACGCGAGGTTCGTTTTGATAGGGGCGTCGGCTGAAGTGGGAGAGTTGTATGAATCGACAGCCACCGACCTGAAGGCGTTGGAGGCTGTCATCTTCGGGGCAGCAGCGCCGGCGTCGGCGGATGCAGACGTGCCAATGGCGGATGGGGCGGCGGCATGAAGACTGCAGTGCAGGACGTGTGGAAGGAGTTGCGCGGCAGGTATTTGGGGAGCCATAAATCTGTAATTCTACGTAGACCGCGAGATGAGTTATGATACCCCATCGTGAAAAATAAAGCACGGTTTTCTCGCAACCCTCCTTGCCTCTCATTCCCGCCCCAGGCTCTCCACGGCCGCCACCACACCGACCGCCTTGCGCTTGATCTCGTTCCCAAAGTCCGCACCGCCAAGCCCCATCATCGTCAACATCATGCCAGTAGGATCAGTTATGAGCATGTTGATCATCATTGACCGCTGCTTCGCGTCCGTCATGACTTCTCGGGCCTTGGCCGGGTTTGGCGTGCCTGTTTTGCGTTTCCCTCACTGTCAGCATCTTCTCTCCTCTTCTCTCTCCAAAGTTCTCACGCCAGACCTGCTCTGTCGCCGCACTCACACGCATCCCCTCATCACCGCTACACCAGCCATCCTAACCAACGCCACCAATCCCGCCCACGCTCTTTACGTCACCAGAGGGGCAAGGGGTGAGAGAGAAAGAAAGAAAGAAAGAAAGAAAGAAAGAAAGAAAGAAAGAAAGAAAGAAAGAAAGAAAGAAAGAAAGAAAGAAAAGAAAAGAACTCACCCGGCACAATCCCCTCAACTTGGATCTGCTCCGGGTACCGCAGCGCCCGCCCCGCCGCGATGTTGTCCACCTCGGACAGCATGTAGCGCGTGCGCGCGGCAAAGTCCCACACGTGGTGCAGCGTCGGGTGCAGCGGCGGCGGCGGCCGCAGGCGCGGGTCCGCCGCCAGCGCGTCGACCAGCTCCGTCAGCGCCGCCTCGAGGCGCTGGCGCGCGGCCAGTGGGGGCAGGTCTGTGGTGTCGGCCGTGTTGGCGGTAGTGGCGGTGGACATGTTTTTAGTGTTGGGATTCGATGTCCGGTCTGTGTGGGTGATGAAGTAGAAAAAGCCTTGGGTTGGCTTCGACGTTGGCGTGTTTGGTAGTTGTCGATGTTCAGATTAATGTGCTGTTATGCTGGAGTTTTGCCTTGATATGCAAGCTGGCTTTCTCTGGTTAAGGTGCACAGATGTGGTGTTGGGGATGCGGTGAGAATGAAGATTGTTGGAGGGAAATGCACGCCCATTCATCGTGCTTTCCCCGCACTGGTTTTCCCAAAAGCAACATGAAGCTTCATAATCGACCACGATCGCACTTGTCGTGTTGGAACACGATGGCTTGTATGATGTCTCTCGTAACTGCCTAGCCGCCAGTTACCCGAGTTTCGTGGGTTACAAGCTAAAGTCTCTTGGGTCGAAGTTGCCTGTAAGCTTGACAACACTAAGCGTTCACATTGGACTCGGAGTTTACTTGTGGAGACGAGGGGTCTATCAACACGACGAGTCAGGTTTCGCCAAGATCGTGTAACGGAAGAATGAAGCCAGCACTGAAACAGGACTGCAAATTGCAGCGTCGAGTCTATCGCCCTCGCTTCCATGATGCTTAGCCTACTGTGTATACCAGGCTGAGCCTTCAGCATCCCCAGTAAATACACCGAAATGCCAAGTACGGCTCAGTCTTTTAGGGTCCATATTGCCTCTCCCCGCCATTCGAGATCCTATCCCGTGCCATTCATTGTGCGCTTGCCGTCTGGGGGATATGGTCCCTTGCTTGTTTGTCCTAGCGCCAAAGAGGTCGAAATCAATGTTTGTCTTGGTGTTGATATTGTACTGCCAGGCACAATACTATCTCGACCACAAAGACAGCCAGGGCGCTCGACGAGCAAGCTTCATTCGTATGAACCATGCCTCAACGGCCATTCCCGCGACCATGGGGTCCCGACGGATCAAAAGGGACCTGGTACCTGGAAGTCGAGGATGCCTGTGCTTTGCCTCTCACTTGCCCTCACGAACAAGACCGGAAATCCGCACACTGCAAGCAAACAGAATTATCAGACCCAGCTGTCCCAGCGAAGCAGCCAGACAAGATGGACTTCTCATTGTTGCGTGTGCTCAACTTTTTCATCTTCCTCCTGTCACCCATGAAATCGACGGGCATCATGTTCTTTTAGGCCACCCATTGAAGCCGCTCATGGCTGGTATCAATATCCCGCCCCCAGAAAACAACACTCGACCACACCACAACGCAATAACAAAACGGACCCCAAAGGTTTTCTTCATTACTCGACGCTGCCTCCTCATCCTTCACCGCACACCGCCCCACCTCCCTCTCCCCGCCGCGGACGAATTCAGCGCCAGCCGACGCCCAATATTCCCAAAGCACACACAGCTGCAGAACAGCACGCTCAGCATCCAAATGCCCGACTCGACCGTCTCCTGGCTCGCCAGCCCCCACAACCCGCCCGCCGCCGCTGCCGCCGTCGCCGCCACATCCACCCCTCCCCCATGCCCCGCAGTTCCCGTGCCATTAGCACCATGAAACACCGTCGACCCAGCGGCGGAGGCAAGACCGAGCACCGACGCCGGCGCGGGCATGGCGTCCGGGTTGAGGCCCATCAGCACGGCGGAGCCGGCCAGCCCGACGGCGGCAGACAACAGGAAGCCCGGCTTGGAGCGGTCGATGAGATACCACAGCACGGGGTTTGCCAGCGCCAGCGTCAGCGACACTTGCATGGTCGACGCCCAGGGCAGCTTGCGGATGGCGAAGACAATGCCGACGAACGCGCCGATGCCGCGCACGACCAGCGCCCAGTCCGCCTGCGGCGCGGCCGCCGCCGAGGGCTTGTCCGTGACGGGCGCCTCGGCACCCGGGGATGCTGCTGCTGCTCCGTCTACCTCCTCCTCCTCCTCCCCGTCCTGAATCCCTCGCGCCGGTGGCGCAGCGCCACCCCTAATCAGCCTCCGCGCCGCCGTCTCCTCCCAAAACCGATCAAACCACGGCAGCAGGGTCCCCAGCACGACGCCCGCGGCGCCCCAGAAGGCGAGGTAGCGCCACTCGTAGAGCAACCCGTAATACGAGGCGGCGGCGGCGGCGGGGCTGCTGCTGCTGGGCAATCCGTCGTGGTGGTGCGGCAGGCGCGTCACCAGCGCGCCGTAGCCGACGCCGAGGGCGAACAGCAGCGCGGCGCGCAGGGCGAGCGGCAAGCCCGTCGGTTGGTCCCGCGGGGACGTCCTCGTCGTGGTTTCTGCTGTTGTCGGCGACAGCGGGAACGGACGGCTTGTCCTTGCCTGCTGGGAGGAGGAGGAGGCGCGCCGGCGCATCAGCTGGTAGGTTTTCTCGTCCAGACCGAAGCGCGGCGCGGGCGTGTCGTCGGCGTCGCGGTCGTCGCGGAAGTACTGCTCCGGGTCCTCGTCATACTTAGTGAAGGGGCTGGTGGTGGAAGGGGAGTAGATGCCGGAGAGGGTCGGGGCGGTCAGGTTGAGGTACGAGGTGGTGTGACTGAGCGGGGTAGAGCCGTCTCGGCTGTGGCTGGTGGTGGATGCGGTGTGGTGTTGGTGAGGGGCGAGGAAGCGCAGGTCGCTGGCGCTGATTTGTGGCCGCGGGGAGGAGTAGTCGTCATCTTCGTCGGGCGGCGTCAGGCTGGAGAAGGCGAGGTTGAAGGGGCGGCGGGGGATCGGGCGGATGATTCGCGGCCCTGGTGAATCAGGGACCCCTTCCTCTGGTCTGCTGTCCATTGCAAAGGCGTGAGGTGGACTCAATGGTATGTGTCTGAGCCGAGAACACGTCGTGTATGAGCGCTCGCCAAGCAGTTGTGCCGCCGAAACGGCTGCCCCTACAACCTGTCGAAGCTGCGATATGGAAGAGTGCAGAAACAGAAGATAAATCAGCGGGTCGAAAGGAAAGAAGGCAGATGACGGTACGCTTTGTTTCGAGCTGTGCTCCCCTAGCCAGGGAGGAGTGTCTGAGAAAGCGCTGGATCTGGATAAGTGCGGACAGTTCGAGACGAACAAGCAAGAGCAGCAACCAGCGTCAATGCTGTTGAAGCTCTCCTCCGCCTGCTTATTCAACCGAGCTAGCAACAACACCTGTCGGTTGCTACGGCAAGAGGCCTAGCTGAGATGCGGAGGGCAATGAGGAGCTCAACAGACGTGAGTGAGCTCCAAAATGACGACGGGATGCGCGAGCCTGGGCGTCACAGTCGACGCGCGCCAAGCGTTGGAAATCCAGAGAAGAACAGCACCGCAGGGATTGGCCTTCTAAGCCTCCAAGACGGCCGGCGGAGTGTATGCTCGCGTGGCCCAAGTTTGATCGAAGTGTACTTGTTTGGACGTTGAGGATTCGTTCTGTTATGGCATGGTTGGTTCATGTAGTTGCGTGGAATGTGTCGGACCCCAACGACGCCGAATGCCGGCTCAGCGCACCGTCAAAAATCTAAAAGCTGACCGGTGGGAATGCAGACGCGACCGTGTTGAGCCGAACGGTGTCCTGTCGTTGCACCCCCCGGGTTCATCTCCAGAAGTCAGACCCTGGTTGGTGGGGCAGCGCGGCAACCTCAGGCGGCCCCTCGTCCCCGTTCACATGTGATCAGCGTGCCAGGGTAGCAGCGCTTCGTTTCCTCGGTGTCGGCTGACTCTTGTCGAACCAGACCGAATTGATCATCACCCTCAGTCACCCTACTTGTGCATATTGCATGCATGCAGCTGGGGGTTGCAGGCCTTGGAAATTGAACAGGTCGTCTTCATTCGGCCGAAGGAGCCTGCTGAATGCTTGAGTAGTGTACTGTCAACGCGCGAGCGCTTTCAATCACGGAATTGCATGCGATTTGATTTTGGCAGCGCATTTGTTGGATATGTTTCGGGTCTTCATGCGTGATCTGCCACTAAGCCTGACTGCGTACTGACGTACTGACTGACTGACGTCGTCGTGGAGCAGCCGACGACAGGGACGTTCCATGCAAGACACGCTGCCGCTTGTGGCAGCGGACGGCAAGTCCGTGAATACAGTTACACAAAATCATGCTCGACCTCAAGGAAAGCTCACACAGCGCGTTTTCGTTTGAATCGGGTTCCAAGTTGATGGTTATGAAGGTAGCGTGAACACCTCGGTGCGGCTAGTAGACTTCAGGCTGCGCATCATGAGAGCACCAAGACGCCGTAGCTGGCAAGCATGTGATTATATCCACAGCAGCCCCGGCAAAGGGGTTATTTTACTCATCACCCCCATCCTCGCTATCCTCCTCCTCCTCCGAGTCAAACTCGTACTCGCTCTCCTCCGCCCCCTGAGGCCGGGGTATCATGACGAACGCCTCCACACAGGTTATCCTGTTCTGCGTGCCATACGTCCCCAGCAGCTTGCCGACCTGTTTAGGCTGCTTCTCCTCCTTGTTCGTGCCACCGGCGCTCTTCAGCTCGCCAGCCTCCAGCCGCCAGAGCCGCACCTGCCCATCGCTGCTGCCCGTGACGATGTAGAACACCCTCCTGCCACCGCCGCCGCCCTCCTCCTCGTCCTCCTCCTCAACCGGCAGGACCGTAAAGTCCTTGATCCTCCCGGACACCCCGGCGTCCTTCCCGCCCAGCTGCGCTACCAGCTTCGCAACCGGCAGCGTCTTCCCCTCGGCCGGCTCCTGCAGGTCATCTTTCGCCGTCGAGAAGAATAGCACCCGCCCGTCCTCCGTCGACACCGCCAGCACACTCTCCTCCTCCTCCCCCCCACCGCTGCCAGCCATCTCCACATAGCAGAATTCATGCAGCTTAGTGCGCGTATCCCGCATCAGCCGACACCGCGGGACACAATCCATACCAAACACCAACGCATCCCGATCAAACCCAACCGCAAACTCATCCTCCCCGCCGCGCGACCCAACCCCCCACACAATCCGCCTCGCCTCGCCCGTCGAGTGCCGCCCCTCCCCAACCTCCGCCAGCACCCCACGCTCAAAATTCAGCGCCCGGCTCTTCTTGCCCGTCTCCAGATTCCACAGCCGCATGCAGCGCTCGCCCTTACTCACACTAATCATGATCTTATTGCTGGGGTGCACGGCAAAATCGTTGACTCCGCTGGGCGCGCCGCCCACGGCGGCCGTGTCGCCACTGGGCCGGCCATACGCCTTCGGGATCGGGCACTTGAAAGTGTGCAGCAGGGTCCAGTCGCGGGCGCGCGTGACGGCGACGGTGGAGTCCTCGGCGGCGGTGAGCAGCTTGGCGCGGTTGGGAAACGCGAGGCGCGTGATGTTGGAGGCGTGGTGCAGCAGCGTGCCGAGCTCGCGGTTCTTGGGGTTCTCGAGGATGGGCCGCGGGGCGAGCGAGGAGAGGAATTTCTGGTCTTCGGCGGCGCGCGAGGACGGCGGATGAGCGGACAGGTTGTAGATGTTGATGCGCTCGTCGGTGCCGCCCGTCGCGAGCAGTACTTTCTGGGACTGGCCGGGCGCCGGGGCGGATGGTGGGGAGAGTGCGAGGCAGCGGATGGCCGAGTTGTGCGCGTTGAAGAGGAACGTGTCGGCGAACTCGGCCTTTGGTTGTTGTTGGGCCGCGTGGTCGGGTTTCGACGATTTCTTCTTCTTCGCAATCGGAGCGGCAGGAGGTAGCTTGACAGTTGCTGTGATGCCGTGCAGAATGCGGTCGTAGGAACCAGCGATGATCTGGATCGTCAAAGGGCCGCTGCCGCTGTGTTTGAAGGCGTGGCTGGCCTGCGGTGTCTTGGCCGGTGCCTTTGCCTTCTTTGCCGTCGTCGCAGCCCCGGCGCGTTCGCCCTCGGCGGCCGCTTCTCTTTTCCTTTTGGCCATTGAGATCGCTTGTTAGGTGCTTCGTTTTGCTGTCTGCAGCGAAGGAAACACGAAAGTCGGGTCGGGTAATCGTTCCAACTGAGATGGCGGAGCAGTCGAGTTTTTGAAAATAAAGTGGGGACTTGGGTCGAAGGCTTATCTTCGTTATCATTATCATGCTCACTCGCCTCATACCAGGATTGCGAAAATGGCCCATATCAACAAACCACCCGCAGACACGCTCTGCTCATGGCCATGGATGGCCTGGGACGGGATCAAAGGTGTTAGCCAGCTCAAAGTGGTTGGCCTGTATGAATTACAAAAGCTAAGGTATGTACTCTGAATCATTCGCTCAAGCGACCGCAAAATATCGACATGAACGTATCATCATATCCCGCTCTCTCCTGAGAGACCTTGCCTCTAAATGATGGAGCGCCCCGTCCATCTCCTACAAGTTCGCTCTGCCGCCGTCGACAAGCCGAGGGATATGTGACGCGTTCACAACTCAGTGCAGCACGGCCCGCCACCGTCACCGTCACGTCACGATGTGTGAGGGTGACTACTTGCCCGACGCCGGCGTTGCGCCCCCGCTCGCCTGTCTCTGGTGCTGCCCGGTCTGCTGCTGCTGGGCGACCTGCTGGGCCTGCGCCTGTTGGGCAGCCTGCTGTGCCTGCGCTTGCTGCTGGGCTCGCAGCAGAGAGGCGTACTGATGGGGGCTATTCATTGGCTGTTGCGAGACGGCACCGGCCGCCGCATTCATAGCTGCCTGTTGCTGGCTCTGAACGATGAGTCGGCCCAGATGCTCAGTCGCGAGCTGCCGCACTGTCTCGGCGGGAAGATTCGGGTTCTTGGTCCGGTAGTGCCCCTCGAGCTCGGCAATCCGCTGGGTGATATTCGGCGGGAGCATAATTGCGGGAGGCCTGCCCGGCACGGCGGCGACGCCCAAGCCAGCACCTGGCGAGGTAACCAAGCCCGCCGCACCATTCGCGGTGTTGAACGAGGCCATCATTGCTTGCGCGTTGTTCATAAACGCCGCTTGGTTGAGACCATTAACCCCGTTGCGCAACGGCGTCGGTGAACCCTGCGTCCCGTTCGCTTGCGGCAATTGGTGCGCCGGTTGGCTCGCTGGCGGCTGTTGGTGCGTGTGCTGCTGTCCAGGCGGCTGTTGGGGTTGTTGTGGTTGATGTTGTTGTTGTTGTTGCGGCTGTCCCTGTTGAGTCGCTTGTTGTTGTTGATGTTGTTGTTGCTGCTGCTGCTGCAGCTGCTGAATAGCCGCGCGCTGTTGATGCTGAATCGACCGCGCTTGGAGCATCAGGTTGATGTCCGGTTGCGGGTTGACCATCGGCATCCTCTGTTGTGCGGCCTGCTGGGCGACCTGCATCGCCTGAATCTGGGCCTGCGGAATACCGGGCATTTGCATCGGCGGGACGAGGCCACCGGCAAGCCTTGCTTGTACAGCAGCAGGAACCGCACCGGGGGTTGCCGGTATCGAAATCCGTCCAGGGACCCGATTCTGAGCCAGCTGACCCGGGACGTTAAGGCGTGCGGCGTTGTTGAGCGAGTTTGCTGCAGCGATCTGCGCTGCTTGAACCTGGGGGTTCAGGACAGCACCTGGCGTGGCTGGCACCTGGCCCGGGGCGTTTTGCTTCTGCTAATGGATAGCCGAGTTAGTGCGCGGCTTCCAACCCTTTGTATTGAATTCTTTGAATAAACATGGGCGACTTACCAATCTCCTGGCATTCGCGTCCGCCTGTCGGATGGCGTACGCAGCCATCCTCTCCGCCAGGGCCTGGTCCCGTTCCCACCTCATGATGCTGTAGTCCCGCGGCGTCTTGTTTTGTATCTGCTGCCGCGGTACCTCGTTGGCTTTGCGCATGGCCGCCAGGTTGGCCGCCTGCTGTGCCTTCTGGGCAGAGGTTTCCCGCTTCTTGGCCAACTTCCGCATACCATCAATCATTGCAAGATGCTTCTGATTGCGACGACGCTCGACACGTATGCTCGTCGTCGGCCGTCGCCTGGGAGCCGGCGTGACCGCCCCGTTAGCTCCGACCTGCTGCTGAGCATTCTGGTTGTGCTGGGCAATGGTACGTTGGGCGGCATCGATTCGGGCTTGGTAGGCCTTGAAGTACGGCGTTCGAGCCATGTCGTTAGGCAGTCCCTCCAGGCTCCCAAGACTAACCCACCGCTCAAAGCATTCCCAGGGCGTGCGCCGTTCAGCGCCAGAGGCGAATGTTGAAGGAGTCGACACCATGGCCGATATCAACGACCAGTTGTAGGAGCAGTCGCGAACAAGCGTCTTCAGCTGGTCGTCCTCGGCCCACGTCCACTGAGAGGCTGTCCGGGATTCGAAGAAACTCTGCGGCGGCATGGGATGCTCGGTAGGTGGTCGGAACTGATGGCCAGCGTGCAGACGATCCCGGATCCCCTTCATCTCTGGATTGAACAAGGCAACGGCGGTGTTCCTAGCTTGGAGTTCCGCGCCGTCGTCCGGATCGTCGCCGAAGATCACTTCATCGTCCTCGCCGTCCTCGTCCTCCGCAATGTAGTCGTATCTCCGACGCTTGCGCTGTGTCCCCTTGCTCGCCAGAACCATCTCGCCCTCCACATACTTGCTCAAGGGCACCGCCGGTCGTTTCCATTTCGCATCTGGATCGTAATCCGTAGCCGCAACGTCGAACTTCGGCACCTTGAGCGACGAACTGTGCAGAGGGAGGTTTTCCAAGAGGAGATCGGCTGTCTTAGAGGGCTGGAGCGGGAAAACGACTTCGTCGTCCTGCAAAGCGAAGATAGCCGATGGAGCAATAGTGTCCATCATCACTTCGGGAAGCTCATCATCCTGGTCCATGGGCGAATCGGAATGAACAAGGTCGGGCAGGGCCTCGTCCGCCGCATCATTGGTGTTTTCGCTCGTCTGCCCCGCGTCTCTGGCAGCTAAACGCGGCGGAATCACTGCGTTCACCTGAAGTGTCAGCCGTTCGGCTGGGTCGGAGTGAACCCACTCCGCACAGGCGTAGGCGAGATTCCGTGCAACTGCAGCTTTCCACTTGCGCTCCTGCCGAAAATCGGTACGCATCCACCCCATCTCCTGAAGGAGTACGTCCCAGTGAGACGATGGCCTGGTGGGTTCTGGGCATCGTACCGGTTGCCTCAGTGACCACTTGTCGTGTTGTTGGAGATGATAGACACGCCGCAAAATCTTACATGCTTGGTAGTCTAGCATGGAGATATACTGGTCGGAGGTAGAGACAGTCTTATGTGACTGGTTGAGAAGCTTGTCGATGGGCTTCATCCACGATGATTGTCTGGTGAAGCCTTCGATGAAGAGAGGCATGAAATAGTCGTCGGAAGGGGTCTGTCCGGATCGTTGCTGCCCAACAACTGCCAAACTGCCGTCTGCAGACTTCGGCCTCGTGGTTGGCTTGCCGAAGATCACCGTTGGAACGCTCTTTCGACGCCTGTCCCGAGAACCCTTGTAGGCCAGAGTGCTGCGCTGAGTGAAGGAAAGCTGGGAAGCCGCTCCCACATCTCCGATAGCACGGGACCCACTTGCATCTCCTGGTTCGGACTTGATACGTTCAGCAAAGCGGTCGGGTGCATCCGATAACCCGGAAATGGCGGACACGTCCCTGGGCGCGTCGTTGTGGGAAGCTGCGGTGGTAGGCACGGAAGCCCCGGGCTCACGAGCACTGCTAGGCAACTTGTGAAGGGTTGGTGTGGACGCTTGGCTGGATCGATCCCGCAATGTCGGTGCATCTGGTTGTCTGTTGCCGGTTGTGCGCGCCTCTAGGATGTCGAGGTCCATGGGGACACCGGCAGTTCGAGACTGTGCAGCTCGCACGTCGACAGCGCCGACAGGCGTGAGCGAAGCTTTGAGCCCTGGGCCAGGAAGCGCTGAGCCATGTTGTGACTGGCTCACTGAACCGCCAGTAAGCGACCTAGGATCGGTGTCCCCAGGCGCAATGTCGCCTGAAACGGACACCTTCGCCGGATTCCTGACAGCTTCACTCATTGATGCAGTGGGAGTTGCCACACCGGCACTCGCTGACCCGATGGGCTGAGACAGCTGAGCTGCCGCCGATTCCTGGAGCAACTGTGCCTCCACACTGTTGACCGTCGTCGGTAGCGGGACGTTCGAAGCAGGCGATAGCACTGAAGGAGTAGATTGTCCCGCACCACCAAATCTCCCCTCACCCAAGGGCGCCCTGTCTTGCAACTTTCCGCCGAACTCCTCGCCGCCTGGCTCCACGTACTGCGATCCTTCGTGGTCGGGACTGGTATTCGCCGACGCATGATGAACAACAGGGGTCAGCGCTGACTGCGCCGTCGAGTCTGGGGATGACATTGCGTCAGGGTAGCGCGCGGAATCTGGAGCGGTTGGCTGTGACTCCAGCGCAACAGATCCAGCACTCTCGGGTCCCTGTCCCTCAAAAAGCCTTGACGACGGGATATGGTCGAGTCGCGGAACCTGGACGTTGATACGAGGTACCTGTGGCGTACCAACTGGGCTCCCCAAGGGTATCTGATGTGTCTTTCCGTCCAACACTGCCTGGGATCGATGATCTGACTGACGAGCATTGTTGGTTGGGCCAACCGCGTTATTTGCGAGAAGCTGACCGGGGATGACATTCTCGGATTTGTCGACGGTATTTGACGGCTGGGTCGAGGTTTGCAACGACAAGCTTGGTGACGATGCATGACGAGCTGTCGTCACGGGGTATGTGGGCGGTCCGTCGCGCCTCGTGCCGTCCGCCTGAGTTGACGGCAATCCATCTTCGAGTGACGTTGAGAGGGGTGTACTATCAGCCGGTAATGCGTACTTCGCGCGCAACTGTGATGCATCGAACAAGGGCTTCCGACGCGCCGGTAGGCCAAGCTCGTTCAGACGCCGACCTCTGCAGGGAGGGCAAATGCATTAGAGAACCATAGCTAAGACGCGTCGCGGTCACATGTTCGCAAAGACAATGCACATGTGTATGGAAGATGGTGGAACATACTGCAAGATGTCCAACTCGTCTAGGAACCTTTTCTCGGTGGGTCTGGTCGAGGGCGCGTCGGGGTTGCTAAAGTCGAAGTTCGGAATGCCATCATGGTCGGTCGCAACAGCGAAGAGCTCGCGCAACTTGCGTTTACGCGACGACGCAATTGAGCTGCAGAGGGTTAATATCGCATATCACCCATCAAAACGATCGGAAAAATGAGCTCTATCGAATGCAGCCAATCTCACCTTAATTCCGTCCGCTTTGATCTCAGCAGCTTCAAGCGGTCGGCGAGCGCGAGCTCAGTCATGTCATCGGCGACCGCGACATCCGTTTTTTATCAAACGGATGGCGATGTCAACCTGAGTGGAGTGTTTCGGGGCTGGAATCAATCGGCGAGAGATGGAAAATGCTCGCGTTGCGACTTTTCAACGCTGGGTTGATTGACCGACCGTGGTCGAGCGAGGCGTAAATCTCTGTCGTGCCGTGTTGAGGGGGTTGTCAAGCCAGGCACATCAGTGAGAGAGCGACGCAGCCAGGACCCAAAAATGTTAAGTCACGACGTGTCAGCGCCTGAAGAGAGAAGGAAAAGACGGGCTGGCGGCGCTGAGGGCAGTGCTGACGACAAGTTTGGGGCTGCGTTCAGAAGGCAGACACTGGCAGAGAAGCCTAAAACCCCACTGAACGCGACGGTCGTAGTGCCCCAAAGCGGCCCAAAAACACAGTGTTAAGGGAGATACGCACGAAACGAGGGTTTTCGTACTGTGAAGGGAAAAGCTCCACCAAGCCGTTCTTGGCAAGCCAGCCAGCCGAGAAATAGCCGGATGGAGCTGAAAGAACGAAAGAGAAAGAAGGCATGCGCCAGCTCAGCATGGAGCGAGAGCGAGGGGGAAAACAAACCCTTCAGTCCTCCGCCTCTCAAAGTGGCCAGGGAGCGTAGTTGAGCTTCTGCCTGGTGATTTCTCCAAACAGGCAGTGTGCGAGAGCGAGGGGCCACGACATGTTGGCTTCGTCGGCCATTCCACACATTGCCAGCCGTGGCAGCCTCGTCACCCAAAGCTGGGATGAAAGTCCGAGAAGGGTAAGGGTCCACGGCTTCCCTTCATGCTGGCGAGGGCATTGTCCGGTGCCTATGCGTGAGCTCTGCGCCCAATACCGGTGGCTCTGATCCCGGGCTTGCATCGTGACAGGATGGGAACGAGAGGGGAGCAGGGACAAAAAAGCGGTTGCGTTTAGGAAAGGAAACCGTACATCCAGCTGTTGTTGGCCGGTCGGGAGACTGTTGCCCGCATGTCGGGTCAGGGTGCAATGCGGATAATACGATTGATAGGTATGAGTGCCTCAGGCAGATATTTTACAGCAAGTACCGAAAAGCCGCCTGCGTGAGGTTGTACTCCGTAATGCTGACTTCAGCCCTACTTTTTCGACGGTTTTGGCATCTGGCTCAGTACGGAGTATTCCGTACTTGTATCGATACCGCCACCAACGATCTACTGAAGCGACGGCCCGCGAGCGTACACAGTCAACACACCCACTATAGGCGGCCTCACGCTACAGCTTCCCTTGAACCTTCTGCCGGCCACCCTCAGCATGTCAGACCCCGACCACAAATTCTCTCAGATAGCTATTCAGTTTGGGAATCAGTCTGGCTCTTCATCCCACGGCATTCGCCAACGTGCCCGTCCCGCGCATACCAAACGACACCGAGCGCATGCGCTCCATGAGGATTCCGAGTCGGACGAGACCAGCGACGCGGACCAGAACAGCGACAGCCGCCACACGCACATCACATCATACGACCTTCCTGGCGCGATTTCAGATGACAGAACAACTCAGCAGCGCAGCAGTTCCTCACAGCTTGAAGGTCGGGAGGTGAAGAGCGCACAGGCCGACGAGCCACCCAGCACAGTTGCAAATGATGGACGACGAACCGGCGGCAGCCCAGCTTCCAACCGGGATGGCGGTGCGGCAGACATTTCCGAGGGCTCAAGCAAGCCGGTTAAATGGGGGTTGACCATCAACATGAAGGGGGCGGGACGCACCAAGGAGAACGAGCGCTCGGGGTCAGAACCGCGCAGTGACTTGTCCGGGTCTGAAAGGGACCCAAGAAGGCGGAAAGGCATAGCGAAGACCATCGACGACGAAGCGCTCGATGCGCTCATGGGAGAGAGGACGCCAAAGCGCAAACACGCGGATTCCGACGCCCCCGACCGAGACCCCCGGCTCGAGGACTACCGCTCCGTGCCAATCGATGACTTTGGCGCGACCCTCCTCCGCAGCTTTGGCTGGGATGGAAAGATGAAGGGGAAAGTCAGGGAGGTGACGAGGCACGCCAACCTCACGGGGCTCGGTGCCAAGGACGCAAAGGGCGCCGAGGACCTGGGCGCCTGGGACCAGAAGACTGCGAAGGACTCCCGGCCGGTCCGACTCGATGACTACCAGCGGGCGGAGCAGAAGAAGCGACAGAGGATAGACGACCGGTATGCCGACAGCTATAAGCGAGAGCGGGAAAGGGAAAGGGAACGAGAGCGGGAGAGAGGCCGAGAGAGATAAGATGGGTTTCCAGCGACCTTGCGGTCATACGCGAATACTACCACGTCCGTTACTGGTTCCGGATTCGACATCGGTCTCGTGGAACAGGACACGTGCGTGGGCACTTCGCGCCCCTGCGACCAGATCTGCCTAGTAGGTTCTTAGATTTCCACAGTGATATATGTTTGCTCACTTCGCTAAGTATACATCCAACCTAAAGCAGTCGGAAAAGCCGTAGCGTGACCGTCGTCAAGCTCTGGACTTTGGCGATTGCCGAGAAGTTTCAAACCCGTGGAATCTAGATCTGGTCATCCTCCAACCGTGTTCCGGAGTTCAGATCTTCCAGGCGTCCGACTGGCCGTTGCCAGCCTCCAGCCGCGCTCAGGACTGAGCGTCCCCATAAGCACCAGTCCAGCCGGCTACATTCTTGAAGAAGTTTCTCCGGCGGTTTCAACGAACTGCATACGCTATGCTTCGAGAGCTCTGACGCAGCTGCCCGCAGAGCACGCATACGTTTCTAGCTGCATGAGGTAGCTGGCCCGTGGAGACTTTGGGATGAACAACATCTGCAAAGTTTAACCTCCCCAGTAGACTGATGGTTTCCAAAGCCATCAGCTCCCAAATGTCCCGTTTGAATTCATTGGTGGTTCACGCCCCATCGGCAAGTTGTCCGAGTGGACTGCTCCTGCACCGCATCATGTCAATGGTGCCCACTTTATATGCACCTCCTCCTTGCTTTCGGCTATGCAAATCTGGGTGCCATGGCGGACGGTCCCCAGCTGCCCCGGGCTAGCGACAGTGCCTTGCTCTCGCCTTACGTACATGAATCATGAGGTTCTGCAGCAGACGATATCCCTTGGACAGTACCCTGTCTTGAGGAACAGCAGCAGGCTTCACGCTCGCACATCTCAGCTCCCTTGCTTTCTGTCTCGTCGACATTGCATTCGTATATCTTCTGTCCTGACACGGCAAGCGATTGGGCAACCATGGCGGAGGCATTGCCCAAAGTCTGGTGGAAGGATGCTGTTTGCTACCAGATCTATCCCGCGTCCTTCAAGGACTCCAATGGCGATGGCCTTGGAGATATACCCGGGATCCTGAGCAAGATCGACTACTTGAAAGAGCTCGGCATCGACGTAGTCTGGGTCTCTCCCATGTAAACAGCCTGTCAGAGTAGCCTTTTCTGAGGTGCGCTACTAATTATCATCCTCCCTGCAGGTTTGAAAGCCCTCAAGTAAGTCGGCAGGATCAGCCCTGGGACAATATTCCGTCTTGGTAGTTCAACGTGGCGATGTTGGAAACCAGCAGCCCTCTTGCCCGTTCAGTCCCCGTGGGAGGTGTGATCATGTTGACATGACGGTAAGGTTGACATGGGGTACGACATCTCGGACTATGAAAAGGTTTACCCACCCTACGGCTCGGTCAAGGACATGGAGGACCTTATAGCCGCCTGCCACAAAAGGTGATGCGCTCGTTGCTCCGATGAGCCACACCACCTTCTTGACTAACAACTACCCAGGGACATGAAGTTAATTCTCGATCTGGTGATCAACCACACATCAGACCAGCATGCCTGGTTCAAGGAGTCGAGGTCATCTAAGGATAACCCAAAACGCGACTGGTCAGCTCATTTTCATGACATAGGTCGTCATCGTACATTGACCCGTTCCGTAGGTACATATGGAAACCTCCCAGGTATGCCGAGGATGGCACCCGGTTGCCGCCTACCAACTGGAGGAGCTACTTCTCCGGCCAGGCTTGGGATTACGACGAGCACACTGGAGAGTACTACTTGCACCTTTTTGCCAAGGAGCAGCCCGACTTGAACTGGGAGAACGAGAAAACGCGGGAAGCAATCTATGACAGTGCCATGCGTTTCTGGCTGGACAAGGGCGTCGATGGATTCCGCGTGGATTGCGTTAACATGTGTGTCGGATCCGGTGCTGCCCCTTCTTAGCCAATGTCCTGCTTACACATACCCCTCATTCCAGGTACTCCAAAGGCGTCGAGTTCAAAGATGCCCCCATCGTCGATGGCAGGTTCTACGAGCAGCCAGCATGGCTGTACTATGCCAACGGCCCGCGGATGCACGAGTTTCTCCGGGAGATCAATGAGAAGGTGCTCAACAACTACGACGCTGTGACAGTCGGCGAGCTCCCGCACACGCCCGATCCGAAGAAAGTGCTCCAGTACGTCGGAGCTGGCGACAAGCAACTGAGCATGGTGTTCCAATTCGACATCGTCGATATCGGGCAGGGCCGCGACCACAAGTACCACTTTCAGGAGTGGAAACTCCCCTTACTCAAAGGCATCGTGACCAAGTGGCAGCAGTTCATCGAGGGCACCGACGGGTGGACAACCGTCTTCTGCGAGAACCACGGTAAGCAGCACTTTGGCGGTGGGAGCAGCAGCATTCAACCCCTGGGCTCTACGTCGCTCAAGGCACGAAGAACTAGGTACTCACTGACAACGGAGGCACACACCTCACCAGACCAAGGACGCTCCGTCTCGCGCTTCACAACCGACGCGCCGGAACACCGCGCGCGCTGCGCCAAGCTGCTCAGCCTGATGCTGTGCGCGCTCACAGGCACGCTCTTCCTGTATCAGGGGCAGGAGATTGGCATGGTCAACGTGCCGCGCTCGTGGCCGATCGAGCACTACCGCGACATCGAATCCATCAACTTCTACCGGACCATGGCGGCGCGCACGGGCAACGACCCGGCCGAGCTGTCCTACGTCATGCGCAGCCTGCAGATCCTGGGACGCGACAACGCCCGCCTGCCGATGCAGTGGAGCGGCTCCGCGCCGCACGCCGGGTTTACCGACTGCGCGGCGGGCCCGTGGATGCGCGTGCACGATCTGTATCGCGAGATCAATGTTGAGCGGCAGGTCGGTGAGGGGGAGGGGTCGGTGTTGGGGTTCTGGAAGCGCATGATCCGGTTCAGGAAGGCGCATGCGGACTTGCTGGTGCACGGCGCGTTTGAGATGTTTGCGATGGAGGACGAGAGCACGTTTGTGTTTGGGAAGAGGGCGGGCGAGGAGCGGGCGGCTGTGGTGCTCAACTTCACGGGTGAGGAGCAAGAGGTCCAGCTGCCGGGGTATGAGGGCTTGCGGTTTGAAGTTGGAAATTATGATGACGCGGAGGAGATTGAGGAGAAGGCGCAGGGAGGGACGAGGAAGCTGAGGCCCTGGGAGGGTAGGCTTTACTTGGGGAAGGAACGTTGATCTGGGGCGAAAGGACGGAAGGCATGGAACCTAGAAGGATGGCTTCAACCTGAGTTGCAATGATTGAATAGAGCCACTGCACGCCACATTGCTGACCCGTAACACCCAATCCGTCAGAGACCACCTCACTTTTGCATGCGGGCTATCTGACATACACAGTACAGATCCGTACACTGCGTCCACACGCGAATAGGGGGTAACGTTATTATGTCAACAGGTGGGATCGTCTGGTGCGAAATAGCCCGAAGCGGGATCCCTGCATCACCAGCTGCCGAGTACGACTCCGTGCAGTGACAGGTCTCGCTCAGGGTCTGCTAGAGGCCGTGTGGGCTCTGCGCCAAGCTTCGTTAAGCTGTGGCAGCCACAAGCACCCCCCACCGCTGAAACGACGGGAAGCTCCCCTTTCCTGTGCCACAGAAAACCAAAAGTGGACAAAAGCTCCCACAACCTTCCTCCCCCCTCCCCTCTACCTCCCCCCGTCCTCCACCGACATTTCACTCTGCCTGCTCGACAGTCCGCACTTGGGCTGTACGTAGGAGCAGCAGCCGCCAAAATGTCGAAGCCGCAGAGCGCCAATGGCAGTGAGTCCGAGTTCGAGTTTGTCGAGACTCCCAAGGCGGCCACGCCGACTTTTGAGAAGGGTGAGGACTGTGGAGTCCGTACCACCTCGGTAAGTCCTGTTCCTGCGTTGCGTTGCAGTTGTGTGTACGGCCTGTTCGGACGACGTTTGCAATCAGAGCTTCCCATCCGCATAAGCTGACGCAATTGACCGCACTGACTGGCATTGACTCTGACGCCTGTTCTACAATACAGTATCCCACCATCAAAAATGCGCCACTGCCTGCCGAGGGCCCTGGCACCGAGAGTTTTTCAAACCTCCTGCTCTTCTCCCTCCTGGGCGGTGTCCCTCTTTACCTGTCATGGAAGGTCGGCGGTGGCCTGAAGACGGCCATCTTTTTTGCGCTCTTCACCTCCGCTCCCCTGCTTTCCGCCTTCTGGGTTGCCGCCTCGACCATCGCGCCCCGCAAGAACGAGAAGGCCAGGTTCCCTGGCCGCCCCGTCGAGCACTACCTCACCTTCAAGAAGCCTGCCGACCAGGCCAAGTACTATGGCCGGAACAAGATCCCCATGGAGACTTTCCACGAGATGTACTTTGACGGCGAGGTTGACTTCAATGGCGACGCACTCGAGGTGCTCGAGTACCGCCACGACTGGGCCAACTTCAAGTTCACCTACAGCCTGATCAAGTTCTTCCTGACGGGCATGGTTCCTGAGGTCATCATGCACACCCGGTCCCAAGGTAAGCTTAGTCCAGCGTTCTACTGCGCCGTGACCCTGCTCCAATGCTAACCTGAGCAGATGAGGAGCAGGTGCGCGACCACTACGACCGCGGCGATGATTTCTACGCCTGGTTCCTTGGCCCGCGCATGATCTACACCTCGGGTATTATCAGCGACATTAACAGCGAGGAGAGCCTGGAAGTGCTCCAGGACAACAAGCTGTCCGTCGTCTGCGAGAAGATCGCCCTCAAGAAGGACGAGCGGTTGCTCGATATCGGTTGCGGCTGGGGCACTTTGGCCCGCTTCGCCAGCGTCAACTACGGCGCCAAGGTTACCGGTATCACCCTCGGCCGCAACCAGACTGCCTGGGGCAACGGCGCTCTGCGTAAGGTGGGCGTGCCGGAGGAGCAGAGCAAGATCCTGTGCATGGACTACCGCGATATCCCCGTTCCCGAGGGTGGCTACAACAAGATCACCTGCCTTGAGATGGCCGAGCACGTCGGCGTGCGTCACTTCCACGGCTTCTGCAAGCAGGTCTATGACATGCTGGATGACGACGGTGTCTTCTTCCTGCAGATTGCCGGTCTGCGCAAGAGCTGGCAGTACGAGGACCTGGTCTGGGGCCTCTTCATGAACAAGTACATCTTCCCCGGTGCCGACGCTTCGACACCCCTCGGCTGGTTCATCAACAAGCTCGAGGGTGCCGGCTTCGAGGTCAAGAGCTGCGACACCATTGGTGTGCACTACTCGGCCACCTTGTGGCGGTGGTACCGCAACTGGATGGCCAACCGTGAGAAGGTTGAGGCCAAGTACGGCAAGAGATGGTTCCGCGTGAGTTTGACCCCTTGCTTACCTTTGACTGCGCTGTTCCCTTGCTCGCAAGCTGCTGACATTCGCGGACAGATCTGGGAGTACTTCCTGGCCTACTCGACCATCGTCGCCCGCCAGGGCAGCGCCACTTGCTACCAGCTTGTGCTTCACAAGAATCTCAACTCCTTCCACCGCGTTGAGGGCATCCCGACTCAGTATGAGCTCAGCGGCGCGAGGGCTGCCGCTAAGATTGACCTGAAGGCGTGGGTTGAGGCTAACGCTGCTGATTTCCCGATTGTGCCTGCGCAGTAAATGTGCTTGCGCGGTTGCCAGTCGAGGGTCTTGCACCCCAGTATGGGTTCTTCAGTGACTCCATAAATTCGGGCTCGATGTGGTAGAGCATGGCACAAGTGTGTGCCGGGAAGTGGCGCTCGGTGATTGAACTTGCTTATATAGATCTAAACCGCATATGGCGGTCCCGTCGCTGGCCGGCTGTGTGCCTGGACGGTGCTCGAGGGGCGCCGAGGGGTTCAGAAACGAAAAGGCGGTTGTGGAAGTAGTTAGATAAACGGAGCTTAATGAGGGCGGGACGAAATGAGATGAAGTTCGCGGTGCTCAGTGGAGTCAAACGACGGTGACGTTCACGAACACTTGTAGCGAAGGTGGGCCCAAGTATATCTTCACACCTTCATGTGGTAGGCTGAATATGTTGGTTCACCGGGATTTCTGACTGGAACCTGCGGCTGGCCGGCTGTGATGTCCTCCACGGTGTCAGGAGTACTCTCCCAATGTTGTTCTACAGCCGATCTCATACGAGAAGCGGACTCGCCTCTGCTGTGTCAGCCAGAGTCACCTTCCAGAAACCATCACTTTCTACATATCCTTATTCCGCCGCGGATATCGCTTTTGTATACTTCAGTCAACGCTGTTATCGGCACAATCGCCGGCCACATCCGTCCGCTCATCCCCACCATTGACTCATCGCACACTGCCCAACGCCACACAGCTCAGAGGAGGAAACGAGCGCATTATTCGGCACCCTCCTTCCACCCGATCGGTATCAATGCCGCAGCGACGTCGTCCACTCCCCGCTCCGTCGCCAGCATATTGTACTGCGACGCGGCGTTCCTCGTATCCAGCACCTCAACCCGTATGCCCAAGTCGCTGATCGCCTGCCTCGTGGCGGGACTGAGCGGCCGCATCTCAGGTCCCAGGCCGAGTATCAACAGATCTGTAAAGTACCACAACGAGCGGTCAGCATTCATTCTCGCCATATCGTTTCCACACGCCGCCAACACTGCCTGCGGCAGAGCAAACGAAGTGCGAAAACATCACCTACCAGGCCGCGGCCAAAGCAAGCCCAACAACGCAAACCCCTCCCTCCCAACCTCCCACTGCCCCTTCTCATTCACCAACCTCCTCCTCCTCCCTCCCTTCTCTTCAACAGCAGCAGCATTAGCCTCCCACGGGCGCCAAGCGAACACCTCCCCGCCGACCAGCAGCGCGCCGTCCCCTCCACCAATGCGAATCCCCGAGTCCAGCGCAAAGCCGTCCGCGTGGCAGACCTGCACGGCGGTCGACGGCACGGGCGCCGAGGCCAGCACGTCCATGCGCCCGAAGTCGGTCGGCGGTGGCTGGTCCGGCACTTCCTCGCGGTTGTGGGCCAGCGGCTTGCGCTGCCGCGGGGACGGCGGCGTGGTGTGCATCGTGGCGGAGGCGGAGGCGAAGGCGGAGGCGGGGCTTGGGGAGTGATGAGGGGAGGTTGTTCGTTTTGTTGTCGGGTTCGTGGATAGCGGTCTTGAGTGCCGTGGTTCAGGGGACGGAAAGGCGCTGGTTGATGCAGCGCGGAGGGCACGACTGCCCGCGCGGGAGAGGCGCAGAGCTACAGATGGCGATGCCATTGCGGCGATTGTGAAACCGGGTGACTGCCTATGTGCTTAAACAGGCCATGCGGTCAACGCTCGATATGCGTTGGAGACGTCGGGTGGTGAATGAACGCCGAGGTGGTGCGCACTGCAATTTGGAGGTTTAAGCTCCCATTGAAATTTGGCGGAGCTCGACGTCACTGCAGGGGTCGAAAAGCCACGGGCCGCAGCCGTAGAGCAGCAACTATCGGGAGTGTGTAAGAGTGCGGGCAGCACTTCCAACGCACCAGTCATTCTCCGAGCCAATCAGCATTGTCGATGGAGTTGGACAGATGTACAGCAACCATCGAGAACCATCACGTTGTACAGTACAAGTCTGGACTCCAGCATCACTTCATCACATCACAGCCGCTCCTCAACACTACCCGCAAATAACAACCTGGGCGCGACTTGCTTGGATTGCTTGCTCGTGGCCGTGCCTGGCTGCCGTTCGGTGTTCAGAACTCCGTTGATGTCTTCCCCAACATCCCCTCCCGTGAAGCATAGTTTGAAGTCCACTTCCATTGAGAACCTCATCCCGGCGTAGAAAGCAGCCCTAAGAACAGAGACAGCCATCCCCGGCTGTGTGTCGCGTGTATGGCATGCAGCCCGTTTCCCAAGTGAACACCGAAGCAATGAGACCGTCAACCCAGCATCCGCCCCTGCCCGAACCGAAAACAATGAATTTATTTCTTCTTCTCGGCCTGGCTCTGCTCCTTCAGCACCTTCTTGACGATCTTCTGCTCCTCGATGAGGAAAGCCCGGACGATGCGGTCCCGGACGCAGTTACCGCATCTTGAGCCACCGTACGCACGCTGGACGGTCTTCTTGGGCTTGGAGATCTGGGCGTACTCGTGAGGGCGGAGGGCGGGGATCTGCGAGAAATACCAGTCAGCATGCCGTGGTCCATGACCCTCGCTGCTTCCAATCCAATGTCTCGACAACTCGGCCAGTCCTTGAAACACCACGCATCCACAGTCGGCAACTCGAGTCGTCCAGATCGAATCCATTGGCGTAGGCCGATGAATATATTGCTTTCGGAAGCTGGCTGGTTCGGAGTGTCCGGGAAGAGTCGTCGATGATTCGGTCTCGGCCAATCCTCTGTCGCAACCCCATATTCCACGCTTAAGAAACACTTCGTCACTTACACCAGGGAGCTTGATGCCGCAGTCGCCGCACTTCGGGGCAGTGCCGCGCTTCTTGATGTGAAGGAGACGCAGCGAGCCGCCGGGCGTCTTGACAACCCGCGTCAGGTTCGACGTGGTGTTGTAGCTGCAGGGAAGGCCGATTAGCCAAGTATTCCTCCCACTTTCTTCCCCCGAGATCCAGATCTTCGTAAAGTCGACATAAAGTACGGAGGTACTCACGGGTTGCGGCGGCGGTAGGTGACTCGTGAAGGGGCCATTTCTGCGGTGTTGGCGTCGCTGGCGTGATGGTTTCCGTCGGCTCGATCACGGTGTGCGAGATGGTATGATTTTTGAGATACAGTTTCGAAATTTCTGTGTGGGCGCGGAATGCCAGCTCCACTCTCCGTGTCGCAAAGGGCCTGACAGTTGGCGTTGGCGAGTCCCGTCAGCTGGCAGGCCTTTAATGCCGAATTCGTACAAGTTCTGTTCAGCAGGGTCCGTGCACTGACACCTCGAACAGACCCGCCGCATTCTCGTAATGGACGCACGTAACATCGGTACGCTGTTACAACCGTAGCAGCTCCCAATGCTGTGAGCGATTCGACCTTCATGACCGTATACACTGGAGTAGACAGGCAACGCCTCAGGACCTGGTAAGTCTTCTAGGTGATAAGCACTGGCCTGTCTTCTTCGACTTTAAGTCACACATTCCAAGTCTTGCACTCCCGTCTCTGCTCAATGCCACCATGCGGTCACGAATTATGAATCCGGTCCATATCAACATGGCAGGTGGTTTCCCGTACCAACTCCGAACGCCTGGTATCCCTAAAAAAAAACCCAGCTGTCACTGCCCACCTTACCTGCTCGGCCCGCAGCATCAAGAGTCCCAAGACCGCTTGTTGACCTTTCGGTCCGGGTCCGCCCAGTCTGGGTCGTCCCGAGCACGCCACGCCTTGATGCCCTTGGGGTTCGCCTTTTGGCTGGCACTCGCCTTGGCAAAGACCCCGTCAGTGTGCAGTCCTACGAAAGCTTCCCGAAAGCTGGCGACTTCCTTGTTGGCCGCGTCGACCGACTGCAGGTACGCGGCATAGGCAACCTGGGCTAGAGCGGCGCGTCAGTTGGTGGCCATGCTTCCTTCCAGTCGAACAACCCAGCCGGCCAGACTTACGCGAGGGCTGCTTGGTTGTCAGGGGCGCCAACATGCGCTGAACCGCCGAGCGAAGGTGCCGCAGCTGCAGGACATGGTCAGAAATAAAAACCAGAATGGACGCCCTCGGCGCAACGGCGAATGGCTTGCCAGAGCAAACTTGCCTGAACATGCACCTGATCCAAACGGTCGAGTGTGTCCTCCAGCTGCTCCTCCTCCTGCAAGCCATCCTTGACCGCAGGCGTCGGCTTGTTGCTGGCCATTCTGCGCCTGCAGCCAACAAAAGCACAAGCAAGACACGGAGATCCCGAGATTATATGCAGTTCGCGCCCTGAGATCTGACTGCGGAGTGTGCCGTGAACGAGTTGTGTGAGTGAGTGAGTGTGTGTGGCAGATCTCGATGCGAATGGATCTCGCCTTGAACCCCAAGCAGTGTGATCGAGGTGCAGCCGACGAATAACACACAAGGCAGGGGTTTGGTGTTTGCAGGAGGGAAGATCCACGATTGGCCCCGCTGCCCCGAGACGCTGGGCTAACAGTGTGGACCGAAAGCAATGGGCGCGCCAAAGTGACCTGTCGAAGCCCGACCCATCCTGCAACTGATGTGGCTGAGACACCTGGCTGCCTGATAGGTGAGGAGGAAGCTCGGACCAACCGTGCCAGGGCTTTCGGTTAGTGAAGGACGGTTGGCGTGGTTGGGTTGGGAGCAAACAACAGCAGCAAGGAAAGCACTCTCGCTCGCCGGGCAGCTTTCCATCAACAAATCAACCAACGAATGCGAGCACAGACGAGTGCAGGTTACGCCAGTCATTGTCTCGTCAGGCGACCGCCCAGCGGTTCTTCCATTTGGTGCGCATCATCGCGAAGCGACGCATCTTTCTAGTTTTTTCTTTATCCTGCACTTCCACTGTGCCAACCGACTTTGCCTGGATTTATTTATCGAGACTAACTCTGCGCCTGACCGACCTGCACCAGTCGATAATTAACTGGCAGGCGATCGCGCGCACGCGCAACACGCGCTTCTCGGCACCAGGCCCCAGTCGCCTTTTCCACCCCCTTCAAAAAGCGAACTTTTTTTTCTTACCGCGCAGCACAGTGCTTGCCACTGGCTGTTCCGTGCCACATCGTCAATCAACATGGACCCCCCTTCTGGTGTTACGGGAGCCGCCTCTCAGTCCCAGCCACGCCCGCGCAAGCGCCATCGCACTGCCCGCGCGTCTGAAGCCGGCAATACTGCGGCCTCGGGCCCGCTCACCCCCGTCGCCCAGGCGCAACAGGGCTGGGGTGCCGCCACCGTCACCAACAGCCACGGCCAGGCCGTGCGCGCGCCCGTCGACACCGTGCCCGGCCAACAAGCTCCCAGCTTCTCGTCGCAGCAGCTCGACCGATCGCACCAGGTCGCTGACGCCGACGGATTGATGAATGGCTACAGCGCCGCCCCGCAGCACTCTCAGTATCCCGATCCCCAGCCGACCCTCGCGCCAGCGCCCCAGCCCGACACTTCCGGCCTCAGCAGCCTCAGCGCCCTCGCTGGCGACCACCTCCAGCACCATCAGCACACCCAGCACGGCCACCAGGCTCCGCAGCATCAACAGCAGCAGCAGCAGCAACAGCGCGGCGGCGGGAACAAAGCGGAGCGCGTTCTCTTCCAGCACCAGTACGGAGCAGGTCACCCCGGCAACTCATCGCCCACCTCGGTGGCGAACTCGTCGACCGCCGCGGCCGGCTACAATCTGCCGGCGTGGTCAGTCCCGGACGCCAGCCCCGCGCCGCCGCCGCAACAGTCCCAGGGTTCGTCCTCGTCCATGCCTCCACAGTCACCCGCGCTGGGCAGCGCCGCCGCCGGCCTCGCTCCACCGCCAGAGGGCATCTACCGCTCGTTCGAGGACTTGCTATCGTCGGTGCAGCGCACGGCCAAGGAGCAGGGCTACAGCATCGTCAAGCTCCGGGCGAGCAACTACCGCGAGGGCAAGCCGACACGCTACGACCTCGTGTGCGACCGCGGCGGCGTCAAGTACAGCAGCACGGCCAAGAAGCGCAACCCCAGCACCCGCAAGGTCGACTGCCCGTGGCGCGCCAAGGCCGTGTGCGAGGTCAACCTCGGCCACCAGTGGCGCTTCGCCGTGCAGGAGGCCCGCCACAACCACGAGGCCCGCATCCCCGCCGCCGTGCCGGGCCAGGAGAACACGCCGGTCGCGCAGAGCCTCCGGAGCATCATTAACAAGGTCGACCGCATGGCCCACGACATGGTGCAGGGGTTCAGCCGGCTCGAGGGCGCCTTCGCCGCGCGCATGGACAGCATCGAGAAGCGGCTCGACGCCCTCGAGGGCGGGCGGTCCGCCATGCTCGGCGGCAACGGCGTGCCCAGCATGGGCGCCCCCAACATGCCGCCCGCCAACATGGGCGGCAGCGGGCTCGGCAACGGCGCGCTGGCCAACGGCGGCATGCAGCCGCTCGTCGACGGCCGCCTGAGCGGCGTCGAGAGCCGCCTCGGCCAGATGGAGCCACGCAGCCTGGATGGGTTGCAGATGATGGACGACGACGCGAGGGGTCTGTCCATGATGGTCAACTCATAGTTTGATGGCCTGCAACATTTTGGCTTGTTGCCCTGCGAAAAGTCAGAACCGTGGCTGCAACAGGAGCCGGAGTAGACGGCTCAGATATCATCGCCAGCGAAGCAGCGCGTTTTACATCCGGGACGGGGAGCAGCTCGATTCGCCTGCCAGTTACCCCTCAGTTCAACCTCGTTCTCTGCCGCCTTGTCCCGCGCGGCCTACACCGGGCTGGTCACCCGATCGGACCGGCGCGCGGCCTCTATTCCAACGACTACCGTTGGGGAGAAGAAGTCTGGAAGCCTGCCGGAGAGCCTGCTACGGGGATGAGCACGGGATGAGGCTGGTTTTGATATCGCGTGGATGGACTGCGGCATCGGCGCCCTTTCTTACTTCCTGTCTCCTGCGGGGATTTTCTTTCTGCTTTTTCTTCATGGCTGTATAGGTATGTAACCACTTTCAGTGGCGTTGGGGATCTGGGAAGTGCGCAAAGTGTGTAAGGTAGATACTCTCTCTGGTACAGGCCTCTTTTCTCTCTTCATTTCGTCTGGGCCGTTCGCGTTTCGTTTACTCTGGCTTTTCTTTCTCTCTCGTCTTGTTCCCCCTACCTTCTACCCACTACTTTACACTCTTTTCATCCTCTTCGGCTTGGCCTCGGCCGCCTTGACCCGATATAGGGAAGCGTTGGCGGCGGGGGCAGTGCGAGACCGGCAACAGGAGATTTCGGCAATGGAAGAGAAGGAAGGGCGCAAGCGCGGAAATCAGTGGGCGTTCACATTTGCGGAGGGAATGGCCAAGCGCTTGCTCTGCCTATGGGCGTGCTCGGTTCACTACCGTTTTTCTTTGGGTAGCCCGGCGGCACGGTTGGTTGGGTCGGGCTACCGTGGCACACTGCCTGTCTGTTGGGTCAGCTTGCTTTGGCCGTTTCCCATGATTTTTCCCTTTTCCGCCCTCGGGGCCTCACACGAGGCAGGGGACTGGCTGGTTGCTCTCGTGGATGGGATGGAGGAGTTGTGTTTTCGCAATTGCTTTGGCACCACGAATGAATCGCGCGCACGCGAGCGTCATTCCTCTTGTCTTGTGTGTATATGACACCCTTTGTCGATTCACAAAAACTGTACGATGGCATCTCGCCCTTAACTGTGGGGTACATACCGGGATACCATAATATCTCTTGGCACGCAGTGCAATTCTAGGAACTCAATGAGGATTGCGCCTGTGGGCTACCATTCCATGTGTGGCTGGGAGGAATGCGTCGTCTGTCTGCAAGGGCTCATCCGCTTGACAACTCATGCCACTGTACCTGGCTGCCTGTGTTATTAAGTCAGACAATATCGAAGCCGTTGTCTTTTCACTGTGGTTCCTGACAGGGTAATTTGACATGTTATGACACAAATGGTGGAGCGGAAGTCATGATGCGGAAGTCCCTGCCGTTCGTGTCCTCAGGTCTGATATAGAAGGCACTCTATCAAGTGGTATGCCTCAAGATAAAGCAGCCATCTCAAGTTCGAATCTACGAGGGAGACAACACGACGGCGGAAGAAAATGGATTCCCTTCAAAAATCCTACGTAGCAGCTGCCTTGCTTCAAAGACGCCCTCCTTACTGCTGGACAAATCCAGCTCTATGTGGTGGTCCTCGCTGTCTTTTGAGAATCCTCCAACTCCACCGTGTACAGACACAGAGACAAGGGGAGATGAACACAACCATGATGACAAAATAAAAAAAGACGAAAGAAGGCAATACCCATGGCTACGTATGTATTATAGCGGCAGTCCCTGACGTCGGCGCCAATGAAAATAAAAGCATTCCCATACATTCAACGCCGCTTCTCTGTAACTCTCCAGATGATATGCAAAAAAAAAAATAAGGGGAATGAACGCTGCATGGCGTGAACCGACTGACCGAAGCAGTCTCGGGGGTTCATCAACACGCCAGCGCAGTAGATGTGAGAAAATATTGTGCTCATATACGACGAGTTTGCGTTTGTTTGCGTCCATCATTACTTCGTAGCCGAAAAGTCCCAACGTTGCTGTCTCGAGCGTTGTTTGGGGGGGGGGGGGGGGGGGGTAAAAAAGGGGGGACACTTTCAACACCCCGCGGCGGGTTTAAAAATTTGTAACACAA
>JAMAKO010000032.1:0-148886 GCA_023628555.1 Chaetomiaceae sp. R4402 | reverse complement strand
CCCGCCCCCCCCCCCCCCCCCCCCCCCCCCCCCCCCCCCCCCCCTCAAAGAGTGGGTACAGTTTCACCTCGCGGCGGCGTTTATACTTCTTGGATCCAGACCTGGACAACAGACTCGTCAGTACGCTGCAGCAATTACGAATCTCAACGGACTTGGCAACTCACCTCCAGCTTCCCCGTATCCGACCTCTGCTTCTTAGCAGTCTGCTTGACCGACACCATGACCATATCCAGATCGTCCTGGTCGCCCATGGTGATCATCTCGCCCTCGGGCGAGTCCTCGTCCTTGACCTTGATCTTAAACCGACGGCGCAAGCCAAACTTCTCCTGGATGCGGTCCACCAAATCCGGAAACTCGATCGCGGGGCCGACCGCGATGTAGCGCACGTCACCGGCGTGCACCTTGACGCGGATGGTGCGGACGGCGTCGCGCCGCGCGGAGCCGCGCTTGGACCCGCCCGACAGAACGGACCCGGGGCCCGGCCGGCGGTTCGACACCATCTCGAACTCGCCCTCGTCGAACGACGCGTCGTCGTAGTCGCTGCCTTCTTCGTCCTCCTCCTCGATGTACCGGTCCCGTGTCCGGCCGCCGCCGCCGCCGCCGCCACCAGCGCCCCTCTGCGACCGGCTGCTCCGCGACCCGCCGCCGCCGCCGTACATGTCGTAGACGTCGTCCGGGTAGGGGTCGTCCTCCTCGTCCCTCCTCCTCCTTGCTGGCGGCTCGCGCGCGGAGAAGCCGCGGGACGGCGCGGCGGAGGCGGAGCGGGTCGGCCGAGGCCGCTGGCCGTCGTCGGGCGACGCGCGCTCGTAGCGCTCGTTCGACCGCACCTTGTCGAGGTTGAGGCGGCTGGGGACGGGCTTGGGCCCGTTGCGCACCGAGGCGCCGCGGCTCATCGGCGCGGGCTTGTCGTTCTCCGGGGGCGGGGTCGGGGGGAAGACGTTGCGGCTGTTCGGCGGCTCGGATTGCTGTCTCCTGCTCTGCAGGCCGGGCTTGACGAGGTTGTTGGCGGCGAAGGAAAGAGACTCGGCGGGCCTGTCGTCCTTGGCCTCGGAAGTACCAGCAATCTGTGCTGCGGGTTAGCGGCCGTATTCACGAATCGATGCGCTGGAGTCCAACTCACCCCCTTGTTCAGCTCGGTGCCGGCAAAGCCGGTGAAGGCATTGCTGCGATCCGAGGCGGCAACCAGCCGAGCCTTCCCGAGATAGTCTTTTTGCTGCAGATTCCGCACCTTGGCTTCGTTTGGTCGGTAGACGACGCCGACGGGGATGGAGAAAACGGTGTAGCCCTGCGAGCGCGTCAGCCACGAGCCAAGCGGTTACGATTTCACTATCAGAATGACATACCTTAGCCTCGTCCCTGATCGCATCATCGATCACGTTGTGATCCTCCACCACCTTCTCCTTGACAGCATACTGCAGGTCCTGCATGCCAGCATCCATCTGCTCTAGGTAGATGTAGCAGAGACCACGGTTGAACAGCACCTCGCACGAGTACAACTTGAAAAGCAGGCCGAGCTGGGAGTAGTCAATCAATGTGTTGCCGCGCAGGTAGAGGAGCGTGTCGTTGAAATTCGCAAGAGCTTCTTCGAAGTCGCCAAGTAGGAAGTTGGAGACTCCTTGTTGGAAATATGCCACGGCGAGGTACTGGTCAAGCTTGATCGCGCGTTGATAGCACTCAACCTACATTGAGTGGAGTCAGCATACCAAACATCAGGGGCTGCGTTGCCAGAGAGAATCCGGGGGGCGAAGGCGCCTACCGCTTGCTCGTGTTGGCCGAGCGTCGCATTGATGACGCCCATGTTGAAGAGAATTTTGGACGTGTCTGAGACCTTGTCGAACGAGTTCAGCGCCTCCTCGAACTCATTGTTGTCGTAGAACTTGAGGGCCTCAACCCAAGTCTCGATTTCCTGTGTGGCTTGTGTCAGTTACTGGGTCCGTCTCCTGCGGGTGCGGCCACTTTGAGGTGGGTTCAAGCTGCTGACCTGTTTTAACGACATGCTTGCTGCTGCAGTGTGCTGCGGTTGCAAAGGCTGTCAAAGCCAGGCAAGTCGTGCGGCTCTTGAGAGCGCAAAAGTCGTGAGGATAATCCCGTTCGTCCACACCCAGAAGCTGCAAAATCGATCGGGCGCTTGCGTCGCAGGTGCGTTGAGGGGTTGAGTGGGCTTATGAGCGTCGAAAAGGGAATTAGATCCCTGGGCACTGGGGCAGGCAAAGCGGCGCGCGCCGGGGTGGCAGGGGTGGTGCACGAAGCGCTAGTTTCGCTTGGGAGGCGGGCGGCAACGAGGGGGCTGGCTGCTGCTGGCTGTCCCCGAGTCAGAAAGCGGAACTTGCCCAGAACTTCCCCCGCTCTTTTCTGGGGCCCAATTGCCTTCGGTTTCCGCACTTGCAGGCAGTTCGTTCAAACTGAAAATAGCCCAGTCCAAGGCTAACGGGCAATTCCCCCAGGCTGGCCGAGATTGAGTGGCAGCTTGGCACGTACTGTGTGGATGTGATGTCTGTCTGGTCCGATCCCCAACACTGTCCTGCAGCTGCCGCAATTCCCCCTAACTCGTCGGTGATTTCGACTGAGACCCGAGCTCGTGGTATAAGTGATAAGACTTTTTTTGTGGACGATAGCAGGGCCAGCGCGTTCCTGACAATCGTCTCAATCTACCGGTAGTAGTGATGCAGCTCTGCTGGGTCTTCTGCAGCCAACAGCACCCCACGCGGCGTATGTCGAGCAAGTTCGGCGGTCTGGTTTGCCCCTGTCGGATCGAGGCGAGCACGCGGTGGTAGCGCGTGAAGTATGTCTTATTATTAGCGGCTGGTCTGGCCAGGCAGTGCGTTTTCTGAGTTATTCGTTCGGGCGGCAGAAAGGAGTGGCCAGAGGTCGGTTTCGAGCGAAGGGAAATGTCGTGATATTGGTGTGGAACAATTACCAGTACAGGAGGAAGAAGAACATCGGAACCCGGGTAGGTGTGATGGATAGGGCGAGAGAGACCCGACGGACACTAACAAGCGAGGACTCGACTTTCACTGGGGCCTTGGTTTGGGGACGGCCAACTGGGAAAAGGAGATCATGCAGACAGGCCCACTGGATTCGCCAGGTTCGACCGAGCGTGCTCGCCCGCCGAAGGGGATTTTTTTTTCCTCAGCAGGGCCGTTGTTACAGGCGGCAGGGGCGTCCCTTGCCAAGTGGAAGAAGCTGGGCCCTGGCTGGGACCGAGCCAGAAGCAACCCGAGACTCTTAAAAAGCGGGGCACTCGGCCTGGAGCGGGTCGCCGTATCTATCCGTATTGGGGTTGAGTGTGTGTGTGTGTGGTCGGGCAGCAGCGACGGGATGGATGTCATCTGCCTTTCCGCATGCTGCCGTTTTCTGAATTGCCATCTCTCTGCTGATCGTGGGCAAGAAACGCACAACATACCGCTGCCATCGAACGACATCGAACCACTTGCATGCAGCATCGAGCTATCAACCGCCGGTGTTCTGGAAGACACATCGGCACAGACGGCGAGGGATGGCGCATGGATCGAACGGTCCCCTGTCGAGGGCTGCCGGATCGACACGAGGCGGAACGTCACTGCAGCCGCCTTCTTCTGTCCAGCCATGTGCACGGCCGGGCAGTGCCGCAGCGGCGCACAGCATGCACTAACGTTAATCGACGTTACTTCCCCACAGGTTGTTAGTGTTCACTGCTCAGAGCACTACACAGTACATACCCAACATCCGATGGTTCCGCATGCTCCGTCTCGACGAAAACGGCCAGCAGATGGTGTCACGAGGACCCTCTCTTGCAATCAACCTTCCCGCGTCGATGCCTCTTGGCTCAGCGGTAAGTTGTGAGCGAGCCGGTCGGGGTCAATGCGAAGCGAAGCAAATGTCACAGGCACCATGGAACTCTTGCGAATCAGAGGCCTGCCTTCCTCATGCACCAAGCGTTCCAAGATCTCCGCACTGCCTCTGATTGGACCGAGGCGGTCCCCGTGTGTTTTAGCCCCTGCGTCCCCGGGCGGCTACAGCCTAACAAAATCCAAGATGGAGGACAGTTCATTCACAGCTCGACCTCGCACAACATGGAATCCAAGCGACCGCACATTCGATTGGCGACAGTGTGGCTGGCACCGCGCTCCCAGCCTGAAACTCCGTGGTTGCTTGATGACGCATCGAGGAGCGCGTTTGCTGGCGGCTAGGATCGTCCTGGCGCTTCGACGGCTCCTTTACCGCCATGTCTGCGGGATTGTGTTGATTGATGTTTGCTGCAGCTGTCGGCAATCTCAGCTCACGAGATACGGATACACTGTAACGTCGAACCGGAGCGCTCGTCCCAAGCTCCTGGTTCGCTCTAATGCGGGAGGATGGCGTTGCAGACCAGCATCGGTGAAGACGCTAGCTGAAAGCGGTTGATGAATAAGACGCCGCCTTGCGGCGACCCGCCGCGCGTGCTTTGAACCAGGTACGGCAACTCATCGTGTCTCAGAGTATTCATTTTGAGCCCGAATTTGAAGAAATACAGAGTATAGGGTCGTGTGGCCATGAGTTTCTTCAATCACTTTCCTGTCCTGGGAAACGGCCGCTGAGGCGGGCTGGGCTGGTACAGGCGCGGTCAGCCCTTTGTTGAAACCCCGATTTCCGGCCATCAATCAACCTGCTTACGGCCAATGTCAGCTTCCCAACTTCGACTTACTATCCCCTGTTCCGGCAATCGGTGGCAGCCACAGGAGCTCATAGTGTAGACGCCACCTGTCTCAAGACCAGACCTTGACCCGAAGAAAAAAGAATGCCATCTCGCCAACGATGCAATTGTCCCTCCCCAACGCAAGTCCTCGGGGACACACAATGACCTTTGTGGGGCTCGGCAGCCTCCTCTGTCTCATCTTCCGGCAGCTAGTCTCTGGTCGACACACTCCCGCCGTGCTTCCGAAGGCGCAGAGTGGGGGCCAGCTCCCAGCTCATGAGAGAGCAGCACGTTTCTCCCCCCTGCATGATCTTCGTCCAAGCGGTCCGCCATCTGGGTCTCGGATGGCCATCCGAACAGCATCGCGCCGCAGCCCTCCGTTGTCCCCGACTCGGCTGCGCTTGGGCGGGATGCGCTGGCTGGTTTCTCGGGTTCCTGCAGGTAAGCCGAAACAGGCAGCGTGGGACTCTCTGGTGGACGGCGATATCAGACGGCAACCCAGGCACGCCGGGCTGGACCACACCCTTCCCTGCCTTGCGCGTATCCCATGCCCAGCCACGAGGCGTGCTTTGACGGCCATTGATCAGATGCACCAGGAAAGGCATCGGATGGCTCCTCTGCTTACAACTCGAACTCGACTCGGTCGTAGCACAGACTTGACAAGTCTACCTGGTATCTGACACACGCTCTATCATAACATGCCCTTGGACACCTCGTCCTTCCTCTCCTCCCAAAGCGTCTTCCCCGTGCAGGAGCACACCGTCTTGTCGTTGTCCCACACCCCCGCACTCCGGGCGATGATGCCGACAACAGTATCCTCCTCGTTCCTCAACGGCGCACCGTCGCCCTCATCCTGCTGCGAGACGGCCAGGGCGTGGCCGATGACCTCCCACACCTGGAACGGGCGGTTGATGAACGCGCTGCCGTAACCGTTCGGGCCGACCTCGACCGTCCCCAGTACCCCACGGGGACCGCCACCAGCTTCCCTGCTCTGGGCGGACCAGACAGGCCCCGCCGACGCGGCCCCGTTCTTCAGGTTTCCGTACTCCCGGATCGTGGCGCGGTAGGTGCCTGGGGGCACGCCGCGGACGGTGAGGTCGACCAGCGTCTCCTCTGGGCTGACCTGCACCATCCGCACCAAGCCCCTAACAAGCCTCTCGTTCACCCAGCTCTCGCCCGGGGCGCTGGCCGGCGTCACTTCTACTGGGTCTGGTCGGTGGTGGTACGTCTCCAAAATGCTAACCGCAGCACCTGGGCCATAGGAGAACATGGCAACGAATTAGCATCACCGTGGGCGATATTTCAGGATCGGCGCCGGCAAGGGCTCAGCCAAACACCTCGGCGTATGCTCCAGGTGACAGAATGACGTGCACGTATATCATGTTCACTTACTGTTTGAACCCCCTGACCCCCGCAAGATGGCGTCTCTCCCAGTGGCCTGAATAGCTTCGACGATGGCCGATGGTGCCGCTGTGTTCCCCGACAAAAGGTTTCAAAATTAGCATTGCTGAACGATTGATTGCTTCTGGGTTGAAGGCGGCGCAGTCGCCACGCACCTGTTCCTTCCACAGAGACTAGCCGGTCCTTGACGTTGGCCTCAACCTTGGCGATACCCGGCAGCTTGTGCAGGGCAGCCGTGACATCCTGCGCACAACTGTCGCAGGTCATGGGCACCGCGAAGAGGGTCTGTTTCGGGTTTCATCAGCCCAAGCTTTTTGTCTTCTGCTTCACTTCTCCCATGCCCAATTGCGAGGCTGCGCCAAGCACGGGTAGACGGGCGCCCATAGGCGTATGAAACAACGAAGGGGGTTCAACCAAGCACAACAGGAGAAAAGTCTCGAGCAGCAGCAGCAAAGTCGGCGAATAATTCTAGTTGCTTACACCACGGGGGGTTCACTCAACAACGCACTCACCTGGAAAGGGGTTGTCACAGCCATCTTGCCGCAATCTTTCTGCTTGTCAGGGGAAGGAGACTGGAAATGCTGGAGTTGCGCCCGTCTTTGCCACCACAGAGAATATGCGCCAGCCGAAGCGACGTAAGCAAGAGCAGAAATGCCGATGAGAGTGCGCCTGTTAATGTGACCACGATGCATCAAGGGTCCAAGTTCAGGGTCCAGAAAGTCGGGACGGATCGCTCGGACGGACTGCAAGAGTTTCGACAAGCTCGTTAACGCGGGATGAGAAGTAGCAAAGAAAGGGCTTTCAACGTGTGTAAGCCAGTAGACAGCCAGCAACAAGTTAGCATCAAGGTTTCAGTTATCCAGTTTCCTACGCCCTGCTTTGAAATCCGGCTGCGCTGGTCTCGAAGCTCGCTCCGGAGCTCGGCTTGTCGCGGGGCAGCTGTCAGTGGGTGCGGGGCAGATGGCGGCGGCCAAAGGCCGAGATGGAGTCCCCACAGACAAGGGACGCGGCGCGGTCAACCCAGTGTGGCGCGTGCGTGTGGCGCATCGGTCGATTTTTCCCAACTTCCAGCATTGGCCCCATCGACGGGAGCATCGCGACACCGTACCTCAGCTCGCGCCCGCCAATTGCCCGTCGCTATACGCACCCACGCAGTGTATCTCCGCCCATACGAGCTGTGGTCATCGCAGGAATCGCCGGCGGACGTGGTCAATTGCCAGAGACTGGGTGGTCGTCGATGAGGGACTAGTTCCCAGGGGCCTTCGCTCAACCCGCTCCATCCCTTTCACGAGGTCAAGATGTCACAAACAATCGGAGCTGTGGGTGTTCTTCTCTCAGGCAGTCATTGCTAGCTTTATGGTACCCGGTATACTGACGTTGTCATTTCCCATCCTCGCAGACAAGGCTAGCCTACTCAAGGGTATGGCACCACATCTCCGCCTCGACGCCGCACCCGATCCTCAGCACGGTCAAGTCCCCGCCGGAAGCCGTGACCCCTCCGTCCCTCGGCCGGCTCGCCTCACGCATCGCCACGCTCCTCATGGGCAAGCACAAGCCGATCTGGGACCCGTCGACTGACTGCGGCGACTACGTGGTGGTGACCAACTGCGCGGCGCTGTACACGACGGGCAAGAAGAAGTGGCGCAAGACCTACTACCGCCACAACACGCGGCCCGGCTCGCTGCAGACCATCACCATGGACGCGCTGATGGACAAGTTTGGCGGCGCCGAGGTCCTGCGCAAGGCCGTCAGCGGCATGCTGCCCAAGAACCGCCTGCGCGACAAGCGGTTGGCGCGCCTCAAGGCGTTTGAGGGCGATGCGCACCCGTACAAGCAGAATGTGATCTCGTTTGGCGGGAAGACGGTGGGTACGCCGGGCTGGGAGGAGATGGCGAAGGTGGTGCGGGAGGCGGGGCAGGCGAGGATATGAGGGATGTTGGTGGGTGGGGGTGATGGGAGTGCAGCAGATGGAGGTGGCATGTACAAAGGTCTTGACTCGATGAACGAGTCTTGTGTATTATCAAATGCATCGCTGTGTATCATGGAGACATCCATCGTTCCTCGCATGGGCTCATCTGGTAAATGAACCCGACAGTTCCCTCCCAACTCCCCAAAAATCCTCCCCTCTTCACCTGTGCACGACCGTCGAGACATCCCGGGCAACCTCGCATTTGATCAGCCCGTTCGGCCCCGACTGAGGCGCATACACCTCGGCGTCCTTGCCGGTGTTCTTGATTCCCTTGTGCCAGCTCAGGTCTAGAAAAGCCACAGCGGTTAGCAAGCGTTCCGCTCGTATCGGAGACGGCCGTCACAAACTCACCAACTTCAAAGTAGTGCTTATTCGGCAGCGAGAAGCCCGCCTTGTCGACCTCGGGCACCGCCTCGAGGATCTGCTCACACATCTTGTACATGGTGTTCTGCACCGACGCGCTCTCGTCGGTGGCGAACGTCTTCATGATGATGGCGCGGGCGCTCTCCCACGCCGCATCAAACCGCGCCACCCCCTCCTGCACCGCCGCCACCGTCGGGAACGGCTTCCACGTCCAGACGCAGTCGATGTCCGTCGACAGGATGCGGTCCCACGTCTCGGGCAGGGTGGTGAACTCGTCGCGCACGAAGCCATGGAAGGCCGAGCCCGTGCTCTTGAGCACCGACAGGCCCGCGATGCTGCTGTGCAGCTCGATGCCGCTTTTGCGCGAGACGGTGGCCTCCACGTTGCGCGTCTCCTGGCCGTCGCGGAAGAAGCTGTGCGGGTGCGGCGCCCCGTCGACTGCCATGCGCGTCCACCGGTGCACGACCACGTCGATGTGCGCTGCGGTGATGTGCGGGTACCGGTTGAGGAAGTGTTGCCCCAGATGGCTGGCGTACAGCTCCGGCGGGTTGACCGGGTGCTCCTTGGCCTTGATGTAGATGGTGTTCTTGATGGAGTCTGTCGCCACGACGACGCTGTTGTCCGCCTTAGTGTAGCTAGGTTCAGGCTTGTCAGTGGGCGTGTTCGGTGGGTATGGAGAGAGGGTGGTTTGGCTCACGAAGTCTCAATCTCGCCCTCTAGCAAGCAGCAGACGGTCATCTCGGTCACGGACTGCACCCCGTTTTGCTCGTCCCGATGGACTTTGTAGACGCGGACATTGTCCTTGCCGTAGCGGGCAGAGGCAAGAGTGGGCATTGCGGCGGCGGCGCTTTGCTCACTGGGCGTCTCAGTGAAGTGGTAAGTGACGTCTGAAAACCGCCTCTAGGACTTGTGCGATAGGAACTCTCTGGGGATCACGGCTTGTGGAAGGATGACGCGGAGCAACTACGAGCACTGATCCGGGAGTTGAACAGCAAAAGATGGATGGGTGGGCATGAGCAAGTTGCACCTCGCATTGATAGCCAGCTGTTGCATTTATACTTGCGTGGAACCTGCTTCCCGCTGCTGCTTGAAGAAGTAGCCGCGGCGTCTATCAACGGCAATGGCAATGGCAATGGCGCCACACCCGGCCGGCACCTCGCGGCTTCATCAGCAGCGCCGCGTCCCGCACGCGGAACCCGTCAAACAGCGCCGGAATCCGCCGACCGCCTTGTCCCCTCTGTGGACCCCCGCCCTCCCACCAGCGCGGGTGGCCCGTCGCGTGCGACGGTTGCTTGTCATTGATTTGCTTCTCGGCCCGGGTCTTCGCTTCACCGAGTAAACTGGCATGTACTCCCGGAGGTAAAGCCCCCCAATGATGCTTTGGTATTTCGAATACCAGTTCGTTGTACGTCTTAACTATGGTCGGTCCGCGGGGCAGGAATTGGACGGTGACGTTGCTGTTTGATCCCGGCAGGCAGCCCAGGAACCGAGTACAAGGCGGTACTGTGCAAGTAATCTGAGTTAACCGAAAACATCCCCCTGCCTTCTTGCAAAGTGGAGAAGATAAGGTTGGCTTCTGGTACAGAATGGAGGCGGTGGACAGGCACACTGGGTCTTCACGCCCCTTCAGAACATTGAACGGCCCAGATAACGGCATGGACGTGAGAAGGACAGTTTCGTCACGACGGTAATCCGATGGCAACTTGACAGAAAGTCTGCCGTGGAACATCAGGTACGCCACAAACATGAGTGGCAGACTTGATATCACCATGCAGAAGCACTCGCCCCGCTCGAGACTGCCCCCAGGTACTGTGTAGAGACCAGAACGCTGGTGAAAAATTTGATTGGATATTGAAGATTTGTTTGCAGCGGTATCGCCAGGACATACAAGTGAGACTGAGACATGGCGCGATGTCAAATTCCATCCAGATTCACGCAGGGCGGACCGAAAGAAGGTCTCGTCGCTGCTGAGGGATGCGAGATCGAAGCCCATCCAAATCGGCAAGTGGGGCACCAATCAACCGTTGGTTTCGTGCACCGACCATCTCACAGTTGGAGGTCCCTCCGCCGCAACAGCGCGACAAGTCAGTGGGGAGCTGTACTTTGGTACTGTATCTGGGCATCCGCTGTAACTTTTCCCCACACCCGCAGCGACCTACCTTACTTCCACAACTGAACTGTGTACACGGCAGACGGCTAGATATTGAGCGCGCCCGCGCATCGACCGTGGCCGACGCACTGAGCGATGACGACGACCGGATTCCAGCGCCATTGACGAAGCGGGAATATTAAATGCGCCACGCGAGGGGCCGACCGGCAACGCGAGGGCGACTCCCGCACGGGCTGACTGCGTCGAGTGCCTCGAGCGTGGACGGCAAATGGCCGGGCCATCCACCATGCTGAGCTCCTCAGCGACGCCCACCCAGAGGTCCTACGTCTCGCAGCCGCCGCCACCACCACCACCACCGTCACAGCAGCAGCAGCAGCAGTCGCAACAACCACCCCAGCAACAGCAGCAGCAGCAGCAGCAGCAGGCCAACCCTCGGCCAAGCCTCGAACGCGATGTCCTGCAGCCGCCTGCACCCAATGGCGGCCGCAACCTCTCGGCCTCCGCCGTGAGCTTCGCGTCGCGCGGGCCGTCGCTCAACCCGTCGCCCATGCCCGGCAGCTTCAGCTCCGAGCTGCGCAGCCAGATGAACCTCTCCCGCGCCGGCTCGCGGCCCGACATGTTCCCGTCGCTTGACAAGCTGGACGAGGATGACGGGACGACCCAGGAAAAGACGCTCGCCTACCTGCGCGAGGCCCTCAGCCGCGAGATGAAGATCAAGGAGGGCAGCGAGAACATGCTGGAAGCGCTCAACTCTAAGAAGGCCAAGCAAACCAAGGACCAGCGCCAGAGGGTCGAGGCCGAGTTGCACTCGTCCAACCTGCGCATCAAGGAGCTGCGCCAGAAGCTCACCGACGCCCAGCGCGTGAGGGCTGCTCCGACGACGCCCACCAGAGCGAGGACGGAGGGCCTGCTTCCAGCTGCCAATGGCCTGCGCTCGCCGGCCAGCGTCTCGAGGAGCGGTGCCGGGTCCGACGCCGACGAGCCCACCGAGTCGCCCACCTTTGCCCTCACCGAGATCCTCCAGGCGCTGGAGGTGACGGGTATGACGCCGGATTACTATGTATCCCGGGCAAACAGCCTGGTCGATCTCTTCAGGCGGCACCCCACCCTCAAGTATGACCTCGTGTGGTCAATATTTGGCCTCCGTATGCAAGCCATGCTGCTGAGCGAGAGCCGCGAGGTGGTTGCTTCTGGGTACCGGATGATTCGATACGCCATTTCGGACGTCAACTCCCTGAGAAACATCCGGGCGCTCAATACCGATTACTTAGTGACATGGTAAGTTTCCCCTCAGAAATTGACCGTTTCCGAGCCATCCGGGACTAAAGACGCTGGGTGGGCAGGTCGCTCATCAAGGATCGCAAATCCGACGTTGAACGCGAGCAGGCCCTCAAGTTTGTGCGCGCTTTTCTTGACGTCAAGGACGGCGTGCGTGAGATCTCCAGGGCCATCGTCCGGTCGATTGCCGCGGCCGCGGAAGAACCAGAGGAGCGCCTCCGTCCCATCTGTCTCGAGACGCTGGCCGAGATTTTGGTTCGCGACCCCCAGCTGTTGATTGCGTCAGGGGGCATGTCTGCCTTGCACGAGGCGCTAGCGGACGGCTCGTATAAGGCGTCGGAGAGTCTGATGGCTGCCTTCCTCTATCTCCTTGATGCGCCCCATCGACGGCGGTACTTGCGGCCTGGGAACGAGCTCGAGGTGCTCTTTACCGCCTTCACGGACGAGCTGTCATCCAATGAACGGTTTCTGAAACAGAGTGCCAAGTCCGTCGCCTCGGCCCTCCGGACGTGGTCCGGACTCATGAGCTTGTCCATGTACAACTTCCGTGCCATCAAGTCCATGATTACCAGCATGGTCGTGCAGACGGGGCCGATCCAGGAGACGATCCTTGATCTCATGTTCTCCTTGCTTCGCATCAAGCCGCCGGCGTGGGCTACGTCCTTCCTGGCTGGCCGCCGACTAACAACCTACGGTCGTGTCGCGAATTTGAAGTCGACCACGTCCAAAACAGGGCACCATGAATTCGAAGACGACGGAGGGGAGCAGAACTTCATGGAGCATTACACGGCTTTGCTCCTCGCTGTTTTTGTCAAATCCGGTGTTGTCCAGGCCCTTCTCAAGCTCAGCCGGGACAATGCGAACCCGACACTCAAGCGGAAGTCGACTCTCTTAATAGGGGAAGTTCTGAGGTTATCCAGTCGCCTGCTCCCGCCCTCATGGAGCAGCGAGCTGCAGTTGCTTCCCGAGCTGTTTATCTCCGCGACCAGACTCAAAGATGAGGCTCACTTCTCCGCCACCGGGGTCGTTTACCAGATCAGCAGCGTCAGCAAGACTCTGTATCGGTCGTCCCCGTCGGCCTATCTTTCTTCAGCGCACACCACCATGGAGCTAGCCGCGCTTGACGAGCACCCAAAAAGCAACACGGCTACCAACTTTGACGACGCGACTTTCCGGCAGCTTTTGCTTGATTCGAACGTGCTGAACAGCTCCAACTATGCCAAGTGGAACTGGGACGTCGTTCTCAGGCTCATCGAAGGGCCACTGACCAGCGGCAAGCGCCTTGAGGAAGCCATCAAGGCGTCCAAGTTTATCAAGCGGATCGTGAGCTTCTATCGCCCGTTCAAGTTCAAGTTCTCCGAGATCAAGAGCTCGAGGAACACGCAGAAATACGTCCGCACGGGCTGCGCCCTCATGCATGCTCTGCTTCAGAGTCCTGAGGGAGTCAAGTACCTTTCGGACAACAAGATGCTGCGTCAAATTGCCGAGTGCCTGGCCCAGTGCGATCCAACGAGCGGCTTGACGGCGCAGGACCCCATGTTCTCCAAGGACCGTCTTGCCGACACGCTCTGCGGCGGGTACTTCCCAATGCTGGGCATCCTGAGCGGAGACGCAAAGGGCATGCAGATGCTGGACCGCTGGCGCATCTTCAACATGATGTACCGCATCCTCGACCTCAAACAACGGCCGGACCTTATCAAGCTCATGCTCGCCAACTTTGACTACTCTCTCCAGGGGCATACTCGAGTGCTCCTGTCGAAGGCGCTGACGGCCGGGACCAAAGACATCCGAATCTACGCGACGAACGCGCTGCGGAATTACGCGACACATCCACGCCTGGGGCCGCAAGGCCAGGAGCCGCTCGATTCGAAGTGGGCCATTCAGCTGCTCGTGACGCAGCTGTACGACCCCGAGGTTGAAGTATGTGCGACGGCGGTCAAGATCCTTGAGAAGGCCTGCAACACAAAAAATCACCTCGAGTACATCGTGGAATGCCGGCCGGCGCTGGACCATCTCGGCGAGATAGGAGCTCCCCTTCTCTTGCGCTTTCTCTCGACATCAATCGGCTACCATTACCTGGATGGCCTAGACTACATCAGCAACGAGATGGACGACTGGTTCCTGGGCCGGAATGACTCGTACGTTAGCGTCATCGAGGCCAGTCTTGCCCGCGCCTTTCTCGACCATCAGGATGATCAAACCAACCGCATCAGCGTGTTCGGCGACGAGCAGGAGATAGAAGTCGACAGCCACGTGCCGCCGCACTTCTACCGCGAACTCACCCGGACTCAGGAGGGGTGCAGGCTCCTCAGCGACAAGGGCCACTTTGACGAGTTTGCCGCCACGATCCGCGAGCATGGCATGCAGTCGGACGACCCCGAGCTGATCGTCAAGGTCAAGGGCTGTCTCTGGGCGGTCGGCAACGTCGGTTCCATGGAGCTCGGCGCGCCGTTCCTCGAGTCGTGCGACGTGGTCGAGCAGATCGTCCAGATCGCCCAAAACCACGAAGTCATGTCCCTGCGCGGCACCGCCTTCTTCGTCCTCGGCCTCATCTCCCGCTCCATCCACGGCCTCGAAATCCTCTCCGAAAACGGCTGGGACGCCAACACCAACCTGCTGGGGCACTCCCTCGGCCTGTGCATCCCGACCGACCTCTCCCAGCTCTTCTCCCTCCAGCCGTGGCAGCACACCCCCGTCACCACCATCGAACTGCCCCCGAGCCAGAAGACGGAGACCGCCAAGCTGCCCGCCGTCCCGTCCCGCCCGCGCTCGGAGTCGCTGCTGAAAGCCCTGCAGGAGGCCGAGGAACCGCCCCCGCCCCGCGTCGAGCTCGACCCGGACCCCACCAACCAGCGCATCCTGGAGCTGGTCGTCGACATGTCCAACATGGTGCTGTACCGCCGCGCCCGCAGCGAGCTGATGCAGATCCGCACGCAGAAGCGGCCTGCCGGGTTCGCGCAGCCGCGCCTGTTTCGCAAGGTCATGTCGCTGCTCGAGTGCCATCACTATCGACTCGCGGATCGGAATATGATTGTGGGGCTGTTTGAGAAGAGCGTGCTCCGCGCGGTGGTGTATGGCGAGGATGAGGAGAGTGGGAGTGAAGCGGGGGGTAGTGAGGAGGAGGAAGGGGATGATAGTGATGAGGGGGAGAGTGGGGTTGAGGAGGAGGAGAAGGCGGGCGTGAAGGTGGGGATTGGGGTCGGGAGGGAGAGTGATAGTGAGGATGTAGAGGACGATGATGATGATGATGATGACGAGGAGGAAGAAGAGGAGGAGGAGGAGGAGGATGAGAGCGAAGATGAGGAAGAGGACGGGGAAAGTTCCGGTGACGAACAGCGCACGGAGCGGCAGAGGAGCGTCAGCGATCCGGCGGATATCAAGAGGCGGGGCGTCAGCACTGGGTTCGGTCGGTAGCCGGGTGACGATTGGGTTATGACCTGATTTTTCTTGTTCCTGGATATCCCGCGAAGAGGTGTGAGTGGACGGGACATGAAGTTGAGGCACAAACCGGCGTCGGTTGCTTTTCCGCAAAAACGCAGAGGGCGGTCGCGCTCTAGTTGAGGGAGTGCGACAGTCATTCATGGTTATGACGGGCTTGCATAACAGGGGCGGGAGGTCCGGTCTGGCGGATGAGGGCCGGGAAAGGGAAAAGGAAGGGGGTATGGGCTGGCGTTCATGCAACTGGTTTGTCTCACGGCTCTGTCATCTACCATCCGAGTTTTGTACAGTATCTGGCGCTCGGGTATATCTGTCTCTGGTCAAGGAGTGGGCATCTGCAATCCAAACTTTAGGTTCAACGAGACTCGAAGAAGGCCCCATCACGCGCAGGCCGAGTGATTACTCGCGCACAAGAGACGGTCTTCGTAACCCCACTATTCCCCGCTCTTAGTCGAGAGTGAGCCAAACGAGAACAGTGAGAGGCATTTCACAGAGTGCCTTGCACACAAGGAGCCCATCTTTCGCTGCCAGCACAGGTCGTAACGTCCAACGAAAGCAGACACCCAATAGTCTCCAACATGGCTCCTGGGAGAGTGCTAGTGATTGCCGGCTCGGACAGTTCGGGTGGAGCGTACGTTTCTTTTCATTGTATCCTATTTCACTTCCAACATACTCTTCATCACATCCTGGTATTCCATGGCTGCTGAAGTGACTTACACGATGTGCCCTCCCCTCATAGCGGTCTCGAGGCGGACCAGAAGGTCATTGCTGCCCACGGCTGCTACGCCATGACGGCCACGACGGCTCTCACGGCCCAAAACACCAAGGGAGTGTACGGAATCCATCTTGTCCCGCCCGAGTTTCTCAGGAAGCAGATCGATGCCGTTGTGGGGGATATTGGCGTGGATGTTGTCAAGACGGGTGAGTGAGAGTCCGTGGTGGTGGTCTGCAGACCTTCTGCTTCCACCGGCGTGACACCATTCACTTGGCTTGCTCACCTTTTCTTTCACCAGGCATGCTCGCCTCCGCGGAAACAATCGAGGCCATCGCGGATGCTCTCGAGCACCACAACGTATCGACCGTTGTCGTTGACCCAGTATGCCAGCCAGCCGCCCCCCCCCCCCTTTTATTTTCCCCCTCTGCCACCCCGCATCAACAAACCCAAGCACAGCCCACCAATATCAACCCTTCATATTCCCCCAACTCACCCCCGTCCAGGTCATGATAGCCACCACCGGCGCCCAACTGCTCCCACCCGAAGCCATCCACATCCTCCGCACGCGCCTGCTGCCGCGCGCCACCGTCGTCACGCCCAACGTGCCCGAGGCGCTGCGCCTGCTCGACGACAAAACCGACAACGGCCCTGCGGCTGGCGCCGTCGAGAGCGCAGACGACCTCGAGCGGCTCGCCCGCGCGATCCGCTCGCGCCATGGGCCGCGCTGGGTGCTGGTCAAGGGCGGTCACTGTCCGTTCAGGAGGAGGGATGGGAGGGTGGCGAGGACGGAGGCGGAGAGGGAGGTTGTGGTGGATGTGCTCGTTGGTGGAGAGGAGGAAGTGGTGGTGGTTGTTAGGGTGGAGACGGCGTATTGTGCGTCGAGGCATACGCATGGGACTGGGTGCTCTTTGGCTTGTGAGTGGTTCATTTTCTTTTCTTGGGTTGGTTGCGGGCGTGGTGTTGTGGCTGTTATGGTGGTGGTTGTTGTTGACTTGCTGACTGGCGGTAGCCGCCATTGCGTCGAACCTAGCCAAGGGTATGGACATGCCTACGGCGGTGCGGGCTGGGTGTCGATATGTCCAGGCTGGTATCCGGAGTGCGCCAGGGCTGGGCGGAGGCAATGGGCCGCTGAATCATTTTCACTCGGTCTATACGATGCCTTTCTCACCGTACAAGAATATGATCCCCCTCCCTTTTTTTTCTGGTACGCTGTCCTCCAGGACGTCGAACTGATACTTGTCAGGGGCCACTTCATCGACTACCTCCTGGAGCGACCGGACGTTGCGCCGGTCTGGGACAAGTTTGTGAATCACCCGTTCGTGCTGGCCATGGGAGACGGGACGCTACCGCTCGAGTCATTCAAGGGGTACTTGGTCCAGGATTATCTCTACCTCGTATGTTGGTTGCTCCCTTCTTGGTATGTCACTGCTAATCATGCGCAGGTACACTTTGCTCGAGCAAACGCGCTCGCCTCGTACAAGGCCGGCACAATGAAAGATATAGCCGCAGTAAGTCTTCATATTCGCCCACTTTGCCCCGGTTGGGCCGGATTGACACAGTAGTCCGCCGCCATCGTCACACACATCTTCCGAGAGATGGAACTGCACATCGGGTACTGCGGGGGCTTTGGCATTTCCAGGGCAGAGATGGAGAACACGGAAGAGAAAGAAGGCAAGCCGTCCGAGATCTGTAGACCCTCCAGAATATGATGAGCATCACAGCTGATACCGGGCAGCATGCACCGCCTACACGAGGTATCCTCCTGCCCTGAACGTTGCCCACCGCTCCGTTGCTGACCCAAGGACAAGATACGTGCTCGACATCGGCCAGTCGCAAGACTGGCTAGGGCTCCAGGTAGCCATGGCGCCCTGTCTGCTCGGATACGGCGCGATTGCCAAAGGGCTGCATGCCGACCCACGGTCCAAGCAACAGGGCAACCTCTACTGGACCTGGATTGAGAATTACGTCGCCGACGACTACGTCACGGCGGTCAAGACGGGCTCTGGTAAGTGGACGAACCGACATGCAGCGCAGAACAAACCCAGCGGCGGTAGAGGAGGCGACTAATCGTACAAAAAAAAATAGAGCTTCTCGAGAGGCACGCGGTGCTCCAAAGTCCATCGCGGGTTGAGGAATTGGTCAAAGTCTTCATCCACGCGACAAAGGTGGGTGCCTAAGCTGCCCAAAGCTTGAATGATTGCAGTGAGCCTGTGCTGACAGCTTGGCGTGCGTTCTTCAGATGGAAATTGCGTTCTGGGAAATGTATAGCTCGAGTTGACGGCCGATGCTGGAACGGAGTGAGGAGGGATCAAAGGGACTGAACCGTTTTGGACGATCCTGAAGGTTTCGTTTCCAAAGAAGCAATTTGCACGGAGAGGTTAGCCCGCTGAGGTGAGCAGCTGCTTGCTGCCTGAGGCATAAAACTGCCTCGCCGTTGCTGGGCGCGCGTCAAATCACGACGGGGAAGAGCAAAGGCCAACCAGGCCGCAGGGTGCCTGCCTGCAAAAAATATTTTCTGGACCCCCCAGGCAGCATGCCCGCCTACAGGGCCCAAGAAAATTTCCGGAGGCGACTCTTGGTTCTTTCCCTCGCTCTTCAAAAGAACTTTCGCCTCGCCGAACAGTTCTCATCTTCCATCCTTCATCCTCCTCTCCCCTCTGCTTATTCAGAACTTGCCCATCGTGAGGTGCAAATCCGCTCATTTGTTTCGGACGTGGCATCTCAAAAGTGCGACGCATTCCTGCCCCTCGCGCTTTGTTCTCGCCAGTTTAATCGGCTTTCTCCTCGAGTGCCCAACCATCAGCGTATAACGATTCCCTTACGCCCCGACGCGCTCCATTCGGCTTCCATCGAGCCAAGGCAGCAGCACATCGATTTCACCGCGACATTTGAGTCTTCTGATCCATTTAGATCTCCACCGCATACACTTCGGCTCGATCCAGCATTCCACTAGTCGCGACCATGTCTTCGTACGGTGGTGGCTACGGCTCCCGCAGCGGTGGCGGCGGCGGCGGCGGCGGCGGTTACTCTAACGGTTACTCGTAAGCATTCCGTGACTTGAATCCTTTCGATGTGCCCCGTCTTTTTCGCGTGCCTTTTATTGACCCCTGCTAACTCCGTCTTTTCCAGCGGCTCTAACGGCTATTCCGGCGGCGGCAGCGGCGGCTACGGCGGTAGCAGCGGTGGCTACGGTGGCGGTGGCAGCGGCGGCTACGGCGGCGGCGGTGGATATGGCGGAGGCTACGGAGGCGGCGGCGGCGGCGGCGGCGGCGATCGCATGTCGAACCTCGGTGCCGGCCTGCAAAAGCAGACCTGGGATATGGACACGCTTCCCAAGTTCGAGAAATCGTTCTATCAGGAAGACCCCAACGTCACCAACCGCTCCCAGGCCGAAGTCGACAAATTCCGTCGCGATCACTCCATCGCCATCGCTGGTCGCGATGTTCCCAGGCCGGTCGAGACTTTCGATGAGGCCGGGTTCCCCCGTTATGTCATGGACGAGGTCAAGGCCCAGGGCTTTCCCGCGCCAACTGCCATTCAGTCTCAGGGCTGGCCTATGGCTTTAACTGGACGCGATGTTGTCGGCATTGCTGAGACCGGCTCCGGCAAGACACTGACTTACTGTCTGCCCGCTATCGTCCACATCAACGCCCAGCCTCTCCTTGCGCAGGGCGACGGTCCGATTGTTCTCGTCCTCGCTCCCACCCGTGAGTTGGCGGTCCAGATTCAGCAGGAGATCACCAAGTTTGGAAAGTCGTCGCGCATCCGCAACACCTGCGTTTACGGCGGCGTTCCCAAGGGCCCCCAGATTAGGGATCTTCAGCGCGGCGTCGAAGTGTGCATTGCCACACCCGGCCGCTTGATTGATATGCTTGAATCCGGCAAGACGAACCTCCGTCGCGTCACTTACCTGGTTCTCGATGAGGCCGATCGCATGCTGGACATGGGTTTCGAGCCGCAGATCCGCAAGATTATCAGCCAGATCCGGCCAGACCGTCAGACACTCATGTGGTCGGCCACTTGGCCCAAGGAAGTTCGCGCTTTAGCTACGGATTTCCTGACGGATTTCATCCAGGTCAACATCGGCTCCATGGACTTGGCTGCCAACCACCGCATCACCCAGATCGTTGAGGTGGTTTCGGAGAGCGAGAAGCGCGACAAGATGATCAAGCATCTTGAGAAGGTCATGGAGGGCCGGGACAACGAGAACAAAATCCTCATCTTCACAGGCACCAAGCGTGTGGCCGACGACATCACCCGCTTCCTTCGCCAGGATGGCTGGCCGGCGCTCTGTAAGTCACTTCCCTATGGAGAGGATCATTTGCATCACGACGCTAACAGTTGTCTCCAGCGATTCACGGTGACAAGCAGCAGAACGAGCGCGATTGGGTCCTGGATCAGTTCAAGACGGGCAAGAGCCCCATCATGGTTGCCACAGACGTCGCGTCCCGTGGTATCGGTATGTTCTCCTGCCCCCGAAACCCCACCATCTCCTCCACCCCTCTAGGCAAACTTCCAGCATCGAAGTGTGCTGTGCTTTACTCTTGTGTCTAGGGGCTTTCTTGCTTGCGCGAACTTGCCAGATCTCGTGTCTACACGGTCTTCCTGTGTGGAGTCTTGGATTCGTGACGTAGCAGAGACGTGTCTCTCGATGCTACGCCGTAATGCTTCTCTTGTACCCTTTCTTTTACCGTGGTACAAGCGTGGAAGCGGGCATTTCTTGACCTCGATCAAGCTTGTCTCCAAGATTCCCCAAGGCCCGCGGACCTGGATGGAGCCAGACTCTGGATCTTCCAACCGGCATCTTCTACCGCAACGGACAGCCCGCCTGCCAAGGAGAGAAGTACAGCCATCTAAGGATCACGAAACATACTTAGCTATCCGTGTCATCCGCCATCCGTTCATGCTGGAACGCCTGCTTGCACCCCAAGCTGCGCGCTGTTGCTAACCATCTACTTCTGCTTCAAAGACGTGCGCAACATCACCCATGTGCTCAACTATGACTACCCCAATAACTCGGAGGATTATATCCATCGTATTGGCAGAACTGGTCGTGCCGGCGCTAAGGGAACAGCCATCACCTTCTTCACCACTGACAGTACGTTTGAGTCCCCTTCTCTCCCATCTCACGCCCTGTCCATCGCATCTGTTCGCTAACACCCCCTCCAGATGCTAAGCAGGCTCGTGACCTCGTGGGTGTTCTCCAGGAGGCCAAGCAGCACATTGATCCTCGCCTTGCCGAGATGGCTCGGTACAGCGGTGGTGGTGGCAGCAGCCGCTACGGCGGCTACCGTGGCCGCGGCGGCGGCGGTGGTGGATTCCGTGGTGGTAAGTGTGTAACTGTTCTGTCCCGTTGCATGCTGAAGCACGAGTGCTGACCGGTTTGCTGTTACAGGACGTTCGGCAGGCGCTAATGGCGCGAATGCCATGCCCGTGGGCAGCCGTCGGTGGTAAACAGTCGAGTGGACGGTGAAACGAGACACGACACACTCGATAGCGCTTTCACGAGCGTTGTTTCCACCAGGCCAGATCCAGATCAGCTCGCCCCAGGGCTTTTCAACCATATCAGAGTGGCACCATCCCCCACGTTCGGACATCACGGCGTTTTGCGTAGAGGGTTCGGCTTAGAGGTCGGTGGTTGGCTGAGTATGCCACTGGTCGTTTCCTTTTCACGTCCCCTTTTTCGGGTTGGGATGGGTGCGGTCTCTTGTCTCTCTCGCTTTGCGCATTGAGCCCACCATCCGCTCTCGGGACGGGCGAAGCGGAAGGCCTCCTCCCTGCCTCGGCGACTGAGGAGGGGTGCGGGCGCAAGCAGAGCATCTGAGCATCTTGCCGATCGACTCGTCCAGTTCGGGCATCCATCAGGTTTGGTCTTCCAACTCCTTGGGCTGCCTGTTGGGCACCGGGTCGATTCTGCCACGGCTGCTACTATTATTTTGTAGTTTTTCCCTTTCCTCTTTCCCGCATCACGTCATTGGCATGATATCTGCCCCTTCGAGTTTGAGTTCTTACTGCGTGGCTTTCATCAGCCCTCGCTCATCTCTGCACTCAGATCGGTGGATGGAGGCGGAGAGAGGTGGCGGGCATCCTTCTTGCCTTGTTTGTCATGCTCGTTTTTATGCTGGTTGATGATAACCAATGGACAGGCGGCCGCTCATGTACTTAATTGTCGGGAGGAGGAAAAGCGGATAGCGTATTCATAGAATTTCACATTGCCTTGACGACGATTTCTGTGGGTTATGACTCGTGCGTGCTTGGACGACGTGAAGGGTGTCTGCGTACCTACCTTACCTACGTGGACTGCTCCTTGGAAGAACGATCTCGTGCCTGGCGGGACTCTACCGTGCAGGGGGCCCACAACCGACCTTCCTCCCTTCCCTCTTCCGAAGTTCCTTATTCTTCCGTCGTGGCAACAGCCCGACAGAGGTCTACCGATACGTCTGAACAGCTGCGCATAATTTCACTGCCCGCAACTCATTCCAGTCTGGGGCAAGGAGTCCCCTGGGGGAAGAAATCGACGGCTACTTTCGGTCAGGGGGGAGGAGAGGCTGGAAGGTTCGAGAACGCTTCTGGCTCCAGCTTCTTTTCTTCTGCCTTTTTTTTGCGCTCCTTCCTTCTTCTACAATGCCCCCAATCTCGATGATCGCTCAGTGTGCCTTTGTGATTCGCTCTTCTATTCCTTGTGTTCTCCAGGTGATTGGTGATCATTGTTTTTGCTTCGGCCCGGCACACCGGGTAGGTCCCCGCGGCTAGGTGCTCGGTCGGGTCCTGTCCTTGCTCGGCCGCGGTTGTTATCGTTCTTTGTCGTTGTTGTCCACTGGCGGAGAGCGGGGATCAGGTCTGGAGGGAAAAGGGGGGCGGGTGGAGCGTGTGGAGGGCGGGCGCTTCAATGGCGCGGTGGATGAGTGGTTGGTTGTACGTACCTGGATTGGTTCCTACTTGATGTACAGAGTACGGATACAGGGACAAGCACTCTCCGCTATCGGCCGGCAGCTGATACCTTCTTGCAGACGGTACCTTCTCGTTTGTGGATACTACAGTGTTCTTGTTCATGTCTGGGGCGGGGAGGGAGAGAATGAGTTGCACCGTATCCGCATCGAACATGCTGTGGCATGAGGGTGATTCAACTCTTGTCCATCTGTGATGGGGTGATTGGGTCGGGAGGGACAACGGGATAATGGCTGGCGAATTCCACACCGCTGCTCCTCTCCGGGGGGCAACCCGGTCAAGGAAGGGTGGAGGGCGGCGGGGGATGCGGTCTTCTGCTTCGCGCGGACGGGGTTGGGGAAGGTCGACGGGACTGCTGTGCGAGTAGGATAGATGCCGCGGACTACCCGTTCGACGCTGTGTCTGGAGGTAGCTTTACGGGAGTTTACCTGTTGAAGGACGCACCTCGAGTGAACCAGCTGCCTGCAGGGGGAAACTGACATGCTGAACCAAGCTTCCCGAGCATTGTATGGCCTCGTTCTGGCCCATCGAGACGGTGGTTGTTACGAACCTTGACACATTAACTACAGTACCTAGCTACAACCAGGCAAAATGCTCAATGGATCCCCCCTCCTCGGCCCGGTCCTGGGTCGATAAATGACGGCAGTGGACGCACGGAAGTGGTTCGCGGGCACCAAGTTCAGAGCCGGCTGCCCGGCTCCAGACGCCTCGGACGCAAAAGTAACGACGAAGCGGTCGTCGTGGGCAGCTAGACCCGCTTGAGTTTACGTTGTGACCCGTCTCGTCGGGTACGCCAGCAGGGCAGCCATCTGGTTTCCTGCGACTAAACTAGCGCTAATAGTATTTCTTGGGGCGAACTGGTTTTAGGCTGGAGGCAGACCAAGGTACGACGACAGGCGTCGACATATCAAACGCTGACCATCACCCGCTGGCTGGCTGGCTGGCGGAGCGGAGGGTCCGCGTCCTGCATGCCCTCGCCGGAGTTACTTAACCTCGGGGGAGGGGATGGTCATGGGCCCACTCGCTCCGCTGTGAAGGGCTCATGGATCTCCATCAAAGCAGCAGCACTGCGCTGCATGCTGCCATCCAGGGAAGCAGTCGCCTATCAGTTCGAGCTGGCTGATACCGTGACCAAACGGGCGACTGGCGTCTGCATGAGAAAGGGGGGGGGGGGAGAGAGAGGGGGTGCCATGTCAGCACTCGGCCAAGCAATGTGCCGAGCTGGGCCCGTCCCGGCTGCCCTCATCCTGATGGCATGGAAGGGACCCCGTCACTGGAGGCGGCATCCGCCGCGCCTTTTTGGCTCCTTTTCCATGTCCCTGATCGCCGCCGTTGCTTGAAGACCGCTGGCCGGGTTGAGACCAATGCTGTCATGGAAGTCCATGTGAGCTTCCCAAGGACTTGGATGGGGGCTGTCTTAGCCCGAACCACTGGCGCGGTGGATCTTCAAGCCCGCCTCGTTACCCGGAATTGCCCTCGGCGCTAGCGCGCGCGCGGTGCTGCGCTGCGGGGAGGAAACAGAGGGCCAGTCCAGCGCAGAATATGGCCTTCTTCTTCTTCTCCTTGCGGTGTACATAATTTGCATGTGTACGAGGCAATATACACTGTACACGTACATGTATGCGCAACAGATGTGCGGTACCGGCATAACGAGAACGAGCAGTCGAGGCCGTACACGGCGGTGTATGTATAGACATGTACTCAGCCTAGCGCCGCTGTCCGTCCCGCGCGTCGCCTGGCTTGGCGAGCCAGTGCTCGGGAGACGTTGTGGCGGACCCGAACATCGAGTCCGCGACGACGGGAACAGGCGAAGCCCTCGCAACAAACACAGTACAAGTATGGTAGCTCAGTCACGGAGAGCTCCTCATGTGCCCTGCACCTGGCGGCAGAAATCTGGCTGCCTGCTGGCTTCATGTGTGTCTCTCGAACCCCGGACCCGGTCGGTCGCGGCCAGCAAATGACAGGAGGGTGGAGGCATCCCCTCACCGAAGCACTGTTTTGGGCGCGGGGGGAGGAGGAGAGTTCCGTGTCTGTGTGTGTTGGGCATCACTGGGGTTCCGCGGAAGACGACCATCGGGTAGGGGTGAGGTACGGTACCCAGCACGCTCGACTGGCGAGTTACGGTGGATGGATGAATGAATGAATGAATGAATGAATGAATGAATGAATGGATAAGCCAAACCCGTCACAAGACTGAGGTGCTGATGGCAGAGGGCGAGCACTTGGGACGAACGCGACGGAACAGTTGCATCGCTTCGACACACTAAGATCTCACGCTACCGCGAACGCACGTGCTCGATACACGATGGCGCGATGCCTCATTTTTGCCGTGTACGGTAACCAATGAGCGACTCCTGTATACCCTCCATGATGATATAGCACTGTACCAAGGAGCCGGTACGGAGTGGTGCTGTTGGCTGTCTCGAAGAAACCAACGTTGTGGCTGCTCAGGCTCGGCCTAAATTGGCGCGGCGAGCGCCCTTCTCACGAACGAACGCGCTCGCGGATGCTGAAGGGTCAAGGAAATAAAAAAGGGGGCAAACTCGAGGACGTGTCAGTCACAGTCTCTGGTTGCTGCAACTACAAGTCGCTACCCTGCAACTTCGTCGTCCCTTGCAGCGAGGCCGTGGTGGCGGTCAATAATGAGAGTGAGCGACGCGCATCACCCCAGCTGACGGGCGCTTGTGAGCCGCCCACGCGTCGGCGAAGTGTCTCAGAAACCCACCAACCTGAGAGTTGACCGACGCTTGACTGGGGGCTTTCGCAGCAATCTGCTCGTGCATACAGCACACAGACAACTGCACTAGGTTATTCGATAGGGCGTTTTTGCCTTCATGCTTCAATGAGCTGGAGGCTAACCTGCAGCGTTGCTGTCACTGCACATACGCAGGAGTAATGCGCCTCTGGTGGTGGCGGTGGTGATGGTTCAATTCGCCGACTCGTCGATGTTCTCGACGTCGTTTCGGCGGTCTCCGTCTGCGACTTTGCAGCTGAGCAAGGGCATCCCCCAAAGTGATCCGCAATGTCCCAAAACCGTGCAGGCAAGCGAGAGAAGTGGGCCTCTTGTTGCCTGCGGCTCCACCGTGCGTGCTGGGCCCCTGGCTCTTGCTGCCGCGCACGACGTCGAATCGAGCATCGTGCGGCGCTTGGGCCCCCGACTCTGCGAGATTTCCCTGGAGGCTGGGACGCGGTTTCCTGTTTCGAGGCTGACAGACGGGGTGGAGTTTCCCTTTTCCCTTTTCCCTTTGACGCTGTCCTGTTGTACAGTAAATGATACTGTGTACATGTATCGGCCACCCACAGTGGGATTCCCATTCAACCGGATCGCTGTGGGGCCGCGTTCCCAAGAAGGTGAACTCTCCGTCGTCGTCGGTGGGTTGCGACGCTCCCAAAGATAGCATCAAGACAGTGACAGTATCCAAGTTCCCTATTTCACAGTGCGGTATCATCTGGGTCTATTACACACATAACGTTACCGCATAAGTCATATCGTGCATGGGAGTCAGCCGATGTCCTGCATGGTAGCATCTGCCTGCCGAGCATACCGAGAAAGCGTGTCTAGGGCCATGAGGTGTGCCGCCAGACGCGCTGCATTCCAAAAGTAACACCTCTCAGCCCGCAGTACTCCAGTCACGTGCAGCTCTGCTCCTGCGTCTAGAAAGTTGCACAAATGGCTGGGTCATCTGTTGGTGGACCATCCCCCTTCTGACCCCGTAGTGTACACTACTCCCATGTACGGATACGCAGTATCCGTCCACTATCGTGCCCTGGCAGGAATGGCCGCGACCACGCCTCTGCCGCACCCAGGGACATTGCACGAGGCAGGCAGTAGGTAACGATATGTCAGGCATATAGGAATTACCCTGTAATGTACTTGGGGAAGCATTGGCTCTCTCGTTCCTGCGTACCTCTAGCGCAGCTGTGAGTGATGTCTGGTATGTAAGGACCATTGCGTTCCTTGATACAATACACACTGTAAGCAGCGGCTTTGCCCTTTCGGGCTAGCCGAGACCCTGAGCCGGGAGCTGGAGGATCTGGCTCCGTTGGGAAAGAAGTACCCTGCATCTTGGAGCCTGCCACCCATTGCCAGCCAGGCTTGTCGATTGCATCCATCATCGGGCAGCTTCCCTTCTCTACCGAAGAAAGCGCTGGTCGGCTCACCGCAAGATGGCTGGGCTGGGCCGTCCTGGACGGACTGGCGGCAAGTTGTCCAGACTGCGTGCTATTTTCCCAGAGAGTCGGCCTATCAGAGCGGGTTCTGGCGCTATAGCCACAGGGAACGCAAGGATGGCTGGATCGTTCGGGTGTCCACGGGCTATCCGTACCCTGTTGTCATTTGGGAATCAACGGAAGTCGCCGGCGAGAAGCTGCACCAACTGGAAGCCATGCCAGAACCTCAACAGCTCACGCCGTCCCTCCCCTGGCGCCCAGCCTTGAGATGACGGCAGACGTCCTAAATCGGCGAACTGGGTGGAGTGGTTTTGATATGATCGACACTCGCTTTCTCAAATCGCATGCTTCACGCTTTCATCTCTTCCAACAGGACGGCTCGAGGACGGCCCATGACTGGCGATCTGAGCCGTCCTGGGCCCCCGGTGAAGATCTGGATTCAAGATCACTAAATGCCCAATACCGACTTACATGTACATCGTACTGTGTAACCATCCAACGTGAGGTTTGCTGCGTACCGCGCTGTACTAGTAGGTACTGCGTAGGTACTCTGCAGAAGCTGAATAGCCCAACACGTGGCAGACTCACTGCAACGTTGATCGGTGAACCGGGGGTGCAGGGGAGGAGTTATGCACGACTTGTCTTTAGTGTGCACAGGACTTCATAAGCATCCTGACATGTGAATCCTTGTACGGTACCACTGTAATAATGGAATTGAGTATTGCTGTACTAGCGGTACCGTGTTTCCATTGGGCAACCTTCTCCTCGGATTCGGATAGCTTCAGTATTGGAAGACAAGCTATCGGCGTTCATCTTCATAAACTGGGTAGCTCCCATGGTCCCCGTCGCACTGTGCCCCCTTTATACGCAGAATTGCTACTTACCTAGTAAGAACATGGCACGCGATTTTAGTGTATCCGAACATTCGGGTCATGGCCTCAAAAACGACGGCGCCATCAGGGGTTCCTTTGCTTCTGGGGTGTTCTTGACCGAATCCGTCATGGAGTTGCTTTCCCGCAGCATTCTATGACTTGTTCGAGATCTTTCTTCCCTTCCCTCGGCAGGGTCCTTTGTTTCTTCTCATTCGCAAGCCTCAAGTACACAGTAGCACCAGAGGTCACGGCGGTCGCGACAAAACCTCCGGGCCCTCAGCGACCTGTCAGATGAACCCCGCATGTAGCTCGACGCGGAACATGGCCGCGCCGAATGGGACGCTGCGTGGAAGAGCCCGTGTCCCCCTCGTGTCGGCTGCCCACTGTTTGCATGCCTGTGCTGCTCTTCGCCGACGGCTGCCGGCATCCCTTCTCGACTCGGAAACCGCTGCACACGAACGCCGCTTCGATTCTGGCTGCATTGCTTCGGGCATCTGAGTTGGCTTGCGAGAAGAAGCAACAGAATGGATCCCGCTCGCAGGACAACAGCTCCGGTGTGGGCACTCGCTCGGCCATTGGGTACAGTACGGTCTACACTCACAGATAGTGCGGTATGACACTGGGTTCTGCCAGACTGTCATCTGTTGTTCCATCCGGCATCCAGGTTCGGCCCAGTGCCCCAGATTCTCGGATCCAAGCCCCAAGTTTCTTGCAAGCGCCAACGCCGATTTTAGCCTCGCCGCATCGCGCACTTCTAAACTTTAATTCAACAACCGTATACAGCACCTGCTTGCCTGCCAGCTACCCAGCCTGGGTCCTGCTGGAGGGCGGCTGTGCCGTATTAGTCCTGCAACTGTGCATCACGGGACGACAGCCGATGCTTGTGTGAGCCAATGCGGAAAACTCGTGGTCACAACCTCCCCGTCCAATATGCACATCACCAACCAAGTAGGTAAGTATGCACACCCATTTCCTCAAGGCTTATTCATAACTGTGTAAGGATAGCGGCCTGTTGTAACCATTTTACTGGCGACCACCTGACTGCTCAGGGAATTACCACATGGAAACAAGGGTACTTGCGCAAGTCGGCGGCCGAACCAAGGGCGCAGACATCTCTCATCCGCCCACGATCCTTGGCACTCTCACCCGCATCTTCGCATCTCTGTGTTTCCGGCCCAGGTTGTGTGCAGGTGGGCCCAGCGTTAGCGTTAGCGGCCCAGCCGCACGAAGAACACCGCACAGTTTTGCGGACTGTGCGCGCACCCCAGGTCGGATATTTACAAGTACATTGTAATCCTTACTGTGTACTGTACACAATATACTACATGTAGTACTCATCCTTCCCCTGGATGCCCGAACGGTCGGTATTCTTACTGCCCCAGCAGCTGACGAACCAGCAATTGAACCATGGATAGCAAGAGTGTTAAAGCATGGTTCACATTTCCATCACTCATTGCTTGCCTTTTGAGACTGGCGACATCAATCAACGTCCAGACACCTTTGTTTCCCCTTCTGGAAGACGCGAAACCGAGTGAGCTTTTTTGCCTGCCGCCACGCCCCCAGCTCTCACAATCATCGTGCCCGATGTGCAGGCGGTGGCCCAGCCGTCTCCATCAGACCCCACAAGCCACAACGCCCGGCCCAATGATTCTCTGCTGCCACGCCAGTCACTTCACGGTGTTCCCACTATCAGCTCCATTTGCCGCCACTCATGGACTTTTTACCCTTGAATGGGCATTGGTGTGGCTGCCAGAGAATATCCAATTCGTGATCCAGACCTGCGTTGTCACTGCGAAGAGGCGTGTTTGGAGTTTCATTGCGAGTCTCACCCTGCTGTGTGAACACACTACACAGTACTCGTCGAGATGCTCTCCCTCTCCTGACTGCCGTCAATGTTGGGGCCTGCGCGCATGGTAAAAGTGGAAGCAGCACGGTGTTTTGAGCCTCTTATCGAATTGCAGAACATCCCAAGGTGCACGAGTCATAGCACAATTTGTGCGGTTGTTGCGGTGGGGACCGCGTCGTCCACTGTGCATCCAGTGCTTTGTATCGCACTGCACGATACATGGTATGTTACAAATCATCTAACCGTCTTGAGTTGCACGTCTAAACTTACCTATGTATGTCGAAAGTCTGGCGAGAAACCGATTCGACGGGAGCGGGTGTGCGTTCAATGTCCACCCTTCGCATCTCTAATGCGCCTCGTCCCAATCGTTGATGGACCTATTTAAGGTTGCCAGGATGGCAATGGGTCGTTGTACTGCGTACACAATAAGAAAGGCACCTGTGCTGGGTATTTATTTACCCATGTACTTGTAAAACCAGCTGCGGTAAGGAACAGGGACGATGACAGGCATCCACGCTTTTGTCTGCTCACCTACAAGTATCAATACGGAATTCAACACACTTTGGTCACTTCCAGAAACTGGGGTCTCTTGGGCCTCGCCGCACACGTACGGGCCATGTGAATGGGCGAGTTCGAGCGACTGCCAGCGGCGGCTACAACACCATGTAAATCATCGCAGGTTCATCAAGAACAATGACTAACCAGCTACATGCCGCTGTCGACACTGCGCTGCAGCTTGCATCAAGGTCATTGGGCATGCAATGTCTCCTGCAGCCGCCGCCGACGGAATACATCAGCCAGCTGCCCAAGGAGAACCACATATCCATCTGCCATGACCAGGAGGTGCAAGTCAGGTACCAGGCCCTCAACAGCCATTGCCAGACCGCTGCACATGGCTCCACTTGCAAGGTCAGCCCCTCATTGCCAGCCAGCGGGGAAAAGCGCAATTGTGGACACCGCCGTGCTGGGCCTGGGCTTGTGCGAGAGAGAGGGGGGAAGGGGAGAGAAGGCCCGGCCTCCAATGTTTCTGTGTGCTGCAGAGAGCCCAGAGCGTCGGTAGGTTCAATCCGTCCATCCAATTTCCCTCGCACCCCCCACCCCAGTACCTGTTATAAAGCCACACTCGTACCCGCATTACACTCGAAATTCTCTCGACCAACCCGTTCGCGGCTGCTCCTGCCATTTTTGCAAGCATTACGACGGCGCGTCGAGCACACGAGCGGCGGGCTTTTCTGCTGCCTTGCAATCTGGAACGGAGCATCAGAGTTTGTCGCGGTTCGCCAGCCCACCGTGCGCCCAATCCACCAATTCCCGGGCGTTCGGGAACTAAGAAGATTCACCGTCGCTGCGGCTCTGGTGCTTGACGCTCGCGTTAGCGTGCCCCGTCGCACGCTAAAATCGTCCTGGGGTGGTTTAGCAGCAACCTCCCCGAGACCCAAGCGATTCTGATTCGGCTTCGCGACTCACTAATTTAATCGGCCACACCCCCCCACACACAACGCTGCTCACCACCTTCATCGCCCGCCGCAGCTTGCATTCAAGGGAAACCGTTCCCACCAGACGGAACGGAAATCGCCTCTTGTCCCTCAGTCGTCGGCGCGCCCTCTCTCTCTCCCTCCGGCATCTTTCTTGGCTGACGGGTGCCACTACTTCCCGCCGCTTGTCCTCCCACGCGCGCGCGCCGCTTACCTACCTCACTTTCACTGCACATCACTCTTGGCATCCACGGCCGCCTACCGAGGCACTGCACCGTTAGGTTAGCCAGCTGAGTTCGTGCTAAGTAAGGTCTGGCGCCCGACTCGGCTCCATACCCGCCTGCTGCCGGAGGACTCTGCGCATCTTCAGCACACCGCGTTCATCTCATCTCACCAACCGGTGTGCCTGCAAAGAGGGCATCGTTTCGGTCCTTTCCTTCCCAACTGTCCGCCAGCAGCTGAGAATCCTCTCCTCTGCTACGGCGAGCAGCCAGCCCTCCGGCTCCCCCCCTCCCCTCCGAACACCAGTCGACTCGGCCATGGACCGCGGCGCACCCGAGTACTCCCAGTCAGGTTTGCCTTCGCCCCATCCCAGCGTCGTCGGCGACATCCAGTCTAAGGCGTCCTCTGTAGATCCAGCGACTGCTGCCCCCTACGCAGGCCAGCAGGACGCGCGGTCAGCCGCCTACTCCAACTCGGCCACGCCCACCTCAGAGTACAGCGTCTACCCCGCGACCTCGCGGTCTGGCACGTTCCCGGAGATGCAGCGCCAATACCCGCCTGCTACCAGCGCCAACGGCGGCAGCGCAGGTATGCCGCAGACTCCAACAAGTCCGTCAATGCCCATGCACGATGGGCTCAGCCATCAGAATCCCCAGCCGCCGCAGGCCAAATCTGACACCCACATCCCTATAGATCCGTCCATAGCGGCTGCGAGCCCGACATACACCACCCATGGCCAGTACTCACCCTACGCCGCGCCGCCCCCAGACATGGCTGCCCACGGCTACCACCAGCACCCTGGCACTCCCGGCTTGTATGCCCAGCCGCGACCGGACTGGGGCGGCTACGGCCAACAGGCTGCCGGTCACATAACACCAACCCATCACGTATTCCACCAGGCCCCGCCGGCGGCCGTCGCTCCGGGCCGCCAGAACCAGGTCGGTGTTTTTATGATGGCCTCCCGCACGCGCGTGCGCGCACAGGCCGGTGCTGACACGCTCTTCCACTAGGTTTATAGTTTTGTCCCGATTCCCGGCGCGCAGCAGCACAAGCGGCCCAGGAGACGTTACGAGGAGATCGAGCGCATGTACAGGTGTGGCTGGCAAGGCTGCGAGAAGGCCTACGGTACCCTGAATCATCTCAATGCCCATGTCACGATGCAGGGCCACGGGCAGAAGCGCGTGCCGGAGGGTGAGTGTAAATCTCGAAGCGGTTACTTTCCACTTTCGTCGGAAGAAATCTTTGTACTGACCGCGAGCCTTTCTATCCCATACAGAATTCAAGGAAGTGCGCCGGCTCTGGAAGGCGCGGAAAAAGGAGGCTGAGGCGCGTGAGAAGGCGGCCGAGGAGGAGCGCCAGCGGCAAGCGGCTGCGGCCGCGGCAGCCGCTTCGCAGAACGGCGGACCGGACCAACAGGCGCCCGGCGCGGATCCCTCTGCCCAGCCCCCAACGACGTACGCAGCCACGGGCACCGTGCAACTGCCGCCGATCGGGTACCAACCGCGATATCCCGGCCAGCCGGCGGGCGGCATGCCGCCGCAGCAGCAGGTGCCGGAGTACAACTACTCCAACTACTCGCCCACGTCGCCGTACGGCCAGCCGGGACAGCAGATGTACAACCAGCGTGAGTCTGGCCCCTCCTAACAGGCCCATGCGTGAGCGCGCCGTGGTAAAACATGCTAACGGCGGGGGCGCAGACAACGGTGGCCAAGGTGGGAGCCATTAGGCGCGGAATAGGCTTCACATGATGATACCCTTCCGCACACCTCGCGTACAAATTAATCGATTCGCCGGCGGGTCTACCCCGCCGCATCACCGCAGCCTACGGGCCGCATGTCTATAACTTGAAGGGGGGGGGAGGCGAGCATTCGGCGGTGGCAGGGGATGGATTTCTTTCTCTGGTTCTACGAAGCATGTCTCCCACGCAACAAGCCAACAACAACAACTCCGGACGATGACGCCTCCGCAGCAACACTTGACGTCTCTTATCTTTCACTTCCTTCGTCCATTATTCCCCGCTCTCTTTCATCATCCACCCCCTTTTCTTGTCATCTCTTTCTTCCATCGCTTTCCTCATTCTCCCCAACCACACCCCAGTTCTTCTTGTCAAAATTGCATTGGTTCCGGCATTGGGGAAGGCTTTGCATCTTTTGCTTTTCACACATGCGGGGCGGGGGAGCGAGCAGGGGGAGGGGGGAAGGGGGGGGAGAGGTTTTTGCACCATGGGCGGGCCGGTTTATACCCCAAAAGAGGAAGCAGTGGTTCACGTAGCATCATCGAGGGTTGGGGATGGAGGTTGCAGCATTTCACGGGGAGGGGGCGCCGGTGGCAGTTGGGTGGGTGGAGCGGTGTCTCTTGTTGATACTGATGGGGCCCTTAGCTCCGCTCTCAGGCTCTTATTTTTTTATTTTTTTGTTTTCTCCTGTCTTTGTTTCCTTCCCCTTTTCTCTCCATCTCTTGACTCTTTGATCCGTCGTGTTGGCTTCCCCCCTCCCACTCTTTGTTTTCCATGGCACGATCGAGTGGGAGGTGGTGACGGGGCGTTAGGAGCGATATGTACTCTGTAGTACCTAATGCAGCGCCCCGCGATTCCCGGCAGGGACAAGTGTGTGGCCACATCAACACACAAACAACGAACCCCTTTTTTTTCTTCCCAGGACGGGGTGTTGAAGAAACCGATTGTGCCGGTGATGGATGCCCAACAGGTTGTATTCCCTGGGGATTTATGCCCGACGTGCTGCTGCGCCGTGTTGCACAGGGCCATGCTGTGGCCGACTTGGGGAGCAGGCGTTCAGATGCAAGTTAAACTCTCCGAAGAAATGAGCCCCTGGCATGACATGCATGTGAATCGAACCTTTCTTTTTTTTGCAGAAGACAGCGCTGGACAGGGATGGTGATGTTTGTTCCGCCGGTGTGAAAGGCTTCGTGGTATGGTGACACACGAGAGGGGGGGTGGTGGAACAGGGAGCTTGGGCAACAATGGCGTTCATTGCGTGCATGGCCATTTTTACTCTCTCTCTCTCTCTCTCTCTCTCTCTCTCTCTCTCGCTCTCTCTCTCCCGGTTATCGCTTGTGGTACGCTAACGTGTACCCGAGTCGCCCGGGGAAATAATCACGAGTATGGTGGTCACAGGCTGTCTTGTCAAATTTGCGCGCTCTGTTGGTTGTCTTCACCCCCGCATGTCTGCTGCTGTGCTCTCGCACCACGACCGGCCGAAAAAAAAAAGGGGCACTAATAAGTGAGCTACGTTAGGTTCCGACTCCCGCCTCCATGGCACTGGAACCGCCTTCCTTATTGCTACTGGGCCCTTTTTCGCCGCATGCGGCCCAGCAAAATAATTATAAAGAGACCCGGCTGCTTGGTAAACTAGGCAAAAGCTATCTTAGGTCCCGTCTGTATGTACGGTTATGTTGGATGCGCAACACGTGGGAGCCAGGGGGGGTGTGTGTGGTCTTTGGCGGGCCGCGACGAGGCGGGGGGGGCCTCTTACATACAGCGGCAGGGCGGCGGGGTTTTTGGGAAGGTTGGCGTGGTGCTACAATACTTACACGTACATACAGCATGCTGCGAGTCATGGCTGGGGTTAGCGTTGTTGGCTGTGCTGCTGCCATCCTGCAGGCAGCTCGCGGGGAATAGAAAATGAAAATCAAGAAAAAAACGGCTTGTCTTGATTCTGTCCTGCACTTACCCTGTCTCGCCCTAGCTTTGTGTAACCACACCATCGGAAGGAAGAGGCGAGCTCGGCGAGCTCGGAGAAGGCAAGTGCTTGTTTGCAAGGGCAACACGAGAAGTCATGGGCATCCGTGGGTTCCGTCGTGACACACAGTGGCCGTGCTCCTGCCGTGCCAGATAGGTTGTCACACACAAAGGAGGCGAGCCGGCTCCATAGGCGGCTGACTTACACGGATCACACATCAGCACTCCTCGGCCGGCCCGGTGCAGTGTGCTGTAAGGGCTCGGGTGCAACGCCAGCGTCCCGAGAGTGAATGGCACGTATCACATACTGCCCTGGGAAGTTGAGCTGTGGGCTATGCCTGGCAAGCCATATTGTGTTGTTGCTGCCCGATATAAACAACCCAACGAGCCGGATGACTGCGCAGATACCATCACGAAGTGACCAGCCGAGGCGTTTCGCGGCCCGCGAGTTGTGTCGCTCGCTGGCAGGAGGTCGATAGATTAATGATGAGCCCTGCACGTAATATCTGCAAGCCTTGCCACTGCCTTCTCCCGGTTCCGAGTATCTGCAGCTCATTCCTCCCGATGCGCCGATGCCCCGATGCCCGCTGCTGCTGCTGCCGAGGTTGCATCGTTCGGCTGTGATACAGTGGTCGTTGGCCACGCAAGCACAGTGCACGAGGTGATACGAGGGCTGCTGGGGCGAGCAACAGACGGCGCTAACTAGCCGTGGTGTGAATCCATCCCCCGCGTATCTGGCCTCCCGATGGCCGCGTAACACAAAGCTAGTGTGATCGGTATCTGCAACAAGTCCCGAGACCCTGTCTCTTGACGTTAGCTGGGGTTTTTGCCGCAGAATTTTCCACGCCTTCCATGCTTTCCTCGGCACCAGTTCCCCTTCGCAACACAGACTGGATCTGGTAGGGCTGGTTCGCCAAGCCTGCAGTGGCCACACCCACTACGCACTGTGTGATGTGCAAAAGCGGTACTATCCTGTATTGAATGTTACTGTGCCCTTTACCACTCTCTGGAGACAACATACACACCGAAGAGGTGAAGCGAACTCGAATAGTACATTGAAGGCACAACCCAGAGTGTCGACCAATCCATACAAGCAAATTCATCGACAACACTAGTTTGATATTTCTATCGACCACCGACCTAGAGCTTGGCTCCTCAGCTGTCAAACGCCGAGGGACACAGGCAGCAGCTATTACCCTGGCCTTCGTCCCAGACAAGGCCCTGAGAACCAGGCTGGACGACTACTCTGAAGGTCTTGAACCCCCCGGTATGCCCGGTCCTGACAGTCAGGTACCGGTCGACCTGACCACCGAGGCCGCGGCGGAAGGGTCTGTCGAACCAGAGAGGCACGATGCGGGTAGCACTTCCTCGCCCGCGTATCTGAGGGGAGGAGACATTTTTCGAACCCTGGGTCTGCCGGAGACTCTCGTGGTCGGACTCGACGCCGTGGCCCTGACCACCAAGAAAAGACTTTCAGGCTTTCGTGATATCCCACCGGGAGCACATCTGCTCTGGGTGCAGCAACCGGACGGCGTGTCCCGGTGCGGGTATTGGTTTGTGACGGGAGTGCCAGGAATTGTGCACACCGAGCAGTGGGATCCATATCATGAGCTGTTGGTTCATCCTACAACTCAAGACGGGAACGGTGACGGCGACGACATAGAGCGTGTTTATCCAACGCTACAGCCATACAGCTTGCACGATCACAACCAGCATCAACTCCGTGCCCCCGGGCTACCGTCAGCGTCCCCGGGCGACATCCCCCTGGCTTGGGCACAATCCCCGGCACGGTTATGGACTACACTGACCAGCGCAATTTCAAACCAGTATCTCAACCGAGTTACCGGGAGAGGCGACAGCGCCAGAGAGTTCTTCGTTGACTCAACAGACGTGGTCCGAGACACTCCAGCAGCCCCAACCAGCACAGCAACCAGCACCAGCGGCCTGAGCTTCCTCTTCGCCCAAGACATCCGCGACCTCCAGGTCCTCGACCTCGGCTCCCTGCGCAGCCGCGTGGCCGACACCTCGGCCCGGATCGAGGCAGTGCTGCTTGCTGACCACAGCGCCACCACCACCACCCCGACCGACAACCTGGCCATCACGGAGCGCGACATCCTGGCCGAGATGCAGTTCACCTTCTTGACGGGCACGCACCTTGGCAACCCGGCCTGCCTCGAGCAGTGGTGGAACCTGGTGCTCAAGATGGTGCTGCGCGCGCACAGCCTCGCGGTCTCGCGCCCCTTGCTGGCCCGGGACCTGCTGCGGACGCTGCACGCGCAGCTGTTTTACACGGAGCGCTACGTTGGCGATGGCGACTCCTCTTCCTCGTCTTCTTCTGCGCTTGCGGCCATGTCTCAGGGCGGGGTTCCGATCGACAGCAGGGGGGCTGTGAGAGACGACCTCGACGGCGATAGGCCCATCTTTGAGTACAAGCCGCAGAACAAGGAGAGGCTGCGCCGGGCGCTGGCGGAGTACAAGAGGCAGTTGGGTGCGGTGCTGGGCGGGAAGAAGCACAGCGAGCTGGAACCTGCTCAACAGGAAGTCCACACGACGTTTGAGGAGCTGGAAGTGTGGTTGTCGCAGTACAATTGGAAGCTGCAGGATGGGCACGAGCCAAAAAGGGAGGTAGGGGAGGTGGCGGATAGCGACGAGGAGGAGGACGAGCAGCCTGTCATTGTGGAGTTTGATGAGGAGGGGAGGGAGGTTGGCTTGGTTTCCTTTGGGGATTGATCTGGCGGGAGGTCTGAGGTTAACGGTGAAACTTTGAACTCAAGTGATAAACGACACCTTTCACGGCCCTTGAATGTAGCTCAGGATGTTGAGCGAGCCTGGCGGTGGGTTTGCAGGACCCGATGCAGATGCATGGCCCAATGGGTTCCCATTTAAATAGAGGGTGCATATCATAAAATTTGAGCATTGCAGTTGGCGAAGGTGAGACGCAGCAGTGCGTGTTGTGGCCAGAAACAGTGTGACCTGGACGCGAATGATGTGTTGATGTGTTGTTCGGGAAGGGCCATTATCCAATGACGGTGCTCGTGTCTTGAATTAACATCGAAGTTTGAACCTGGTTCCTTCTCGTCACAGAGAGAAGAGAGAATGAAGCATTGCTGTAGCACTTCGGTGTGCTACGAAGTACCGCAGTTTCGGGGTTTGTGCTGAAGACGGCAGTGAGAATGTGCCGCCCCACCTTCCATCGTCATGTCCAACATCCCCCAAGCTCTCGACCCTCACCCAACATCAACCGAACACGTTCGATATATGCCCTCCCGCTCCATCTCACAGCCAGTCTGAAAACTCAGAACGGGACCATGTCGCGCAAAGGCGTCGGGCTGGCCGCCTTCGACCGGTCGCGGCTGACCTCAGCGCAGTACGCCAGCCACGGGTCCTCGCTGCGGTCGGCCAACGCGGACGCGCTCGAGACGCAGCTGGCCGTCTTCCGCTCGCTGCTGCAGCAGTTTGCGCAGACGCACGCCAAGGACATCCGCTCGAACCCGACCTTCCGCGCCCAGTTCGCCCGCATGTGCGCCGCCATCGGCGTCGACCCGCTCGCCAGCAGCAGCAGCAGCCAGTCGGGCGGGGCCGGGTCGTCGTCTATCTGGGCGCAGCTGCTGGGCCGGTCGGTCAATGATTTTTACTTTGAGCTGGCTGTGCGGGTCGTGGAGGTCTGTGGGGAGACGCGCGGCGAGAATGGCGGCTTGATTGAGCTGCGCAAGGTGCGCGAGCGCATCATGCGCGGCCGCATGGAGGGCGCGTCTGAGATCACCGAGTAGGTAAACCTGGGATCATTCGCCTTGCTCAGTTCTGCTGGCCATTTGATATTCTCTTTTTCGAAGCGCAGCTGACGACGCACACAGGGACGACATCCTCCGCGCGGTGGGCACGCTGAAGCCGCTCGGCTCGGCCTACTCCATCATCAAGGTCGGCAGCAAACCGTACATCCGGTCCGTGCCCAAGGAGCTCAACACGGACCAGAGCGCCGTGCTCGAGGCCGCCCAAGTGGTCGGCTACGTCAGCCTGTCGATGCTGATGGTCAACCTCGGCTGGATGCGGGCGCGCGCCCAGACCGCGCTGGAGGACCTCGTCGGCGAGGGCATGCTGTGGGTGGACAAGCAGAGCGAGGAGTGGGAGTACTGGAGCCCGAGTTTCATGCTCGACAATCCGGACTTCTCGGCGGCGACGGGCTGAGGCGCGCTGTCTCTCGGCGTACCGACAGCCGAGCGTGTGCGCGGGTCCTTTCCAGTTCGACCGGCTTCTCGCAAGCAGACACTTCATTGTCTGGCTTGGCCCGTCGTTTGGTTGGGAAACCTACCCTCCGAGGAGTCTGAAGATCTGCCTCCGCACGGTTTCGACTCCGGAGTCTGGCATCAGGGAGGTCAGGGTGGCACCTCCGCTTCAGTCGCCGAGCGACGAGGGCTGGCAGCAATGCCAATACCAACGGCGTCGAGATGATTTTTCGGTTGGCGGTCGGCGGGCAGTGACTGCGGAAGCCCCTGTGTCATCCCACGCATGGCGGAGCATCGAAGAGAGCCGCCGTTGAGGAGATTCGAGCCTTCACAACGCGCCGTGTCCCGAGCGGCGAGTGGCAGAACGTTCAGCCTATTGTCAGAAAGAGAATGGGCGCAGAACTTCATTCGTCGACGGGGTGAGAGAAGATGGGCGACTCAGTGGCATATGCCTCATCAGAACTGGCGCTGGAGATGGGCGCGATTAAGACTTGCACAGTCCGTTTGTTAAGCTCTGTGATTGAACCAAACCACGACGTAGGAGATGGATGGATACCACAATGTAATCAGATGAGGTGTTCAAGCAATCGTATTCATCTACCCATCACGCTATTCAAAAATCCATATCTGACGTTAAGCAACATAACAACGAACATTATACAGGTATCCAAACCCCCCCCCCCCCTTAAACTCCCCCGAGAAGGGAGCTGCGACCCCCTGAGCACACCAGAACCCCGTCATAAACACTTGGCTTGCTTCGCACCCTATATACCCTCCTCGTCCCCGTCCCGTCCGTAACGATTGAGCCCGTCTGGCCGCCCGCTGGCTTCGTAGGGTAGTCCTCAATGCAGTCTCAACCCGTCACTGAGGGCCCATCCAACCTCCAGCAGACCGGACCGAGCGACATCGCATTTAGTAAGGGGGGTTGGAGCCCAGGGGCGGGTAATCATCTCCCGGACGGGGGCCACCACCAATGCTCGAGCCCGCGCCGCCGCCGGGGGCGCGGCCCTCGCCAAAGTGCTTCTTGCGCAGGGCGGCGAGGCGCTTCTTCTTGGTGACGGTGTTGATGTAGGTGCCGATGACGAAGGACACGAGGTTGAAGAAGGGCACCCAGGTGCTCTCGGGCAGGAACTTCTGCGCAAAGGCCAGGCACACGGGCGACGTGACCCAGCTGATGCGCATGACGCGCCAGAAGCCGACGCGCACGGTCGCGCGCACCTGGTGGAACGACTTGGCGCCCGCGATGATGGCCATCGCGACTAGGTAGACGGTGTTTTGGATGGGGGCGATCTAGAACAGGAACGGGGTTTGTATTAGCATGGGTGCGTTTGCGACGCGGGGGGTTTTGGGAGGTTGGAAAATATGGGGAGAGTTGCCAACGTACGATCAGGTTGCTGACGAGGATCTGCAGGATCTTGGCCCGCAGGCTGGTGCGGCCGCTGAAGGTCTTCTGCAGGACCCAGATCAGGAAGTGGCCGAGGGGCGCGCTGACGAGGGCGCCGTAGGCGGCCATCTTGGGCACGCGAGATGTAAAGTAGTTGCCGTGCTTGTTGCGGTCCTTGGCCAGCCACGAGGCGAGCAGCTCCTGGCTGCCGGCCAGGGTGCCGGCTGTCAGCATCTTGGTGCGCAGCGGGTTGTCCTCTAGTTGCCGGAGGTAGGCCTGCAGAGACAGTAACTGTCAGTACTCCAGGGTGATTGAAACATCTCAGGCGCCGTCGCAAGACACGCGCGGATTGTGTTGGTGAGGTGAAGAACATACGGCGAGGTAGCCCTTGGTGCCCGCATTCTGTCTGCCGCCGGTGATAGCGGTGCCAACGACGGCCGAGATGGGGTGCTTGCCCTTAGTCCCAGGCAGGTTCCCGCTGGCCGCCTCGGCAACAGCAGCGGCAGCATGACCGACGAGGCCGCCCCTGTTGCCGGCGTAGTTGGCGGCGGCCTGGTTCACGGTCTCCCTGACCGTGTCCCGCTCGAACTTCAGCGACATGGTGGGCGGGCGGGTCAAATCGACATCTAAGGTGCAAGCTAAGCCTGGGGAAAAAATGCGAATTAGCTGCCTGTGCAGTTCTGGTGCCCGTTGCGGTGCGCCAGGTGTCTGCGATGTGGTGGTTGCGCCGAGTCAACGCTTTGTTTACAATCGGCGATAACAATGGATGATGGCCTGGGGTTGGGTGTTTTTGGGCGGATCTCGGTTGCGACCGTGAACTCGGTGCTTGACGAAGGCCGCACAGTATCAACCTGGCAAATGAGAGCGGTTGCAAGAGAGACAGATCTACTCACGATTGATGCGGAACAGAAGGCAAGTTGGTGCAGAACGATTTGTGCTGGCTGTTTGGATCGGGCTGTCGTCGCAAAAACTCGCCCTCGCAGCGTCAAGAACGAAGGTGAATGGGGAGGCTGGGTTTTGGGGCGCCGGGGGAACCACAGCTCCCCCGGCCTTTGCGACGTCGCGACTGGGCCACCGCAGCCCAGTTGAGGGGAGGGGCGTGTGGGACCTGATTGCTGGCTGCTGGCTGCAGAAACGCGGCTGATTGGTCGCATCAGCCATTGGCCGAGGTTTTGTTTTCTCCCCAGGCACTGCGTCTCAGCTCTCCGTCACCAAAGCCCAGCTGCAGACCTTGGTCCACCGAGGCACCCTAGCCCCTGTCCGTTTGTTCTCTCCTCGACCATGTCATCACAGTCGGATAAACATTGTCCACACATTGTCAACTAACATTCAGACCTCACAAGCTACGGAATACATGGTGCCACAATGCTCACCTCAACGCAGCACTGCCGTTACCGAACTAGCCTTGCTGTCCCAACTCAGTGTCATGTATCCAAATATATGACTTCCATTGCCATGTCACAAACCCAGGGCCTGGCTTCCATCGCGATGGAGCTTGCGTCCGATGTTGCCCGCCGCAACTTGATGCATTCGAGTGGCTTTATACCACACTCTCCTAACGGAAAACGTTGAAACACACCCTGTGATACTTCAAGGCTTGTTATCTGTAGGAGTCCCCTCTCCAAGTGCTGCCGCAGAAATGATGACTTTCCTCTGATGACTCTTGTTGTCAGTGCACCTTTGGCCATGCATGCGCATATATGTACAGGCATTATGATGTCTCCTTGAGCACATCTGAAGCGGCGAGATGCCCATCGTGACCAGGCCGAGAATCTTTCTCGATGCGGTCATGGCCACTCCCAAGAGGAGGTGGTGTACGTCTGCAGCAAGGAAGCTCGACGGCGCCAGCAGTTCGCGTGGCTGCCCACGCTGTCTGTCCTGCCATCGCTTCGTGTTGCGTTTGGGGAAACATCGACGGCGGCCATTTACGCGGCGAGCGCCTGCTTTCAGAGCTCGAGTCTGTCTCGAGTTCTGAGCACGGTGACTCGGGCTTGACATGTAGGTTTCCTGCGACCTGCACGCGGCTGCTTGACGCACTGCATGCCGTGAGAGCCAAGGCGGTGTTTTCACGGGGCTTTCTCTCCGCCTCTTGTATATCTATGGCGACCTGTCCCAGTCAACTTGCCCGGATGCTTGTTTTCTCCATCCACCCGTGATCCCGTCGTCTCCAATACCTACTCAGTCATGGATGCAATACAACCCACCCAGAATGGTCCGCCTGGATCGTCTCAAGCGCCTACCGAGGGCACGACATCCAACCCGCAACCCTCTTCAACCGCGTCTGGAACTGTTACATCGGATCACAAGATGGCAGCGCATTTCTGCAGTCACCATACCATGACGGTCATTCACAGCGATGACCTTGAATGCTGGAAATGCATGAGAAAACCCGGGTCGCGCTTCCTCTACCGCTGCACCGTGGCTAGGGATGCCCTTATTCTCGGCGCGGAAATGAGAGGCCGCTCGGTAAGCTTCGATCGACTCAACCCTTTCGCCGAGCTGTGCGCGTTGCTGACCAAAAGGACAGGTCACATTCGACAGCGTCGGGGAGGCCTTCGCCCCGGAGATGAAGCTCGGGAAGTACGGCCCGGATGTACAGGGAAGGGAGTATAGCGTGCACCACACGTTGACCCGGGAGCAACTCAGCTCCTACACGCCCGAACAACTTGAAGTGCTGGCAGCACAGCGCCATAACGTGCGTACTGCCTTCCCTCCCTTCATTCCCTCCCATCGGCCGTGTTTAACTGATCTTGCTACCAGGTGATCGATACGATCGCCAGGGAACGGAGCCCCGACCACCCCCTTTACAAACCCAACCCCACCCCATTCATCTGGCCCGACGGCAATAGGCCGTGGCTGCCCGCCGTGCGGTATGAGTGCCAGTACCGGGTCTGCGAGCGCTGCCGCCCCGACGCGCCCGAGAAGAGCTGGCTTAGCCTCGACGCCGTTCTCAAGGGCGACATCTCGCCCACCCTGGCAACCGGCTATTCCTTCAGCTTCGAGCGTGCCAGACCCTTGGCGGACCCGCACGTGGTCAGAAACCTCGGCTGCCGGCCCGCCCCTCTGGTGAGAATCCCATAGTCTCTGTCCCTCTCAGTTGGGGTTTTTGCTGACGCATAGTAGCCACGAGATCGCCCGGCAAACGCTCCGCCGCCCTCCGGGCCTGACTCTTCTGGCGACGAGAGTTACACAACCGCCCTGGGGTTTCAGCCGGCCGACGATTCGGACGCCGACATGGACGGCGATGACGGCAACGATGACGCCATGGAGGATGACGCCATGGGCGACGACGACGATGACATGGACGACGATTCGGACGACGACATGGACGAGTCGAACGATGACATGGACGACTCGGACGACGTCATGGACGACGACATGGACGACGACGACATGAACGACGCGGGTGACGACATGGACGACGAGGACGATGGCTTGGTCGTGTTCCCAGACCAGCTCAAGCAGCCAAATGGGGGCAGTCGGTGATTGCGACGAAGGATGGTGGTTTTGAAGATTCTGAACACGCACTCGGCTAATGCACGTATCTTTCTGCTCGAGCAACGAAACCAGTGACACAACACGGGCTACACTGGCCACTAGGTCATATACTGCGCCTGGCCCCCTCATTATTGAGTATGAACTGACCTCGGCCGTTGCTCACAGATATCATTCGGACGCGCCCTGCAGGTATGAGTATCTTGAAGGAAAGAAACTCGCTCCACAGACACTTCTGTTCTTCTTCCCCTTCCCTTTTTTCGTCCATTTTTCCATTCATTCCTTCATTTTCGCCCCTTCCCTTCTAGTCATTGAACGTCTGCACGGGATCTGTCCACCGCAGTGGGCGAATTGTCAGCATGGAGCCATCATTTGGTCTATCAGCCGCATCAGCATAGCAGCGGTTCTTATGAGATAGTCAGATATCTCGCTCAATAGACAGTTCTACCATTCAGTGCCTCTCATGATGATGTGTGAGATGCAACCGCCTCATGAAGTCTGGCGCCATCTTTAATTCAATCCTGCCTCCCGCCATGATCTGTCCATTACTACAACCGCAACACACCACCGTCCCTCAAATAGGAATTGCCCGCATCTCCTGCACCGTCCAGTACTTCCGCATATTCTCCGCGCCGAGATCTCTCACCTCCTGATCAAGATGCTTCATCAGCACATCCCCCCACGAATCCATCTTCCCCTTCAGCACGGCCAGTTCCAGCTCACACTCGCGGTTCTTGCACTGCCGCAGGTACTCGGCCATCACGTCCATGCCGTCATGGATCAGCTTGTGCTGGCGGAGCAGCTCGCACTCCTCCGCCCGGCCACCTTTCTTGTTACCACCACTCCCCCCCTTGCCGCCCTTCCCCAGCCCCGAAGCAGGCGGCGCGGTGCCGCGGAACTCGACCATCTTGCGCGCCAGGATCGGGTACAGGTGCGTCTCCTCGATGGAGTGGTGCATCTCGAGGTACTGCACCAGCCGCAGCCCCTCGTCGAGGAACTGCCGCAGCGTCATGTTGGCAGGCCGCCGGTTGGTGGTGCAGGCTGTGTGCAGCGTGGACCACATCTGCCGGAAGTGTTCGTGCTGACGGGGTGGGCAAGATTAGCTGCCTACTCCGTTACGCCATGTTGCGTTTGATGAACAAACAAAGTAGGGGCCAGAGTGTGGGGGGCGGGTGGATAGTGAGGGGGGTGCAGGTGGTGTGGAAGGGGGTGATATATAGGTACTCACAAAATAATCCATCTGCTCGGCCAAGCGGTTGTAGATGCGGAACTCTTGCGGCGACAACGGGGGCAGAGACGGCGTGGATTCGGCCGGCTCCGGGTCCAAGCGGGGCGCCGTGCCGTGCTGTGAGACATCCGTGGCCGGGGTTGCGGGGGGTGTCTCCGTCCCGGGAAGCTCGGTTGTACCGTCTTGGGACATTGTGTAACCGGGATGGGTGAAGGTGTGGGAATAGGTACGTCGTGCTTCCTGCAGGTGGCTGCGCTGTGTGCTGTACAGTCTGCCGGCGTAGCTGATGGTAATGGACAAACCGAAGCCAAGGTGTTCTTTAGTGTAGCACTGCAGAGATGCCGAAGGATAAGACCCGAGTGTTAAGCGACAGAAACTGCGCAGCTGTAGCAACCTTATACCGGGCATTCTGACATTCTTACTTGTACATCCCTGGACTTTTCGGACTTGAAGTGCCCGCAAACACTCTTTTTGAAGACCCCGCCATTGGCTGTAGCCCCTGACTCGTCAGCCATTATCAATCCGCTGGAGCGCGCCCCCAGGCAACCCGACCGTGCGGTGACCGTTTCGGTCTGCTGCTGCTGAGGAGCTGCAAAGTACAGGGCTGGCGCGCGGAGAATCCGATCCAGAAATACCACCTCGCAATTCGGATGCATAACACCCCCGAGACAGACGGGACGGCCCGAATAACCATTAAGAACCCCACCCTCGGTCATATATATTCGTCCAATTCATCGCTGTCTATCTATCCGCTCCCGCCCCTGAGCAACCCTTTAAACGCCGGGCCCATGCATAATCAAGGCATCGCAGTTCAACCCGCCGCCCACCACGGCGTCACACTCATGAAAGTCATAATAACGCGCAGCACCGCTGCCACCTGGGATCCAATTACTGATGATACCCGGGCCTGAGCGTCCAAATCGCCCGCATGCTGGACCCGCGCTTCTCCATCTTTGCCACCTTCCCCAGCGCCACTTTAAACTCATCCGCCTGCCGGGGGCCCGAACAGTACTGGTTGAAGTGGTCCACGAGCAGCTTGGACGGCACCTGGCCGTTGTGCCGGTTGATGAACGCGGGTATCATCTTCTCAAAGTCCCTCGCCCTGAGGTTCTGGTCCGCCGCCGCGGTGGGGGTCCCGGATCGCGAGCTGCCGGCGCTGCCCAGACCCTGTCGGTTCGCCACGCCGGCCAGGATGCCCGCTGAACCGGGCCCTCCGCGCCCCCGGCGGATGTTGGTCGGCCGGCCCGCCTCCCCGACTTCGCCGGTCCAAGTCACGGTGCCGATCGGCACGGCGCGGGCCAGCTCGCCCGCGCGCCGCAGGCTGAGAGCCGCTTCCGCGGCGATCCGGTTCGCCTCCTGCTGCAGCATCTTGCGGTCTGCTCTGACCGTCTTCTTGCCGTTGATGATCTCGTCGTGTTCCAGCGTGCTGTGGACGCCCGACCGCGCGAAGAGGCCCTCCATCAGACGGTCCTCTTCGTTCGGCGGTGGCGCTGACTCGCCTTGGTAGGTCTCCAGGCCGGCGACTCCGTCTATTTGATGCAGGCCGTCTTCTTTATCGTCTCTCTTCTCAGACTTGATCTCCGTCTTACCGCCACCCGGCCGAGGCCTGAAAGGAACGGCGGCGTCGTTTCCGGGGAGGATGAGCTCCTTGGGTCCACCGCTCTTGAAACCCTTGACACTACTGGCTTTGAACAGCTCGCCCGTCTCGGTCACGCCATCTTCGTACGAGCTCAGGCTGAAAAGATCATGCAGATCACTGAGATTAAATGTCGTCTGTTGTTTGGGGTCCTTCAAGACCTTGTTGGAGAGAAACTGCTTGAAAATCTGACGGTGGTAGATCTTCTCCTCAATTGTCCCGGCAGTCATGAGTCGGTATATAGTGACCTCCCGCTTTTGACCCAGTCTCCAGGCGCGCTCTCTCGCCTGGACATCAGTAGAAGGGTTCCAATCGGGATCGAAGATGATGACGCGGTTCGCCCCTGTAAGATTGACGCCCAGCCCGCCGACTTTCGTTGTTAACAAGAACACATCGAGCTCTCCGTCATTGTTGAACTGATCTACGAGGGCCTGCCGCTGCTTGATCGGGGTCTTGCCGTCCATGCGGAGGTATCGAATGTTGTCCAGCCGCTGCACGAACGCCTCGATGATGTCCAGCATCTGGACTCCCTGGCAGAACAACAGTGTCTTGTGCCCCAGGCGTTTCCACATGGGGAGCAGCGACTTCACAACCGCCATCTTGCCCGACTTGCTGTCGTCGCCCCATCGGTACCCTGGCTTCGTCTTGAGCCGCGGGTCCAGCAGGTCTGGATGGTTGCAGATCTTGCGAAGGATGTCGATGCCGTACAGTGACTGGCGAGTCCGGTTGAGAATGGAGGCCATATCGTCAGACTTGAGGAACAGCTCGTATGCCTCTCGCTGGGGCGCGGACAGTTTGCAGAACAGCACCTGCTCGCTCTTCTTGGGCAGGTCGGCTGCAACATCTACCTTCAAGCGCTGGAGAAGGTACGGGCTGATGGTCTCCTTGAGTGTCTCAGCGCATTTCTGCGCCGTCATGATCTGCAAATTCGTGGCATTTGCGTAGCCTCCCAATCGGATCGGGATCTCGAACTGATTACGGAACGCGACGAGGGTGCCGAGACGCATGGGGTAGATGAAGTCAAACAAGGACCATAACTCGGTCAGGTTGTTCTGCATCGGCGTGCCCGACAAGATGATGCGGTTTGGAGTACGCAGCTCTTTGCAGTAAATCGTGATGGCTGTGTTCGGATTTCGAATCTTGTGGCCTTCATCCAGGACCGCATAACCCCAGTCCACGGGAATCAAGACGTCACCGTAGGTTTGCAGACCGGCATAGGTGGTCACCAGCACATGGCCGTGCTTGACCACTCGGTCGACGATCTGCTTGGCAGCTCTGCTGGACCTGCTGGGTTTCTTGTCGTCCCAATCTTCCACATGATCCTCAATCTCACCCTCGTCGTGAACGTCAAACATGCCACTCCCTGAAGAGTGAAGAATGGAGACGCGGAGCGGTGGCCACCAGCGGTGGAATTCGTTCACCCATTGCCGCAGCACTGTGGCTGGCGCTACGACGATGACGGGTTTATCGAGCATCCTGCTGTAATGTAAAGCAGCAACGAAGGAAATCAACTGGACTGCGGGATAATGAGTTGATATTCTGGCGGGTTGGCGGCGCGGGAAAGGCAAACGCAGGACATACCTGTTTTCCCCAGTCCCATCTCGTCTCCCACGATGCCCCCAACCTGCTGGGCGTACAGCTCTGCCAGCCACTGGACGCCCGTTTTCTGGTAATCAAACAGCGAAGGATAAATGTCGCCGGGAAGCTTCAGCCCGTTCTCAAACAAATGACCTGGCTGATCCGGGGACGGCTTGAACCACTCCTGCACACCATCGTCCCCATCGTCAACCGGCTCGCCCAACCTCTCCTGGCGACGGCGACGGGCCCGACTCCTCCGCTCCACCCAATCTTCCAGTCTCATTTGGTAGACGGCCTCGTTACCATCGTCGATGTTGCTCAAATCGACCTTGCCCTCGCCATCCTTCGCAATTTTCCCCCGCTTCCGCTTCGGTGTGAGATCGGTCAGGTCGTAATCATCCGAGGCAGTGGACGCCGGACTGGCCACTTCCGAAGCCGACTGGTCGGGGGCAAAATCATCGTCTGAAACGTCCACCGATTTCGGAACCTTGCGCTTCTTTCGGGGACGTAGTGAAAATTCCGACTCCACGACTGAACTGGAAAGATCCTCATTGTCCTCTGCAAACCCGGGTAAGCGCAGGTTCTGGTGCGAGCGGGGACCGTCCGTCGCTTGCTCCTCCAGTTCCTCAGCGATGGCCTCGTCTTCGGCATCGATTACGGCATCAGCGAGCTCTCCCTGGATGTCATCGGGTCGAGGCCCGCCAAAAGTGGCAAACGGGGTGATCTTCCCGGTACGGATGAGATACTCGCGCTGAGTCTCGCCGCGAAGCTTCCCTCCCGCCCCCGGTGCCTGCCCGTCAGTGGCGTCCAATCGATTCCGCTGTTCAATGCGTGCCTCGAAATCAGCAATGTCCTTGGTGCAAATTTCGATTTCAGCCTCGATCCTGGCAATCTCCTGCTGGACGCGTAGCCTCGCGGTTGGGTTTGTCTTCGCAGAACGCAGCTTCTGTTGCTGAAGTCTCAGCTGGCTCTCCAGTCTGAGCTTCAACTGCTCGGCTTTCTCGATGCGGTTCTGATCTCTTTTGTCCTCTGCTTCGGCCAGAGCACGGCTTGCCTGGAGGGTGATGTCCCGCTCGAGATCATCCTGATCTCTGACATTCTCGGTCAGGCGCTTGAGCGCAACTGCCTCGTCGTCCGTGTCCTCCACCGGGGCAGGATTGCTTTCGGGCGATTGAAGTTGGGTCACCGGCCCCGCGGGCCCAGAACTGTGCTCTTGGGCATCCATCCCAAAACGGAACAGGAATCCCCGCGTTGCGTGCAAAGGCAGTGAGTGAGCCGAGTGACGCCGGGTACTATGCAGAGCGGGAGGATGGAAACGGGGGTCGAGCAGAGACGGGGACAGCCCTCAGCAAGCGTGAGAGCTTTCTTTGCTTCTTGCACAAACTAGCGGGGAGCTCAGCATCGGCTCAACAAGCAACGAAGGAGAAAAAAAAAACCGACTAAAAGAGGACTCTAAAGCCCCTGCCGTGGTTGGTTTGAGGTATCTATCGACTGGCACGAACGAGCGTGGGAGAAATGGGCGACAGTTGGACTTCTCTCCAGGCAGCTGCGTGTCAACTGGTCATTCTCGATGACGATGACGACCCTGGAGGCCAGGCAGGGAAAGGCGCGGCGCACTGTGGTGCCTGGCGTCCCGACACGCAGTCAGGTGACCTTAGGTACTTGTTTGACGTAGCCGAGTGGGTCCCAAGCACCAAAGCTTGACTGTACAACGCCTGAGGTAAGGCACTAGCAGGCAGCAGCAGCTCAGAGCACAATCCAGAGAAATACTAGGACGTACGGAGTAGATGGTAGCGCCTCGTCGGACGGTGTGGCATCGGGCCGGAATGCTGCTGATCTTTGGGCTCGCTGCCGGCGCGGGCTGGGCTTCGAGTCGCCGTCACCCGTCACAATGTCGTCCCTTCCAGCCAAGGGCTGCGCCGCGTAGGCTTGCTGTCCTTTGCGCATTAACGTCGCCGGCGCCAGCAACCTGGAAACTGTGGCTCTCACGTATACAGTTTGCCGCGCTCAGTGATCTGGACTTCTTCTTGTTGCTGTTTGCCCCTACCTGATCCGGTTCAAGCTTTGTTTGGCCGAGCTCGAGCTCGAAGCGGTCCACAAAGCCACAGACAGTCCTCCGTCGTCCGCGAGGCCCCCTTTGGGCCCTCTCCCCCTCAAGCGTACACAAGCATGGGCCCGACAGATGGGTCTCTGGTTGCCACCATAGGTTGCGATCACGGTCTGGTTGGACAAGCGCTATGCTCCATACCGTCCAGCTTCCGTTTTCATCCGGCCGCAGTCTTTGACGCCCTCACATCACGGCAAGCAAGGAGCAGCTGGCCTATACCCTTTGTTTCTAACGATCAAATCGGGAGATAGGCGCCGGGAAGACCGCAGCGCGAGAAAGACTCGCCACATACCAGCTACCCCAGAGTAGCAAGCAGCAGCTCGGGTAGAAATAGGGGGGCCTCCCCTCTTTCCCCTACCCGGTTTCCTCTCTGCCCTCCGTCACGAGCGATCGGTTCATCCTTCCGACTGACAGGTGAAAATGGCAACCACGCGCACCCTGCCCACGCGGCCTACACTGCCCTACTATGCTCCGGCTGGGCTCCTCCCTGCGCCTTTGCCCACCCTGGAGGAAATCCTCGGCTCGGAGCGCATTTGACACAAGCACCAGACGACCGTTATCCGCGTCCGCGGCTGCTTTGCCGTGAAGTGGGGCGGCCCGACGAGTACTCAGGAAGGCGAGAACATGCCCTTCGTTCAGCAGGCAACCAACATCCCTGTTCTAAAGGTCTACGCAATCTATCGAGACGAGGTCAGAGGGTATAAGCACAGCTTCATCGTGATGGAGTACATACCTGGACGGACTTTGGCAGGCGCGTGGGCGACGCTCGACGCATCGGAGAAACGAGCCACTGTCTCGCAGCTTCGCCAACATATGGACGACCTGCGTAGTATCCCTTCGCCTGGCTACTACGGAGGCATTTGGCGACAGCCGATTCGAGACTACGACTTCGTGAGCAAGACTACCGGCTGGCCGTATACCGACCCCGAGGTCGCAGGCCCACACGAGACCGAGGAGCAGTGGGTGGAAGCCATGTGCGAATGCTTCCGCAGGGCTGCCGTAGCCCACGCGTGGGGCCCGGAGCATCCTCGGCGCGAGGAGGTCTTCTTTCGGCGCCACTTCGACATTATGTTCCAAGGGCATCCACCCGTCTTTACGCACGCCAATCTCTGCCTGTGAACGTGATGCTTCGGGACGACGGGTCTGTGGTCATCATCGATTGGGAGCATGCTGGGTGGTCTCCGAGCTTTTACGAATACTGCAACACCGCGGTAGTACTACGCCATGAGGACGACTGGGATGACTGGGTTTATCAAGTATTAGATATCTACGCCGCCGAGTTTGGGTGGTTTAGAAGCCATCGGCTTACGAACCGTCACCCCTAAGCTGAGGGTCGACCACTCAGGAGGAACGCGCAAGGGGAGGAGGCAAGGGCGAACCTGGCGGCGTCGGTCCATGTGTCCCAACATTGCTGACCGGCCCGAGGAACCCTCCACGCGCCACCGCCAGTCTCTTACCCTTCCGACCGTTGAGCCTTTGTCCCAATCCCCCCGTTTTCCTTTTGGGGGGTTAGCTCTGCCATCTGCCCCCGTTCCCCCGAACCGAGCACATCTCTTTCACAAGGGTGTACAGCATGCTCAATCGTTGTCGCCACCATAAACTCTTCGTAATCAGGTTTTGAGAAAAGTTAGTCCGAGAGACTTTTGTCGGATCGTCCAAAACACTTGCCGGTGGCCGAGTCAACTGAATAGGGTCGCAGCGCACTGCAAGAGTGCGGCTCCGGTTGGCCACCAGCAACTTCAACGCCGGTCGTACTGTGGTATCTGATACACTGACCCCTTGGTAATAGCTTCTTCTCTCGTAAGGTAACTGGATAACCCAGCTGTAAGACAGTCTGTTGACCTTGGTATCTCTCTGTGTGACCCGGGCCGGACTCGGCCGCTCTGTAGGGCTGAGATGATCTGCGAAACTGACATTTCGGAAATGATGGGTCCCGTCATGTACAAGTACTCCGTTTCGTTGCACGTGGCAATGCAACGAGCGTACTGTATAGTATGTTTTGGCACCTTGCCCGTCGTGGGTCACGTTTCGTGAACCCGGGCGTCATCTTGCACTGTACGCGGTAAGTAGGAGAGGTACCAACCAAGCTGTTGCACCTGATACGGGCCTCCCCTTTCTCCGAGTTTCCTTGAGCGCCCGGACCCGTAGTAAACAAGCGATCTCAACTCTGAGGGCCGAGGCGATCTTGCAGGGCGGATCGGTTCCGATTCCCGACGGACTCGGCAGATGACCCCCTGACTTGTGGCGGACCACCAGCGATATCGACAGAAACACACTGGGGAAAACAGGCAAAGCCCTTGCACTCGGGAGGCTCGGGTGGCCTTCCGAGAGTTTTCTTGATCGAGTGCAACGTTGCGCAATGAAGGGCCTGGCGCTGCCCCCAGCAGCATGCCGCAGTGCGCGCGGCCAGCACCAGGTGCGGCCGAGGGGCCGAGGCGCCACCGCAAAACACTCCGCGTACTCCCATGGGCCTGGGCTGCTGGGCATGGAAGTGCCATCCATGTCCTGCATGTACTCCGTACTGCGTACCAAGTACAGCCCATCCGTACCCTCCAAGCCTTAAATCTGGAACCGACGAGCACCATTCCCCACCGTCATTCCCCGCTACCGGCCGCTCCTCCGGCCTCGAGCGGCATCTGAAGCAATGCAAGCCAGCTCTGGCGCCCAATGGCGGCTGGACACGCCAGTCTGCGAGCTCTGCCTACTCCATCCTTCAACTCGCTCACCGCTCCCCCGCGACGGATCATGCACTCTTCTTCTCACAGGAAGCCGTTCGTGTTCGTGTGTCTCCAGTTTGAGAGGCAGCCCCGGATCTCCATCTCACGGCCCAAATGCTGGTTCTCATCGCGGAAGCATCGACACCAAGTCTGTAGCATCCCAGTGCAACTTCTGACGACCTTGCCAGGCGCGAATCTGGTGCCAGGGGGCGCGTGGCCGGGGGCTCTGCTTAGCAGAGCCCAAGTATACCTCTTACAGCGGGTGATATAGCCCCAACCAAGCCATAAAACGTCCCGCTAATGCAGAACGCGTTCGCTATGCGCCCTGCCGTGTCTTTCCCACCGTGTTGCCGGATGCCGGGCGTTTCTCTCCTCCTCCGCATGTTTCAGTTGGAGGCACTGATTTCCAAACGACAGGTCGAGATGGAGAGTGGTGAAAACACGGCGCCGGCCAAGATGCGTCGTGGCCCGTGGGTCCTGGCCGAGAGGATACGCAGTATGGAAACAATCCCAGTTCAACCGTACTGTTGGCGGCACTGCACAGTAGAGATCAGCGCGACTTATCCTACAGCATGGTGCTGCTGTGCTGTGGGGAGGTCATATGGTTCTGATAACGCAGTCAACACCACTCCTCTGTGCAAGTAAGGTCTGTTCGTCCGGGGTCATCCATAAAACGCTCGATTCCGGCTGGCAAGACGTGGCGTCATCCTCCGAGATGGAGTCAAGGTCCAAGATTGGGCACAGCTCCTCGATTTTGTCGCAGCACCCCAGGCGGGGCGAAGCGCGCAGTTGGCGGCACCGTTCCTGACGCGCCCCTCGACTCCTCAAAATGCGGCTCTCCTCCTCATCATTGGACGTCTGCCAACGCAGTCCAATTTGCATCACACTGAGGCACCTTCTTCATCGGGGAGGTCTTGTAAGCCAAACCAGCTTATGGGCCGCCCATTCTGCCGCGCAACTAGGCCTGAGTTGTCCCTCGTTTGTGGCCTGATGTCTCGCGGCATCGGCATAATCATCAAATCGGCAATGCAGCGGACGAAGCAAGGTTCGGACTGTGGTCGGCGGCCAATCGCTGGCGCCTGATGGAGGCATGAGGCTGGATATTGAGCGTTAATCTCCGATTGGGCGATGCCCTGGGAATTTGGGGGTCGCAACGCTTGCCCGTCCACTCCGCAATCGTGAGGTGCGCTTGTACTTGGTACAAGCACGCAGTACATGATGAACGCGTCAAAGTCGGATTCTTGGGCGTGGAGCCCCGGGTATTCCGCAGGCAGGTCTTGGACGCAGGAACCTCGCAGCTTGGCAGCTTTGACAGGACCAAGTCGAGGAGGGCGTGTCATTATCGGGTACATACGCAGTCGTCAACTGTTGCATCTGGCTTGCACTAGCAGCGCGAAACGAGATTGCGTGCCGGATGACTCGCGTGTGCCCCTGCCGGGGAGGGGGCCGCATCGAAAACGGGCTGGCGGCAGCCCCAGGCTTGCCGGAATGGGATCGACAGGGCAGACGCGGGGGAGTAGAGGGTTGCCGCATTCGCGGCGGATGCAACTCGACGTTGCCTCGTGTCGTCCAACGGCCTGGCAGTTCCGGGTCGCGCCCGCTCGCCAGCCGGGCCAAAATCTCAACGCGAGCGAAAGCAATAGTGCGCGGTGGGGATGCGCCCTCAGAGTTCCATCGATGGCCGCGCGTGTGCTACTAGCTAGATGCTAGATGCACGGTCCTGGGCGGAGGCCTTCCCGCTGTCGGGCGTACAGTACACAGTATGTAGGTCGTGCTGATCCGGGACGGCGGCAGTCGTTGGCCGGTGCGGCAGTCGTTGGACGGCAGCAGGCAGGTCGGAGTGTTGCCGAGACAGGGATGCTGCAAAAGTTGGGGCCGGAAAAGGGCCCTGCATCCCCAGCGTCCGTCCAGTTCGTCCCGATGCGGGAACTGCGAAGGGACGGAGAAAAACAACCTGGAACCCTTGAGAAGGTGGGAGGGAAAGGCTGATGAATGACCTTGGAAGGCATTCCTGACTGCTGAAGCGTTTCATGTGCAGCAGGCGAAGCAACCTGGAAGCGTCAACCGCTTTGCCCGCTGGGTGTCATGCGACTGCATCTTGGGGGGGTTTGCGAGCCAACAAAACAGGCTGCAGCCGGCAGACCTGTGCCAATGCGACGTGGGTAAGGTGAAAAAAAAAAAAGGAAGGTACACACCACGGCATTTCCCTGTGTTTGGAGGTGTTGTGTACCAGTCTGCACCTGCGCATGGCCGGGGTCATGCTCAAACCAGGCAGCAAGCAGGAGCTTTTCGAGCATCCCGTTTATCAGTTTTGGCAGGAACCCTGGAACTGGGGACCTGACGTGGTACTTTCTGTCTTGGCAGAAAACCGTTACGGTGCAGGGGTCCAAGCTCGCAGGATCGGCTGTGGAGCTAACGCCAATGGACATGGGACGGAGCGGAGCTGGGCGGTACTTGCAAACAAAAACCCGCTACTGGTAGGGCGATGCGGGGTGTCCTCGGTGTTTCTCCTTCGAGTCGCCACCACGAGAGGCAGTGCTGCAGGCATAAAACGAAGCAAGAAATCAGGGCTGAAGGGTAAGAAAATTAAATTAAGGGCCCGCCCATTCAGTCTATACATTATGAAAAAGCAGGTCTGGCAGAGAAGATGGGGGGTCTGAGGCGAAAAACCACACCAAAACAGAAGTGCAGTGGCCGAAACCGAAGTAGTGCGTGCCGAGCCAACAACAACAACAACAGGAGAGATGACAGCATGACAGCCAGCGTCAAGACGCAAAACACAACAACAAATGAACACCTGCAAGCTGTAGCACCTCCGGGACATGAGACGCTCGTTCCCCAAACAGCGAGGAGAACCGCTCCCATATATGCCTCCATCCGTTGCCCGCACACCCGCTCATCGTTTTGCATCATCCAAGAACCGGCCCAAACCCCACTGTCTCCCAGCAAAATTTCCCATCGGGGCAAACAGTCTAGTTCGTCATCATCACACGGCCGTGTACTCCTGTGACGGACCGGTCATCGTATGCGTCGTGTCCCCTCTTCGCGCCCTCCCCCCTCTATACCGTAGGTCCGACCCAAAAAATGCTGCTCTGGAATTACATCGACGTGCGAAGGAAAAGGATTGGCCAGAAAAATGAATCCTTGGCGGGATCAGGGTATCTTGAATATAACATTAGATTCCGCCTCGGAGAGAAAGGTGCCGGCTCAGCAGATTGCCCGGCGAGAAAGACGACAATAGAGAATAACAACGGCGCAAATGAGAGTTAATGAAGAAGAGCACAAAAGAGAAGGCCCAGCGGAGTGGAGTGCTTTTGTTTTTGAGGATTATCGGTGTTCTCGGGGGCCGGTAGAGCGTTGTGATCGGTCAAGGTTTCGATTGTCCAGCCGCGGCCACAGATGGGTTGGCTGTATATAATCGGAGGTCGTCGAGCAAAGGACGAGGTTAACAGAGAAGACTCCGCCGTGCTGCTGATTCTCGGGCGTGCTTGTCGGCAGATAATCGTCTGGGAGTATCTGGTACGTTACCGTCACTGCAGCTGTGACGGGTAGATGGTATTGTCCCCGGGCCCAGGAGCCGAAACCCCTGGCGGAGACAGCGATTGCTATAAGTTCTCTCCCAGCAACTGTGCCGCTCTCTCGCGACAGGCCGCCGGCGTGAAGCCCGTCCCGACTTTGTTCGCAACGATGCGCCACTTTTCGTTTTCGTAATCCTGAAGCGCGGTCCTCAGCTTTTGGTCCTGTACAGGAATGGTCTTGTCAGCAATCGGCCCCCGGATTCCGTGTGACGGCTTGAAGATCCATCGCCGCTTTCTGCGAGAATGTAACTGACCGTTTCGTCCGTCCACTGCGTCGTCTTCGCCTTGAGTTTGGTGCAGTACCTCACTTGGAGCGTCCCGCTTGACCTCCCAGGGAAAAAATCGGCGATTTGCTTCCACGTCAGGTTTTTGTTCTCCTTGAGGTCAATCAAAAGCTGGTCGTCCTCCGGGGTGAACTTGAGCTTTGGACCCCGCGGTCGCGGAGCCGGCGGCGGCATTCCGGCTTGTCCCACCATGCTTGGCGCTCCCCCTCCGCCGCTGCCCTCCCCGTCCCGCCGCATCAGCTTGCTCGGAGGGCCCGTGTCCGGCAGCCGGTGGTGATGGTGCGTCGGCGGGGCCGAGGCCGCTTGTGCGTACGCGGCGCCCATCGGCGTCTGCTGCATCGAGTTCAGATCGCCATGCTCCAGGTCGGGCATGCCAGTAACGGATAGGTCGAGATCGTCGGGCCGCGGCCGCTTCACTCCCGCAGTGTGGCCGTGTGTAGGGGTTAGAGAAGGATAGAGGGGGGCCACGACGGCGTGGGGTGAGGGGCCGGCGCCAAAGTGCGGCGGCCCCGGGTGCCCCATGTGCCGTGCCGACGGGTGCCCGGCCAGGTGCGCAGGGTCCGTGAGAATCGGGTGCGGGTGGTGGGCGGCGGCGTAGTGCTGCAGGCCATGGTGGGTTTGATGGGGAGGCGGCTCGTGCAGCGGGGACGGCCCGCCATGCTGAAGCGAGGCCCGATGGTGGTGCGCATCATAGGGGTGCGGAGTCTGGGTCTGCTCGCCCGGATGCGGCTCTTGTGACGCGTAGTCGACATTGTAATCTGGTCCCACACGATAGTTGCCCGCCAGCGTGCCTCCAACACATGGGTTCCGCCAGAGCGAACCGCTCTGGCTGGTCGCCGGACTCTGAATCGAAATAATTTGTAAGGATCGAGCCCCGCGGGGCTGCGTCGGAGCGAGGAGTGATGCCTAACCCAAATGGCGCGAGGTCCGCCAGGCCTTTTCGTGGTCTTCGTCGACGAGGGGCAACCGGCAGGCGGCGTTGGCGAGCGAACGGTGCTCGGGAGAGGGCAGGGCGCATGTGACGTCGCGGAGGCCGACCTTGCGTGGATAGCGGCGATGAAAGAACGCCACAGGTGCGATGGCTGGGTTAGAAAGTCGTGGCCTTGATGCCGTGAGGGGAGGCGAGCGATGGCAGTAAGCTTATTGGACCTTGGTCAGTTGCTCATGCTGGCGGCCGATAACATGCGCAGCGTGAGTGTTGGAGTCCTGGGTGTGTGGTGGCCTGGACAGGATTCGCGGGAGGGCGCTTGGGTAAGTCTCTCGGCTCCGCGGTGTGTGCCTCGAGGCGCTACAAGTGCCAGTGCAAACAAGAATTTCAGAGATCCAAGCAGTGAGCGGGGGCTATATATGCCGTTATATCGTCTGATCCTTGGTACCATGGACGAGAACCGAGAGGCGCGTTCCTGGGACGTTGGGGGGCTGGAGGGGATAGCGATTTAATACCCGTCGCCTCACTTCCCGCCCAAGTCAAAGCACATGAGGGATTGCCAAGCGCGAGACAGAAGATGGCTCCTGAGCAGTGGCGGCGGACAGGTCAGCTTGACCAGCGATGACGGTAGCATAATTTGAGGATCTTATGCCATGGACTGGCTGCCGGATATAGAAACAGGGGGTCCAACCCTAGTTAATGATGCAACGGGCGAGGGGACCCCATCGGAGCCACAGCGAGCCGGGGGGGCGTGATGGTAAAGAAATCCATCAAACCAAATACCCCGGACAGATTAACCGGAAAGAGAAGGTTGGACAGAGGCTCATGGCCGGGGGAGGCAGACGCTCCCTTGAAAGAACGCGTCGAAGGGGCGCCGAACCTCTGGCCAGAGGGGAGCAAAGCGTGAAACAAAACCCTTAACTTGCCGTGCAGTTGGGGAAGGGCATGACGGCGTGCTGGGAGGGACCAGCCCGGCGAATGCAGCCGCGGCACTTGCCTCACGGTTAAGCTTGGTAATCACACTCACCGTGACCCTCCTGCAGATGAGGTGTGGTAGAAGAATGGCGGCAGAACATGGCAGGACTAGTGTAGTCCACAGGCATGTTCTGCGCATCCACCATCTCGGCAGCTGGGCCGACGACCTGGGTCAGCCTTGTAGAGTGCACATCATAGACATACAGCAGGGCACAGACAACCCAAAGGTGCAAGCTCTGGCGGCAAAGGGCGTGGGATGGTGGGCATCTAACTACCTTACTCTGTAGTGCTAGTACCTGCCGTTGACGCGAGGCGAGGGTGCGAGGGTGCGAGGGTGCGGAGGGTGCGAGGGCAACCTGCGGCCCAGGCACACTCGTTTGCGGTCCCGGCTTGCTCTCGGCTCAGATTCGAGTGTGGGTGCCTGTGTGTGAGTTGGGACGATGCAGACATCCAGCAAGCGGGGATCTGGCTGGGCTCTGAGTGGTGTCCAAAAGAAGGTATACCAGAGCCGGGGTGGGCTATATCGCACACAAAAGGAGACCGCTGCCTTGGCTTCCCATAGGGCAACAGTTGGACAGGGGAGACAGGATTAGGTGCCAGATTGCCGAACAGGGCCAAAGTAACTGTGTAACGGGCAGTTACCGTTGGAAACGCGGGACGCAGGTGCCTCGTCGAAACGGCTTCGAGAACTTGGCTGTAGCCAGGGGTAAGGTGAAAGCCGATTTAGCCCTCCCCAAGCAACCCCCGGAGGAGTAGTGTATGCGGGGATTGCAGAACAACGAAAATGGGAGGATGGCCAGTCAAGCTGGTCTGAAGCCAGACGCGGGGGTCGACCTGCCCGTACACAGTACAAAGCAGAGACGACGGCACAGGGGATCGATCTTTTTCTGGTTGATCAATGCCAACGCCGCGTGGATGCTTGACGAACCAGACTTCTGGGTTGAGCTTCTCCAGGTTGAAGGGACAGGGCAGTCCTTTCCAGGTTGGCGTGGTAGGCCATTCGACAACTGCATCGGATGCAGCTCCGATGTGTCCCAATGGTACCAGTCAGCTGTTGCTGAGGGCCAAGCAACCGGAGAACAAACCGCTGAATGCCAGGCGACCACGGCCAGACTGGGCAGGTGCCCGAACCACCTGCGCTGCCACCTGCGTCGAAAAGCGCGTCTGAAGGGCTGGGTCACGATCCGCGATGGGGGCGTGGCTCGAAGGAGGTCAATCTCGGGAACTCCAAGATTGCATCTCAATGCTGAACGGCCCGGGGCCTGGCAGGGCGTCTGTGTCTGAGCACGGGCAGTGATGTTGGCCAAACGAAGGATTTTTCTCGTCGGGAAGCCCATTGTGCTCGGCATCACGCGCAGAATGGAACTGAATGGATGCTGCTTCCATGTTTTCGGGCGACTTGCCTACTGTGTGCAGGTGCTGTGGAGGAGCACGTCAGGCATCAGGCCCACCCAGACTCCCAGTCTCTGCGGGAAGTCGCGATGGGGCGCGCTGGAGTGGACGGGAGTGGCTTGGCGCGGCAGGGGCCTGCAAGCGCGCGGTGGTCCAAGTGGCGGGCGCATGAAGAAACTGCGTTTCATTCGAACCCAGTAATTAAAAAGAGTGTTATGCTTCCGCAGAGCTGAGATTTGATGTTCATCTCGGCTTCTAGAAAGCTGCAGGTGCTTTCTAGTCCCGCGACCAGGTACGGAGTTCGCCAGGGCCTGCTTGGATGGCCTTGTCTCGGGAGCTCCGAACGCATCATTCTCGATGCTTGAAAGAATGGAAGGTCGGTGTCAACGTCGACACGTCCCACCTCGCTGGGCCCGCAATCAGCCGGCTCGTCGGCCGCAAGATCCGACGAGCAGATGGGATTTTGAGGGGCGCATGATCATCGAAGCTTGTACACGTACGGATACGCGTGCGCACACCCGACCTGCGCACGAAACAAAATGCCTGACCGCAGGAAGGTAACGCTCGTTGTTTTCACGGAAACTGTCCCGAACGGCCCACTCAAGCTACGGATACATCTTACCTTGACTACTACCACATAGGCACCTACACCCGACTGTCGACAAGCGCTTTCCAGGGTGTTGTCGACGCGGAAACAGACAGAACGTGGCCGAGTGTTTGAGCAACAATTACGCCCTCAACTCCAAGCCAACCCGCGGAGGTCGGGTTTAGGTCCAAGGGTGCGACACAGCAGGAGTTGAGGCTGAGCGGCGCAACCCACACCCCCGTACCAGCACCCGAGACACCAGCCCCCAATGTCGATGCCGGGGTGCATCGGATGGACGTTGCAACCCCAGCGGGGGGTTTTCATGTCGTCAACAGACACTCCCCCGTGTTCTTGCCAGACTGCCTCTTGGACGCTTCGGCCCAGTTCCCGAGCCGAGATGGAACCCCTGATCGGCGTTTGACTCGGCCGGCTGGGCGGTGGGGTCCCGTCATAGGTGGCTCCCGGATCGGCCTTGCCGGTCGATAAAAAGATGGAGGAGGATTGAAGACGACGACATTCGTCGTTATGTCCAACCTTGCGACGGGGACAATCGATCGGCCATAGCTCCTCTTGCAACCAAGCAACCGCCGAGCAGAAACCGCAGCTCCATGGAAACGTTCTCGATTTAGACATTTCAGAAATGCATGCACGGCTGGCTATTTGCAGCTCGATAGTCTAAAAATGGGTGCAACCGACTCCCTTGTTAGAACCACTGGCGTGTCAGGTCTACTTGCCTCTGTCGTCTCGAAACCTCCGACCGCAACAAGCACCCTAAACTTTTAAGCTTCTCTTTATTCTTGCCGTTTGGCCTTGTAACGAGTGGAAGTTTAGCAGAGCCACGACCACAAGGGCAACAATTTCGCAGGACCAGCCACGAATACTCACTTACACTCACTCAGTCGGCACTCCAGCTCCTCCCCGGCCAATACCTCGGATATTTTCTCCTGCACGAACGCCTTGGCATGCACTGCACCTGCAGATACCCAGTAAGCGGCGGCCGCTCCATGGAATGACGCATGGAAAGCCGCATCGAAGCAGCCGTTGCAGGGCCATCCCCTGACAGGCTCCTCCCCCCCACGATTGCACGAGATACCCGGCGCGCCAGGCCCCGTGCGGCTGTTGTGTAAGCGTGTGTGCCTGCCCATGAGGCCCACCCCGAGCTGCATCCTTGCGTCGTAGTAGCGCTGTCAGGCAGAGTCCCGAAACAGGAAACTGTCTTGCTCTCGACGCATGAACGCATTGCGCCCAATCTCTTGCGATCACCACATCCGAGAGCTGAATCAGCTCTGACAGCGTCGCCAGTCCTCCGCGCGTGTCGAGCTGGCCGGCTCGGTTCCCGACGCGCTGGTTGCTCCCGTGTTCGATCGTCCTCGTCCCGAAGCAGACGCGTCCATCGCCAGCCGTCCGCTGCAGAGCATGCAAAGAACACACGGACAGACACCAGGTCACACATCTGGCCCACGAGAATCAACGAACGGGCTCGGCCAACAATGTATCCTGATGGCAACCATGTCTCTTGGCCACAGCTAACATACAAACATACAGCACTGTTACAATATATGCCGTGGTGTCCTCCCCACCCCCACCCCGCCTCACACAGGGTTAAGGAAAATGAATCATACAACATGCCCAACCCACGCGAGCAGAACGCCTCAAGCACAACAACGTGAAGCTCAGCGCTGCCCCCATTCCCCTCACCAGCCGGAGCCGCCGACCGGATTTTCTGGACGGCAGATCAAACAATCTGGTAGCCGCTCCCGCCCGCAACATTTATTCTACCGCCTCGCTTAGCGCTCGCTAACCCGCTCGCTCGCCTCCGCACGTCGCTCTGCCGCCGAAGAGGAACACCCGGTCCCGTTCCGTTCCCCGCCCAGGGCGCGTCTATGCAAAGTTGTCCTGCCGGTCGACCCAGATATCCTCCAGCTCGTTGAAGCTCGAGAAGTGAATCGGGCGGTGCTGGTCGCTGTAGAAGGGCATCGGGGTGTCGAGCTTGACGTGGACCGGCTTCTTCTCCAGGCCGCCGAAGGCGCTGCCCATGAAGCTGTAGTTCCACTTGCCCGTGTCGGGCACCAGGAAGAAGCCCCTGAACTTGTCGCTCAGCAGCAGCTGCCGCCGCTCGCCCATGGCCGTCGTGAAGCCCTGCGGCTGGTCGCTGCCGACGTCCTTGTTCTCGGCGCCCCAGCGGAAACCCTGCGGCGTCAAGGCCCAGGCCGACAGCGACACGCTGCCGGGAGTGAACGACACCGTGACCGTCAGCGTATTTTGTTCGGTGAAGTTGTGAGCATCAACCCATCTGGCGTGGTTCGTGACGTCCATCGCAGACATGTAGGGGAGCTCGTTGCCGGACATGGTGTGGATGACGCCGAGGGGCTCCATGTTCCTGAGCAGCTCGTGCTGCGGCAGGTGCTGAGGAAGCTGGACGTTGCGCAGACCGCCAATCTGCGGCACCATGACGATGCATTTGATCTCCTTGACCTGGTCGTTGTCGGCTGGGGAAGACCCGTACAGGTAGCCAGCCACCTGCACCCGGAGATCCGCAATCGTGATGAACTTCTTGAGTATGTTCTTGGGCATCACGTACGTGATCTCGTCTACGTCGCTGTCGACCGGCGAGACGTACATGTTGTTGGCGCGCGTGCGCAGGTTCGACGTTGCGATGGCCCGAGTGCGCCACTCAGTCTTGGAGGCGAACGTCTGCTGCTCGAACTGCGATGTCGTCGTGACGATGATCTCCTCCCCGTGCACGTTCTGCGTCTTGGTCGTGACAGCCGTGAGCTGCTGCTGCTCCTGCTGCTGCTTCTCAATCTCGGCTGCCTGCTGCCTCTGCAGCGAGGGCGCCGAGATCTCCATACCCAGGATGATGTCTCGAACTTCGCTGGTGGTCAGACTGGAGACGTTCACGTTGTTCTTCTTGCCATAGTCGTTGAGAATCAGGTCTCGCAGCTGCATTTCCACCTTGATCCAGTCGTCATCCGAGAGGGACGGCCAGATATGGTGATCCTGGGTAATGACCGTCTTGTCTGGCCGGAGGAGCAGCTTCGTCTTGTCTTGGTTGACATGCAAGGCTCTTAAAATGAGGATCAAGCGAGAAAAGGCCGTGTACGACGAGATGCTCTTCAGCCACTCGTCGTAAAGATTGAAGAGCACCATCTGGGGCTCCGTGGCGCGCAGAATCATGTCGCCCAACTTTTCCACCTTCATGGCGGCCTGGAAGGGCAGCTGCAACTCGGAGGCGCGGATGGAAATGTTGGGGAAATCCAAAAGGTTGACCTCGAGAGGGTCAAGCAGGCCCTTGCGAGTGACAATCAGCTGTTTCGGCTGCTCTTCAACGGGCAGTGACCTGATCAAGGCTGCAACTTCTTCGGCCGTTTTCCACTTCGCCAGCTGACCCAGACGTTTCTGTCCGGCCCAAACACTGGTGTGGATGATCTTCAGGAATAGCTGACCCGTGCGCGGGTTGAAGATGAAGATGGCGCCGTTGATGGGCTTCGTCGTCAGGTTCCCCTCGAACGTCTTGTGGATTGTGACTCGGTAGACGTTGGTGTCGTCGATGAAGAGCTGCGTCTGGTTGCTGAACAGCTCCGAGTAGTTCTGGGAATTCAGGAATTCCTGATTGCTCTCGGAAGCGTAGAGCTGCAGACCCTTGCGAATGCGCTCGCGCAGCACGTACAGGGCCGGGTTTGCCTTCATGATCTTGGCCATCGCTTGCTGGACCAGGGTCTTCAAGCCGGGGAAGTACTGCCCGTAAGCGGAGTAGAGGTTGTAGGCGAGATCGATGCCAATCATCAACCCCGTCGGGGACGGGTACAAACTCATGCTGTCGGTCGTGTAGTCAAGGTACTTCGCTCTGACATATCTCTCGATGTCATGAGAATCGTAATCGCCATAGCGAAGCTGCACGTCAATCCAGAACTTGCTCGTCGTGGTTGCCTCAATCACGTCCTTGTTGTCGAAGAGCAGCGAGGGGCGAGTGACGTTCCACTTGTGGCTGGCGAACAGCTGAATGTCCGCACACGAGCTGTTCATCTTGTAAGACTTTCTGGGATGGATTGTCTCCTTTTGCACCGACTCAATGCTGAGGGCTTCTAGCTCCTGGTCGAAGACCTGGCAGAGATCCATGACGACGGACTCGTGGATCTTCTGCCACAAGTGAGCTCGGAAGATTTGAATGAGCGAGATCTTCAAGGTCGGAATCTTGCCGTGAAGGAAGATACCGGTAAGATCCAACTGCACTTGGAAACCGACGTAGACGTTCGCTCGGTTGATTGTCCTGTGTTTGGGTTTTTGTCAGCTACGACCATTCATCAAAGGGATAAGGGGAGGGTCTTGATGATCGAGAATTACTTACGGTGACCACCAGAGAGTGAAGCGACGGTTCGGAATTTGATTCAGACCGGACCGTTGAGCGTTGGTCAGCTTCTTGAATTGCATGGACTGCTCAAAACCCGACGCCCTCTCCCAGAACAAGCCTTCCCAAGATGGGAAGCCCGTGGCCTTGAACAAGGTGTGCTCCAAAATCGTCTCGACACCTCCCAGGGCCTGGATAACGTCGGTCCGGTAAGCATTCAGGTTCCACAGCTTGCCGTCGTGCCTCTGACTTGTCCACCAGAACGGGTTGCTCTTCATTAGCTGGTAGACCTTGAACTCTGCACGGGTGCGGAATCCTTTGTCGAAGCTCAGAGTGCTGCGATCCTTTTGGAACAGCGTGTTGATACGAGGCAGTCCGCGATCCCAACTGTCCTCTAGGTCCTCCAAGGTCAGTCTCCTGTTCTGCTGGTTGGCTTCGAGGCGCTTTTGTGAATATTCCGTCCACACGCGCTGCGAATCGATGAACTCGGCTTCCCATGGGATGATGTAGCGGAAGATGTTGGGTATCAGCGTCTCTTCGTCGTGGGACATGCCCGCTCGGTAGTGTGTGACACCGACATCGGTCTGCTTGTACCAGCGTTTATCACTCGCCGGAATCAAGATGTGGGATCCCGAGATCATGCCAAGACCTCCCAGCTCCTTTGGCGTGTAGAACACGGCCGGGGGGAAACGTGAGGGCATCTTCGAGTTCAAACCAATCTTGACTCGAGTCTGGATCTTGGTTTCACACTTGACAATCGTGTCGAGCAAGTTGACCGTTGAAACCGCAGCCTCGCGGTAATACGTGAACAGCGCGATGAGTGCGGTGTTCCACTTGTTGGCAATCTTGGTGAAGGTCGTAGAACCAGACGACATCAAGATCTGGCGAATGCGGTTGTTGAACTTTTGGACATCCTCCTCGGTCACCTGAAGGAAGGCATGTGCCGTTCGCTCCTTCGTGGTGTTGTCCACGAGTGACCAGACACTGTCCTTGACTGGGAACTCGTCGTTCTGGTTGCGGATCTTGGGCAAAATCCGCACCTCAAAGCCGCACATGGCAAACAGAAGATTGGGGTTGTCCCTGCTGTACACGCTGGCAAACGTGTCGTCCCACTCAATTGTCGTCACCGACCGCGGAAGCCGGTTCTTGAGATCCCAGAAGACGGCTCTTCCAAGGTTCACATCGTGTCTCATGAGGCGCATACGTGAATCCCTAGGCCAGCACTTCTTGCTCTTGTAGCCAATCACGTTCTCAAAGTTGGGATCAGGCTGTTCCGTGAGGAAGCGCTGGATGAGATCCCTCGATTCGTCGGCGGTGAAGCGCAAGAACACCCAAATCTTGTCAATGTACCTGGTGTAGAGCCTTATAGGGTGTCTCGTTTCTGTTTCGCGATCCTGAAACTGGAGGAAGTCGTTCGGGCTCTGCGGCGGTCCCGCAATCTCGCTCGCACGCTGGGGTCCGAGGAGGAGGAGGTCAAGAATCAGGCCGTAGTACTGGAAGACGAAGGCCGAAAACTGAAGCCCACGAATCATGCCGTAGCTGTTGACGTGGCTCATGTCCTTGTAAGTCAGTGTGACGTTGTTTTTGGCGGTGATGTAGTCCGCCAGGTTGTGATCCATGATCAAGCGCAAGAGAGAGTTGAGAAGGGTCAGCTCAATCTTCTCGTAGACCTTGGACAGCTGTGTCTCAATCATGACATTGCACTCCCCATTCGCTGTCTCCCACACCCTGTCGAGGTTGTTGATGCCTTGAGCCCACTTGTAGACGAGAAGAGGCGGTACTTCAGAATCAGAGGGCTTGATCCAGGCAGGGAAGAGGTGGCGCTGATCGGCTTGGTACCAGAGATACTGGTCGAGATAGGCGTCACTGATCTTCTCGATGGGCTCAATGTCATACACGGGATTGATGGTGCTGTAGTTGTCGTTCATATCAATCCCGACTTCTTTGAACGCTCGCTGCGTCAGAAGAAACCGCTTAATCCGTTCCAAGGTGGTACCCGGGCTGTCGTAGGCCTGCTCGATCAGGGCGAGCTCCTCTCGCTGGCTCTGGTTCAACCTGCCCTTCGTGGAGTAGGACTCGCGCAATCGCTCGAGCGCCAGAATGAGAATCTTCGTGTCATGCTTGTACGAGACGCTCGGGAAGGGGATAGGCGAGAACTTGCGTGATTCAAGCCAATGGACGGTGGTCGTGTAAATCGCGACAGCTTCCTCGGAAGACACGTACGGTCCGTCCTTCATGTGGTTGTGCTGTCGTTCCTGTTCGGCCTTGAGCCACAGCCGGGTCAATCGCCCGACGTTCTTCTTGGCCACGGTCTTGTCGACAGTGGCACCTCTCCGGATACGCTCTCGGTTGTAGTGCGCAACCGATATCCACCAATCGGCTTTGGACTTGACGTATCGCAGGATGATGTTCTCGATGGCGGCAGGCAAGCCAGGCACCTTCCATGGGATATTGCTCTTCCAACACCTCCAAGCCTCAGAGAGATGCTGAAGCACCGTGTTGACCTTGTTCTGCTTGATTCCCTCCGGCATCATATCCATCAGGTCAGCCATGACCGAAGCTCGCAGCTCCAGATCGAAGTGTGATTCGACACGCTGCTTCGTCACAGTCTTGGCCACTCCCTTGCTGTGACGCCCCTCGAACTGACGCGAGAGAAGATTCCCAAGCCAGCGCTCCAGCAACGGGATAATCCCGCGCATGAAGAAGAGCCAGACTCTCCACGCAGGCGCCCAGAACCCACAGCCTGGTCCTTTGCCGACGGGGCCAGCGTTAAACCGGTAGTAGATCAAATGCTTCAAATCTTTGCACGAGCGGATCTGGTGCATCAGCTTGTACTTGTATCGATACATTCCGGTCAGCTGGCCGACATGGTTGAAGGCGTAGAGAATGCCATCTGCGAGTTGGAAAGCATCGATGTTCCCTAGCCGGTACTGCACCTGAGCGTCGACGATCAGCTTGGTCAGACGCAAGATCTCTCGCATCAGGTGGAAGGCGTTGCCGAAGCGCGACTTCTTCCGCTCCTTGGTTGTCAAGGTCTTGACGGGCTTGAGGTTGAAGTTGTAGTCGAGGTGAAGGTAGGTGAGGTTTTTGCGATGAATCAACAGGTTGAGCATGTTGAAGCCCTGACGGCACACTTGCAGGCCAGCTTCGACCCAGTCAATGGTCGTCTGTTGGAAAAACTTGGTTTGCTTCAAGGTCTTCAGCAGGTTCTGCTTCTGCAGAGATTTGGGCCTCTTCTTGTGCAACTCGTTGAGCACGTAGCTTTTGAGGAGCTTCTGATACGAAACCCGAACCTTGACAGACTGGTTGGGCGGGGCATGCTCAAGGTACCAGTGCTTGATAAGCGGCACGTCCTGAGCTCGCACCATGCGTCCGGACCTGCGGTCGAAGGGGAACGGCGCCCACCACAACTCAATCGCGGACGCGGTATCTTCTGTGTACAAGTCGTCGTCCGCAAGGAAAGGTTCGACCGCAGCGGGGAGCTCAAAACCTTCATCTTCCGGCTCCTCGACATTCCCCTGACCAAAGAGCTCGTCTTCATGGCTCATCGTGATGTTTTTCGGCGCGACAGAACGGGACGATATCGGGTTGATGTTGCTGTCGAAGTAAAACGCAGGGAGGTTATGACCATCCGGCCTGGAATAGACGACCTGGGGGTGCGAGAGCCAGGAGAGGTGCACGCTACGCGGCAGCGCATTGTACAGATAGGGAAAGGAGACGCGGCACTCGGTCCGGATCGGGTTCCGGAAGATGATGCGGTCCATCGCATTGAACTCGCCGAAGTCCTCATCGTTGGGGTCGATGTCCTTGTAGAGCGGCTCGAAGCGAGGCCCCCCGGGCAACGCCACATTGAGAGCCTTTGCTGTCAAGAAGCTCTTCAGCTCAAAGAGGTAAAAGTAGTTCTGATCCACAACGTCGGACACCAGCGGCAGACTCAGACGATGTAGACTTGCCATTTGCGGCAGTGTGAGGTTCCACCGTTTGTAACTTGGCCCGTTCACGTGTGGTGTGTCCACCAGCGGTTGGTGGTCATAGAACCATTCGTAGACAGCGGCTTCCTCGTCCTCATCGAGGTCCATCTGGATCGGCTCCAAGGGTTCAACGTCCTCGATATTCTCGGACCAGGACAAGGGAGGCTCCTCATCGTCGAATGGCGGGAAACGCATGCGCTTGAACAGCCTCCGGTCGCTCTTCTCCTTGCGCATAGTGGTCCACATGGTCGCCCACTGCGCAAAGAACACCGGCTCAATGACGCGGGGGATCTCATTGACGAGGGTCAGACAGCCGTTAACGTGGTACAAGACCTTGACCTCCCTCGCCGATTCCCACGGCATGGGCATGTTCTCCAGCAGCTTCATCACCGCATGAGGCATGAACTTCAGGGCGCCCAAATAACTGCGCTTGTCGCTGGTGTACTTTTTCTGCGAGACGTCCCCGATGTCCTTGACGATCTTGCGCAGATGCTCCGGGGGCATGTCGGCCTTCTGCGTCTCCACGAAGCCACCCTTCCTGCTCTCGCCAAACCGGTTCCGCTGCATGCGTAGCCATTCTTTCTTCTTCTGCGCAAACTTGGCGGTTTGCGAGTCGGTCTGAGGGCGATAGCCCGGCGGAGGCGGTGCGGGGATCGCAGGAGGCGGGGGCAGCGACGACGGAGGTCCTGGTGGCGGCGGGGTGGGCGGCGGCGGAGGAGGCCCCCAGCCCGGCGGAGGCGGCGGCGGCGGGAGTGAAGACATATTGAGGTCGATTATGGCCGGCTGGAGCCAGAGTCGATGTCTTCGTCTGTGAAAGCCGGAGTCGTCTGATGCGGCTGTGCTCCGCGGCGAGAGCGCCGGTGTCCCTCAAGAGTGGTTCAGAAAATGGCCTCCATACACAATACGATGTAACAAGCAGTCTCTTGACACCTTCGAGGTTGTAATCGCGCGTTCGCGAAGGTTGTTGTTGATGGCGCGAGAACTGGGCTGATGGTCGATACAAAAAATCTCGGAGCTTCCTCGCGAAGCAGTGGCGCGAAGATGCTCACGCGCAGCCCGGCAGAGTCCCGTTTGATGGGCCGCCCCGGTAAACTCATATCGTAGCTTACCGTATGCATGCGTGGTGTATCAGCGCGTATGGTGTATTGGTAACTTTCACTTGGTGCACGTGACATGTTAGCTTGGCGCCACTGTGTGGCTAATGTAAGTGGGCAGTCAGCCGGAGCAGTCATACTAACGTCAGGTACCCAAGCATGTGAGTTTCGACGTTCTCTCTGACCGAAATCGCGTCTGACGAAGTGAACGATCATATCAGGTACACGGTGTAGTTGTAAAGTGGATTTCTTTGACTCTTCACACTTCACATGCCTTTCACTTGGTACAGTGGCAACTTGTGGGGGAGCTTCCACATGCGGATACCCCTACAAAAACCCGCCTATGGCCATTCCTTTGACGGTTCGACCTCAGCGCTCTCCCACTCGCCGCATTCGCTAAGCCCCAAATCGCCCCACCAGAAAAACACCATCTGCCTGAAAATTAATTATCGACCCCTCCATTCAGTTTCCGCCCTGCAATCGCTGGCGAGGCACGACACCGCTGCGCAACGCGAATACACGTCAGAAGCGACCGACCAGAGATCTGCGCGCTGATTAGGGACTGATTTTCCACCATGTCTCGGTTTTTCCGTGGCGGCGACGACAGCTCGAGCGAGAGCAGTTCCGACGAGGAGGAGCTGTACTCGTCCTCCGAGGAGGAAGAGAAGGAGGAGCAGGAGGAGCAGGAGTCCTCTTCTGGGGACGAGGAATCTTCTTCGGACGAGGATGAAGACGTAGGGCAGAAGAAAGGCCTGTCTCGTTTCCTGGTCGACCAGGCATCATCCGACGAGGAAGGGAGCGAGGACGAAGTAACGACCAAGGTCAAGAGTGCCAAAGACAAGCGCTTCGACGAGCTCGAGGCGACTATTACCACCATCCAAAATGGCCAAAAGATCAACGACTGGGGTTCCATCGCGACTGGTATGCTTGTTCCCCTCCAGTACTACGCCGGTGCTAATTCGACCCAGAATTCGACAAGCTCAACCGCCAGGTTGCCAAGCTCCAAGATGGCGGCAAGGCTCCGAAGTCGTACATCAAGTGCATCACCGAATTGGAGGATCTCCTAAATGAGACCCTGGCCAAGCAAAAGGTCACGCCGAAGAAGATGAACGCCACAAACGCTCGTGGTCTCAATGCCGTCAAGCAACGCATCAAGAAGAACAACAAAGACTACCAGGCCCAGATCGACGCGTTCAGGAAAGACAGCGACGCCTTCATGGAGTCGGACGAGGAGGAGGCTCCGGCGCCGAAGCCCACCAAGGTCAGGTTTCAGGAGGCACTTGCCCCTGAAGAAGCGGGGGACGATGAGGAGAAGGGATTTGCCAGGGTCGACAAGCGAGGCAAGGCCATTCCGTTCTCTCCTGAGAGCATTCAAAAGCACCTCCGCTCTATTCTCGAGTCAAGAGGCCGGAAGAACACCGACCGGTTGGAGCAGATCCGGGTTATGGAGGAACTCAACAAGGTTGCCGAGACCCCGTACCTCAAGATCCGTGTGCTTCAGACTCTCGTTTCGGCTCGCTTCGATCTCGGCTCAGGCACCACGAACTCGATGCCCTTGGAGCACTGGAAGGCTGCGGAGAAGGAACTCGGAGCCCTGCTTACTCTCCTTGAGACACACAAAGACCACATTGTGATCGAGGGAGCGGAGGAATGGGATGATGACGACAAAGTTCCGGTTCTTGGGCCCGATGACAAGTACATCAAGGTTGCCGGCAGTGTGGTTTCGTATATTGAGCGCCTTGATGACGAGCTCACCCGCTCGTTGCAGAGCATCGACCCCCACACTTCGGAGTACATTGAGAGACTGACCGATGAGGCGGCTCTGTACAACATCATCCTGCAGGGTCTGCTCTACTACGAGACCATCAAGCAGGACGCCTCGCTCGAAATCCCGCAAGAAAGCTTGAACCGAATTATCCAGCGTCGCCTGGACCACGTCTACTTCAAGGTATGTTGGACAGAACACTGCTTACCGGTTCTTATGCGTTCTCACTAACGTGTAACAGCCGTCTCAAGTTGTCAAGATTTTGGAGGAGAACTCGTGGAAGCAGGTCTCGGACGCCGCCGATTCAACGATCACACCTCGGAGCTTGGCGGGTGACGCGGCGCAGCTTATCCACACTCTCTGCAATTACCTCTTCGAGAACAGCGAGGGCATCATCCGGGCCCGTGCGATGCTCTGCCAGATCTACTTCCTGGCGCTGCATGACGAGTACTACAAGGCCCGTGACATGATGCTCACCTCGCATTTGCAAGAGAGCATTGCCAATTTCGACGTCGCCACCCAAATTACCTACAACCGCACGCTTGTTCAGGTCGGGCTCTGCGCCTTCCGGAAAGGACTGGTGTACGATGCTCAACACACTCTGCAAGACATCTGCGGTAGTGGGCGCCAGAAGGAGCTTCTTGCCCAAGGTGTGATGATCCAGCGGTACAGCCAAGTCACCCCGGAACAGGAGCGGCTTGAGAAGCAACGGCAGCTCCCCTTCCACATGCACATCAACCTGGAGCTTCTCGAGTGCGTCTACCTGACATGCAGCATGCTGCTCGAGATCCCGCTCCTTGCGCAAACCGGCTCTTCGCCAGACGTCAAGAAGCGCGTTATCAGCAAGACGTACCGCCGCATGCTTGAGTATCACGAGCGGCAGATCTTCACGGGCCCCCCTGAGAACACCCGAGACCATGTCATGCAAGCATCAAAGGCCCTCGCAGCTGGTGAATGGAAGAAGGCGACACACTTCATCCACAGCATCAAGATTTGGGACCTGATGCCGAGTGCGGAGGAGATTAAGGCGATGCTTGCCAAGCAGATCCAGGAGGAGGGCCTGCGGACGTACCTCTTCACGTACGCGCCATTCTATGATACGCTGGCGATCGAGACCTTGAGCGCGATGTTCGAGCTCGACTCGACCAAGGTGGCCGCCGTGGTCAGCAAGATGATCAACCACGAGGAGCTCGCCGCCGCTCTCGACCAGGTCACGGAGACGGTCATCTTCCGCAAGGGTGTGGAGCTCAGCCGTCTCCAGAGCTTGGCCCTCACTCTCTCGGACAAGGCCAGCGCGCTCATCGAGACAAACGAGCGCACCCTCGAAGTCAGGACGCAAGGGTCGGCGAATGCCTTCAGCAGGAAGGATGGCAGGCAAGGTGGGCCGAGGGGTGGCGGCGGCAGGGGCGGCGGCCGGGGCGGCGCGAGGACCGGCGGCAACGCTCAGCGGCAGGCCGGCGGCACACAGTTCACTGGCGGTGCGCTGGGCGCTGCTGTTCGGGGTTAGGCTTTGGGACGATGGGGTTACATGACTTTTGTTTGCTATTTGCATTAGGGCTGGGCATGTTACGTACCAAAGATTGGTCCTCGGTGTGTTAGTGCTTCGCGCCACAATAGACCAGGGAAATTCTCACAAGAATGTCATTCCCGTTGTGCTGTCCATTGCATTGTGTCCGTAAGCGCTTGTCTCGTAACACCCATTCTAGCGGCTGTGGTGAAGATGGCCGCCTCATCCCACTGCATACGCTGGACGGAGACGCTGACTTGGACGTCCGCTCATGACTGGTCGATATTCCCGTTCAGACGAGGTGACCATAGAAAGGGGGCAACTTAAGCAAGCCAAAACTGCAGGGGCGTGTCTGCCTCAGAGTGTCATTCATACGTGTTCCAGCACAAAGACTCGAGAAGTCGTCAAGCATTTGAGTGTTCCTCCGTCGACATGCACGTGGCCGAGAGGACATGTTCAGATCACAACAGCACGAGTACATCAAAACAGCGGCAGGGCAAGGGACATCGGTGACGTTTGTGTATAAGAAGAACCGAGACTCGGGGTCGCTGATGACCTAGACGCAAGGCAGCGTTGTGCCGGGCTACCTTTGTAGCTCCGTGTTGATTCTCTATTTCGTCTGCTGCAGGTGTGCCATAAGCAACATGTGACAAGCGCCAGAATATGGAGACCAGGCATGTAAAGCCGTTCTCCGCGTAGTTGTCAACGCCACAGCAAGAACCCAACCGAGAACCGAGTTCTCCCCAGAAATGCCAACACCAATCTCTGTACGTTCAGAGACGGCGACCACGGCGACCACCCTTGCGACGGGTAGAATCGGAGGGAGTGGGGGTAACGTCCTCAATGCGGCCAATCTTCATGCCGGACCGAGCAAGAGCGCGGAGGGCAGACTGGGCGCCAGGGCCAGGGGTCTTGGTGCCGTTACCTGAGAGCGCGCAACATGTTAGAACCGAATACCCACGAAGCAGGAGGACGGGATATTGCCAAACATACCGCCGGTGGCACGGATCTTGATGTGCAGGGCAGTGATGCCGAGCTCCTTGCAGCGGGCCGCGACGTCCTGAGCAGCCAACATGGCGGCGTAGGGGGAAGACTCATCGCGATCGGCCTTGACCTTCATACCACCAGTCACACGGCAGATGGTTTCACGGCCGCTGGAATCACCCAGATGTTAGCCTGAGAACCAACACTCCAGACATTTTTCCAGCCGCAATAAATCACACTGGACCCTCCTCTTGATCTCCATGTCTCCATAGCTTGTCTTCAGCGGTAGTGTACGAACCTGAGATCGGTGACGTGAACGAAGGTGTCGTTCTTTCGGGGCGGTTAGCAATTGTCTAGCATGGTGTTATGCTGGAGGGCTGCTCACAAAGCTGGCGAAGATGCGGGCAACTGTAAAGATTACTGCGTCAGCGCGACTCTTGACGACATCTGTGCTTGAGGGGCCACATACCGCCAAAGACGAGCTCACCCTCCCGGACCTGGGGGCCCAGGGAGATGTTCTCCTGCGCGGGACGAGCGGCCTTCTTGGGAGCCATCTTGACTGTGATCCGGTTCTGGGGAATTCTGCTGTTGTTGTTGCTGCGTAACTGTCCGATCGCCAGCGACTTTTGGAATTTTGGTGAGTGCGGTGAAAAGATGCCCTACCAATTCTGGCGGTGAGTGGGTGCAGAAAGCGGGGAAGAGAAGCATGCCTGCCTTGAGCCCTAAAGGAAGTACCCGCGTACCGCGGCCCCACTCACTGTACCTCTCACTTTTTCCAGCCGCCCACCAGCAAAATTTCCTTTCTCTGCTCCCGCGAACCGACAAGCCACGACAACCTCGACAACAGCAACCGGTCGACACAATTCGGCAAAATGGCTTCTACGTATGCCTCTCCCGATATCCTCTCCCTGAATCCCTGAATGGTATCGTCGCGTGTCTCTTCATGAGACCCTGCAGATTGGCGTGGTCCTCTCACTGGATGCCTTTCTCGGCTTCGCTTGCGTGCGAAACCGGACATCGCTCCAGCTCGATCCCTCCTACGAGTCTCCCTCTTTCCTCTAGGCTCGGAGCCCACTCTGGCCTGCAGACTGAGAGATGTCTCGTGGGGTGTTGGGGCCGAAGGTTTCACCTTCGCCCTTGAATCCATTGCCGCTTAGGAAGTAGCCGGATTCGACTCCCTCTGTCCTATGGACGGGAAGTTCTCGGCTTTCCAATGCGCGCAAAACCACTTGGACTTCGTCCAAGGTGTTGCAGTATGGGAACCTGCTCTGCGTCTGAGTCGCCCGCAGTGGCGTCTCAGATGCGGCGCATCCCATCGGTCAACGTTCGACAATCGAGTCAGCCACGAGAGAATGTCGCACTTGAGCAGCAGTTCTCCACCGGCGCTCTACCACATACTGCATGCGGTATGCTGGATCACGTACTAATCTGGGCGCGTAGGTCTGTTCCGACGCAGAACGATGTTCTCGTTCCCGAGACCCTCCTGAAGAAGCGCAAGTCGCAGGAGAAGGCTCGTGCCGAGCGCTCTGAGGCGCAGGACAAGCTGAAGAAGGTGAGCTTGTTATTTTCTTCTTTTTAATCCGCTGGAGACGACATGATGCACAACACACCTAGCGACTAGACCCACGTCAATGCTGTTGCTAAACATACCATCTTTCGGGTCTGATCGAGTTTTTGGAGGATGCTATATTGGATGAACGGGGGCACAGGCAGGACGACGTGCTAACTGAACGACGCAGGCCAACAAGGAGAAGCGTGGCGTCATCTTTAAGCGTGCCGAGAAGTACGTCAAGGAGTACCGCGACGCCGAGCGCGAGAAGATCCGCCTTTCCCGCGCCGCCAAGCAGGATGGCTCGTTCTACATCCCCGCTGAGGCCAAGCTGATCTTCGTCATCCGCATCAAGGGGTAAGCTAATCTGTGTTCCCAATCTACCGTGTCAGCTGCTGACAGTGTCACAGTATCAACAAGATCCCCCCCAAGCCGCGCAAGATCCTCCAGCTCCTCCGTCTCCTCCAGATCAACAACGGTGTCTTTGTCCGCGTCACCAAGGCCACCGCCGAGATGATCAAGGTCGTCGAGCCGTGGGTTGCCTATGGCTACCCCAACCTCAAGAGCGTCAAGGAGCTCATCTACAAGCGCGGATACGGCAAGGTCAACGGCCAGCGCATCGCCCTTACCGACAACTCGATCATTGAGGAGAACCTCGGCAAGTACGGCATCATCTGCATGGAGGATCTCATCCACGAGATCATCAACGTCGGCCCCAACTTCAAGCAGGCCGCCAACTTCCTCTGGCCCTTCAAGCTCAGCAACCCCAACGGCGGCTTCCGGCCCCGCAAGTTCAAGCACTTCATCGAGGGTGGTGACCTGGGCAACCGGGAGGAGCACATCAACGCTCTGATCCGGCAGATGAACTAAAACGGCGGCTTGAGTGGTTTTGCGGTTACTTGTCTCTCGGTCATGGGCAGTGGCAGTGGGTGCTCGGCGTTTATCGTGACAGCCAAGGTGGCTCACGGGGAATGAATTGAACATGATGTCGTTTTTGCACACAGCATCCGATTCACCCTAGAAATCTGTGATGTAGTCTGCTCCCCATTAGCCAGGGTACGGCCGAATGCTACAGAACGTTGCCCTCACTATTCGTGCTCAACCAAGCAGTACCCGTGTCGTGTAAGGAATAGACGGCTGCAGGACTGCATGCACAAATTGCTCTATTTTAAATCTTGGTAGCCGGCTCGGCCAAGGTACTATGACAGATTATATCTTGATATCAAAGCTTGTCCCGCAACCACAACTGCTCGTCGCCAACGGGTTGTCCACTATCTTGAACTGCGACCCGATGAGCTCCATGGTGAAGTCGACCTTGCTTCCCTTCAGCAGCTCGAGCGAGGGCAGATCGAGTATGATCTTGGGCGCTGCCAGATCTCCGGGTGCGGAACTTCCATCGGCGGCGTATGTGAAGATTGTGTCATCGGACCGAACGGGGGCCGAGGGGTCCTCGTCTGCGGCGGCGGTACTCGATGGTTCGTCGGCCGGGAGAGGCGCGGGAAGCGTCACGAGCTTCATTAAATACTGGAAGCCGTGGCAGCCGCCGCTCTCGACTTGGATGCGGAGGGCAAGATTGGGGTTCGAGTCTTTGGTCATGATCTCGGAGAGGCGCTGGGGGGGAAGCGGTGGGTCAGTCTCATGGCGGGAGGGTGGGGATGGGGGAGTCCAGGACACGTACCTTGGCGGCGCGCGGGGTGATCTCGAGGACCATCTCATTGCCGTCGTCGTCTACCTGGCGGTTGAAGACGGCGTGTGTCGCTGTCCGTGGGGAGGAGGTGCTGAACGACCGGGAACCCGGCCGTAGTGGCGACGGTCCGAATCTCAAAGAAGCGTGGTGCGACGTTGGGCTCCTCCATATCCGGTCGTCAGAGCGCGAGAGAACATACCGTGAACGAAGATTGCTGGAGGCAGAACGGGCGTGATAGCTGCGGGCGGCGGGTGAAACTACCGCGCGGGACAGCGCGGGCAGTAGGACGTCGAGGACAGGCAGTCCGCTGCAGCCGGCGCTTTGGCGCATGCCGAGCTGGACAAACAGGCGGGCCGTTGCGGGCGCGTTAGCGCAATGCAGCGGCGACATGGCTTCGGAAACACCGGGCGTGTGCGTGTGTGTCGAGATTGCGGTCGGGTTCGCCCGTTTCAGTTTTCATGGAGACAGAAACAGAGTTGAAAAATCGGCATGATGTCAGCTCCGAGGCCATCCGTCCGCTGCCGCTCCCGGTCGCCTCCGCGGAATTCGTAAGTGGGTCCCTTGCTGACAGCAACCCATCCAAAAGCTGGGACGAACCCCTCAACCAGTTTCTACAAACACAAAGGTAACTTGAACTCGAAAATCGAATGCTTGCTAGTTCTTACAGCTTCGGAAACAACAAGCCGACAGAGGTTGAAAGAAAAGAATATAAGTACATCAACATGAAACTACCCAGCTAATACACACGCCTAAAGATGTGGCGTCGAAACAGCCCTGAAGATTCCCCGAGTCACACACACTCTCTCAAACACACACACACACACACACATCTGCCCAACGTCAAGGCGGTGATTCTCATCTCAGCTCACGGGAAGATGGAGAACAACTGAGAGCCATCAGTCGGGCACGGGCCCGAATCAAGCCTGCCGTTCCCGGGAAGGATGCAAGTCTTGTTGTTCTCGTTCTGTGGCGCGAACGAGAAGCTGGTCTGTCCAATGAACGGGAACAATTGGCCAGTGTTCGTCTCGCCGCCTATCGAATCGTTAGCGAGTGTCTGAGGTTGCAGGGAAAATTCAAGGTGCTACGAACCGCCGTCGGCGCGGCCGCCGCAGGAGAAGAGCGTGACAGTGTCCCCCGCCTGCCGTCTGCCGTCGAAGCTGATGCAGCCATTGGTCTACAAGAAGAAAGAAGAACAGTCAGCCGGCCCAGCCATACAAGTATCAACCCCTCATCTGCAGACATACCAGAACGCTCACAACCAAAGCGGCCGGCTGGCTCGGATTCGGCTTGTTGTGCTTGCCCGCGGTGATGACATCCCACTTCTCGTTGGGGGCGCCCGTGCAGTCCACCAGCGAGACGGGGATCAGGTTCTCGCGGAAGTCGCCGGCCGTGGGGTCGATGAAGAGGCACTGGCCGTTCGGGGCGCGGATCGAGACGCTGCTGAACGCGCGCGTGGCGGTCCCGTCGCGCTGGTGCGCCTCCGCCACCGCCGACGGCTGCAGCGTCCCGCCGGCGCGCGACACGGGCACGGGGTCGGTGGGGTTTGTTGTCGGGATTTTGCCGACCCCGGTCGCCGCACCGCTGCCTCCGGTCTTTGTTGCTGGCGGTGCGGACTCCGTCGTCTGAGTGACGGCGGCATTGGTCGAGCCTACTTGAGTCGAGCCACCTTCGCTGGCACCCTGGGTGGCCCCAGCGGTGACGGTACGGGTTGTCTGGGTGCAAATGGAGGTTGACTTGTCACTCTTGCTGCCGTTGTTGTTGTTGTTGCCGCTGCCGTTGCCGCTGTTGTTGTTGTTATTGTTGTTGTTACCCTTGTTGCCGTTGTCGGTTGTGTTGTTGCTGCCGCCAGCTGCTGCCGCGCCAGCAAAAGTGAACGACTGGTTGGCGTCCACTTCATTGCATTTGGCAATGTCGATGGTATTGCCCTTCACGACAAGACAAGACCCATCCTGGTTCTCGGGCTTGAGGGCAAGGGGCCCAGCACCGCCGCTGAAGGCGAAGAGCTGCGAGTTGGTCACGTCGCCGCCTGAGAGACCGGTTAGATTCTGAGGGCCCAAAAACTGTGACTCAGCGACACATACCTCCATCAGCCCGGCCACCGCATGAGAAGAGGAGAACCTGGTTTCCCGCTTGCCTCCGTGGGTCGAAGTTAAAGCAGGCATTGGTCAGGGTGCTGACGATGAGCATGACATTGTTGCCCTTGATGTGTTTGCCTGCCGTGATCACGTCCCAGCCCTGTCCGTCGGTCGACCCGCAGGCTGCAACCTGGATCGGAGTCAAGTTCTCACGAAAATCGCCCGAGAGCTTGTCAACGAACAGACACTTTCCGTCCGATGTCTGAAGTGGCGGTTAGCTGGTGACACGGGTGCAAGTCCCAAGCTGGTGGTCAACACCGCACCTTTATCTGAACGTTGGAAAAGGCTCGAGTAGCACCGTTGTCGCGCTGCTGTGCTTCGGCGGTCGCCGCTTGATCCAAGGAGCTGACGGCTCTAGGATGAAGGGGGTTGGCGCCAACAAGCGCGGCCCAGGCGAGCAAGGAAGAGAACTTCTGAACCATGATGTGTGCCTGCCAGCAAAAAAGTGAATGTAAACCGAGACACTGAAAGGGCTAAAAGGAATGAAAGCCCGCTCAGCAGGCGAGTCGAGAAGCGAAGGAAGAAGAGAAACCTAAGGAACGACACTATTCACAGATAGCACATCTGCATGGGCAGCTCAATCAAGGCTAGAGCCTCGGAGGGCAGAAGAACCCAAGGAATGGCCGAATAAGTACTCTGACCCTCCACGATGGCTTCAATCGTAGGGAACTTTTGGGGCCAGGAGGCGCCCACCCAGGAGTTGCGGTGCCATCCAGGCTGCCAATAGCAACTCAACGCTGAGATTGGGGAGGATTCTAAGGGCTCCGAAGAGGTGTTTCAAGAGTTCCTGGCCTGCAGTGTCACTTACACGCCCGTTTCGTGGCTAACCCGAGCGTGCTCAAGTGTAGGTACACACCAAGCCGAGCACTGGATGGAGCCCCTTAGCTGGAGAAAAATGCCCGAGGGCCGCGGCCAAGACCCGCTGTGTCCGCGTGTCTCCGCATGGCGCCGGGCGCGTAGATACCATGATGGCGGGTATGAGCACGACTTGGGTACGGTGTAAGCCACATGCCGCAGTTCCCTCACCTCTCCAGGCAGGCGTTGCGCTTTTCTGGATGGGGATGGAGCGACACCATCCCTGCAGCACATCCCTCGAAAAACAGACTGGCGCCAGGACGCACTCGCACTTTACTGAACTTTAGCAACGGTCGCACTGACGGAGGCCGGGTTGCTGAAACGGTACCTGTCAGAGAGGCGCCAAGACCGACGTGATAGGTTGAGCAGCGCACTCGGGTTTGCGCAGAACAGATGACCAGCGCAGCTGTCGTCTCATGTTTGACAGATGTGACAGGGGGCTCGCGCAATTGTTTGACCCCTGCTTCTTCCCGTCATCCAAGCTTGAAACTCCCGAGCGATCAGCGGAACTCGCTCTCCCACATACATGTAGTGTAAAGTGTCCTTCGTCCTGCCAACTCCCCGAGCTCCCTGAGACCATTTCCCCGGGGGTGAGACCACTCCTTTGGGTGCCTGGGATCAATGTCTTGTGCGTCGAGTGTCTTGCAGGAACCCAAACGTCTGGGTGATCGCCGTCACAACCCCACAGACGTGGAAGCCGCTGTCTTAACAAGTTGTACTGCAGTACGCGCACCGGGAGACAAGTTCAATGGCGTGCAAGCTCGGCAACCCGACAGGTGAGGTTAAAAGACAAGATGCAACTGTGTACGAGTAGCAAGTCAGCTTGCCGTCGCCCGAGACGGAGGCTTGATCATGCCTTGACTGCTGCCCGCTTTTTGCTGCTCCTGCATCTGGAAGCAATCGCTCGCTGGCGCGAAAACACATCCATACCATCAGCGTGGGGGATCGTCATAGCTTAAGGGTTAGGGTTTTGCCGCAATCCCGACTGAGAGGGCCGGAGCCCTAATCGTACCCGGCTGTGCCAAGACTCCTGCGAATCCACTCCGAATTTCCAATGCCAGACGTCGCGAAGTGGCTGCAATTCGTGCCCCTCGAACATTTCCAGTATCACGAACGATCAAGCCAAGCATCTCCGCCCACACCCCATAAACAACCGCCAAAATGCCTGGAGGTGTCTCTGTTCGCGATGTCGATGTAAGTCTTTGCAGCTCTCTGCCGTGAACGGCCTCTGAGCGACCGAGACCCGACCATTTCTTCGCTGTCCGAGTCGCCGCGGGCCTCCCCAGCGAGGCTCGCCCTAGCCGACGGTGGTGGGCCGCAGGCCACCACAGCAGCAACCGGAAAATGAAGGGAGCAGGCGTGAGGGGGTCGAAAGACCTCTGAAGACGGAATCTTGCTAATCATGTTGCTGCGGGCACAAAGGCTCACAAGTTTGTCGGTAAGTTCAAGAGCGGCTAGCAATCTGTTTCCGTCAAAACATACAGCAGGCTAACATTTCGACAGCGGCCTACGCGGCTTTCTTGAAGCGTCAGGGCAAGCTCCCTGTTCCCGGTTAGTCCTCCCGGCCGAAAGCGATATCACTCAGACCGAACAATCCACCTCTGACACGAATTCCGTACAGGTTGGGTCGACACCGTCAAGACCGGCCCCGCCAAGGAGATGCCTCCCCAGGACATCGACTGGTTCTACGTCCGCGCCGCCTCCGTCGCCCGCCACGTCTACCTGAGGAAGACCGTCGGTGTTGGCCGTCTCCGCAAGGTCCACGGCAGCGCCAAGAACCGCGGCACCCGCCCCTCGCAGCACACCGCCGCCAGCGGCAGCGTTGACCGCAAGGTCATGCAGGCCCTGGAGAAGATCCAGGTCCTCGAGCAGGACGAGGAGAAGGGTGGCCGCCGCATCACCCAGCAGGGCCAGCGTGATCTTGACCGTGAGTTTCCATTCCAACCATGGTCATGGAGGTCAGCTCTAACGCATAGACAAACAGGGATTGCCCAGACCGTTGCTGAGGCCGATGAGGAGGAGGAGGAGGATGACGAGTAGATGCAGCTTGCTTGAGAGAGTTGAGTTGCGTCCCTTGGTTTTCCCATTGGGCGACGGAACGCGCTCAATGGCATTGGCCTGAAGGCACTGCGTGGGTTGGGCTTGGTCATGATTCCCGGTAGCATCTGGTTTAGGCGTTATAAAAGGGATTGCTGGCTTGCTTAATCACACCATGAGCCCGGCCTGGTTCGCTCGACCATCAGATTCTCCGTCTGCGTGCTATCATTAAACTGGCCGATCCTGTCAGCTAACTTGGACCCGGTCAACTGCTTCTCGGCACTTCCGACACCTATTCCCAAAAAAACACCGGATTGACCCAGAAACTCTCTTTTCTCTCTAGCTTTTCAAATACTAATTGCGCCTAAATCTCACGCGTCCGCCTTACGGTTTCTACTCGCCCACGTCACTCAGCACTGGTTCCAACTTCTACCCTTTCTTTCTCTACAACACCTTTTCTCTCCAACGCCCGCTTCCCTCCCTGCCCGAACTGCGCTATTCCGAACTGCGCCTCGCTCCTCTGGTGTTGAGATTCTTCCTTTCGTTTATCTGTCTTGTGCCTGCGAGACGTTCGATCTTTCTACAGCTCCTCACGTTGCAAACCTCATCACACCCCTCAGCTAAATCGTGACTCGTTACTGAAGGCCTGCTTCGCCTCAGCGCTTCCGCCTGGTCCTGCCGATCTTCTGACTTTGTCCGAGTCGGTATGATGGACTACCAGCGTTGTTACTTTGCTTTCAGCTTGTCATTTCTCATCGACTTTCTGATCGCGATGCTAACCTGGCCCTGAACAGCCATGGCGGACAGCAGCGCAGAAGATTCTGCTATCGGCCACCCTGGCCGGAATAACCTCGAGCGCCTGGGCCTAAGCGAGTTACACCTAGCCGTCATTGCTGGGAAGAACCGCAATGTGGCCAGCATTCTAGCGAAGGAGGATGCCAAAGAGCTGCTCGATGCCCGGGACTGGGAGGGCACCACTCCCCTCATGGCTGCTGTCTTGACCGGAAGACTAGCGATTGCCCGACTTCTGCTTCAGAACGGGGCATCACATCGAGCGAAAGACTGTAAGGGAAGAAGGGCACGCGATTATGCGCGGCCAAGCTCCTTCAAAGGAAAACTCCACGTTTACAAGCGCCTTGGACTTCCTCCAATTTCCCACAGGCAACGCCAAAAAAGGGCGCAGATCAGCAAGATTCTGAGGCACAGTTCGGCCTTAAAGTCATGGTTTGTTCTTGTTCTACTTTCTTCTCGCTCGTCCCTCCCACGTTTGTGCTCTCGGTAGCTTGCATACTGACGCCACCCGTTGTTCAGTCGTCATGGCGGTCGTCACCCGTACTCCACCACAGTTCTCTACAAGGACGGCGAGAAGCTCAGGGTCATGCCCCCCGAGCTAAGTTTCAAGATTGCCAAAGAAAACCTTGAGAGAGCCACATCTGGCTTTATCACGTCCTCCGCAAGCCCCGGAGTGGCGACTGCCGCCGCTAGCGGATGGCAACCAAATGAATCGAAGGGGTCAAATGTCTTGGACAACTCCAAATACACGCGACTTGTCCAAGACTTTGCCGATATCCTGGGGTTTCACCTAAAGCCGTCCTAGCGAGACAGCAACAAAAAGCCCTTAGCTGAGCATCGCGGTCGCTTTGTTGCTTCTCATACCGTCAGTGGAGTGAACCATCTCCGCTTAAACGTCCTGTTGCGCTGATGCATACAACAGGAGAAGAAGCTTGCCGTTTTCTGGGTCATCGCGACACTGAGAGCGGTCCTTGGTACTACGGAACTTAGTCGCGCAGGAGAACTCAAGACGGCGATTCTACCCAAAACCTTGCAGGATGCTACGATCTTTCTAGATCACACACCCTGCATCAATGTGAGTATTTCGGGTGGCTAGCTAGATAAACTTGATGCTCCCCCGGGTTAACCTTGAGCGGAGAACAGTGTTGGGAATTTCTTCGGTGCGTACAGCGAAAGACGGGTCTCTCGATTTATGTTGAGCCTCGTCCCTTCGTTGTCAGAGGGAGCCGCAACAACGCTCTTGGGTGCAGAAATTGTAGTTGCCTGAGATGCACGCGGGTTCACACGATCCTAGAAGAGCAGGACCAAGACAGGGGCAGGGACGAGCGTGATCAACGAGACGCGGAAACCGAAACTCGCCGCTCCGAAATGGGGACCACCGACTTTGGTGGGGACACATTGAGCCTTCCCTCGGGTAACCATGGTCTTGACGTCGATGTCGGTACCGGCGAGCATGCTCTTGGCGTGGAGGACCATGATGGCCGCCCCCGGCGAATTCGGGTTGAAGGTGCACACCGAGTGCAGCCAACTCAGGGTCCCCTACACGTAAGTCTCAAGAATGGACGTCTTCCGTGGCCTGATGAGTAACATTCAACAGTGGCTGGAGTTCCAATCGGCGCAAGGGAGCTACCGCAAGCCCGTCAGACGTACGCGTCTCGATATGCCGATTGCCAGAGCCGTGTTAGATCCCTTGAACATGCAGCACAGCGGCACAAGTTTGCGGGCTCGGTCTGTCAAGTCCAGGAGGTCCATCGAAGCCAAAGCGTGTGCGGTCCAAACGAGGGTGGAAACACCAATCATCGAACCTGTGAGGAATTGTCAGTCAAGTCAACCTTCCGGCGATGCCAGCGACGGGAGTGAGTTGCTTGACCCCGTCTCGGCCATTGCTGGGCGCTCAGGATTCTTCGCATCGCCGACTTCACAACGCCAAATCGAGGTCAGGCTGCGCAGCATGGATCCCAGAAAGCGAGCAGAGTACGACCAGGTTTCCAATCTCTCTGGCTTTGCTCCCTCCTGTCAGTTCTCTCAACCAGCCGAGTCATTGCCAAGTCCATCGGTGCTGGCTATCCCTGAGCAACCAAACAGAAACAAGAAGCGTGCACCCACACTCGAACAAACAACTCGAGCTCTGAACCTTGGGCGGTTTGCATACAGTTCCGGTGCTCCCAAGCCGACTGCCACTGCTTCCTCAGGCCCGAAGAAGGGGGCTCGTCACAGGCGGGAGAGAACGGTCAAGGACAAAACAGCCATGAACAAACGACCCCGGGCAAGAAGAGACGAGATACTCCGAGCCAGGAGCTCCTGGGCCCGAGCGTTCCACCACCATCAGCACAACACGGGCGGCACACATTGAAGCTGCTCCCCTTTCTCGAGCTTTGGCTTTGCATCTTGCCCTTTGGTGGGGAGGCTGGCAACAGGCAAGGCATGCTTGGTGACGGGGCGGGGGTCGAAAAGGTTGCAAGTAATTGTTTATTTCGTCGTCTGCTGATCATCCGTGTTTGCAGCTGTCTTTTCTTGGTCTGGTTGGTCTCGAACCAGCACTCCAACATGTCGTGCGGTGTTTGATGCTGAAGCAACCAGCAGTTGAACAACAGCCTTCCCTGACAGCCGTGTCATGTGGCAATGGGACACTGCTGGCTGTTAAAGAGTAGAGTCTCTCCGCATAGGGAGTCTGGCCTTCTCCGTTCAGAGGTCTGACTTTGTTCTTTCTACCTGCTCAAGTTCTTATGATCGCAAGGCCTGACGGACACGGCGAGCATGGGGATGTGGTGACCCCGGTGGACATGGCTCCCTCTGCGGACAGGTTCGCGCCCATGGTTGACTTATAAGCTTGGGCGGCGGTTGAAGGTGGAAATAGGTGGCTTACAGTTCGGGACAGGAACGACCCGAGAGCAGAACCGTGTCCTGCGGTTTGGGGTCGTCATTTAGATATTCAACATCGTGACTCACTCACGAGTAGTTCAATCGTTGCCATGCAAGTGGTTGTTCAATGCAAGCTGCAGTGATCAATAAGCAATATCTAAATGCTGGGCGACCAGATTCCCCGATTTGTGCCAAATGTATGTAGGCCATGCAGTAACCGAAGCGTCAGCGCATCTCAGCTGCTTATGGGTATCAAGGAAGACAACAACACAAATAGCCTTTCCCCATATCAAGAACCTCATACACTGCCACTTTCCCAGTGACGATCTCCAGAATCCCTCGGCCCAGTGTGATGCTGCGTGTTCATCATCCGAGTGAACAGGTGGATGATGCCGTATGGCCAATCCGTGGCAGGTGACACTGGCCTTTAAGCACAAGACAACAGTAAACTCGCACGAGCGCCGTCTCATGTCGCCCTTAAGCCCACTTTGCCAGCAGCGCCATCAAGCCAACTCCCACGGCAACGCACGCGTATGCCGAGAGCTGCATCCCCAAGCCCGCTTTTCGCATCTCTGGGTTGAACATGAACTCATGGGCCACCAGCTCGACGAGAGCTGTGTACATCAGGATGCCGCCGCTGATGGCATCGAACACGCCGTTGACAACCTTGCTGGTCGCCGCCTCGAGTGCAAGCGACTGGCTCGCAACGAGGCCCATGCCGATGGCGAACGGCGTGCTGACCGAATACAACAAGCCAAGCAAATACGGCGTCCATCGCTTGGCGCCCTGAGGCCACACTGCGGTTCCGAGGCGAGCGCCGAGACCGAGCCCTTCGAATGTTTGGTGGAAAACGAGGACGACGAAGAGGATGATGAAGTTGTCGGTGACGGCGAGTGTGAGCCCGATGAAGATGGAGTGGAAGATGACGCCGAACTCGAGGATGAAGATGGCGGTGATCTGCGCCGCGTAGTTGGCGTGTTCGTCGCCGTCGACATGGTCTCGCTGGTGGCCCAGGTGGTTCTCCCCGCCGGGAGGGTAGCTGACATCGTGGCCAAGGACGGGGATCTTGCTCTTGTCGAAGAAGCCGGTTCCGGGAGCCTCAGCGGCGCTCTTAGCTTGCGAGGCAGTTCCGACCGACTTGGTGGAATCAAGGGCCTCTGCATCGTGGGAGTGTCGTCGACCGGCGGGACTTCCCTCTGCGTCATGAGAGCCCTTCGCTTCATGCTCTGACCCATGGGCGTGGCCGTGAGTAGAACCGAAGCCGAAGTCGAAGCGCGAGACGATGATTTCTAGGAGAAACATGACCATGACTGTCATCAAAGCGATGCTCATCGCCCAATCATAGTCGGGAAGGATGTCGGCAAGGCATTCGTCGCGGAGATTGTCGGAGGCCGGCGAGAGCAGGTGCATCCAAGCTGTCGCCAGGATCACGCCGGTGCCGAAGTATTTGGCAATGAAGAAACACAGTTTGGGAACCCGCAACCTGGCAGTCCTCGCCAGGAACACGGGTAGCAGAGCACCGATGGCCGAGCCGATGAAGATGATGAAGATGGAAGCGATCCGCAGGCCCCAGTAGTCTGTGCTGGATTGTGAGACCACACACTCAGGGACAGCTGCCGCGTCTGCGCCGTCGTCTCGGGCCACCAAAACATGGCGGTAAAGCTGTCGATGCATGTTGGAACAGTGAACGGGTCGCTGAAGCCTAAGGCTTGGTGGTGTGTGTGCGCCGGGCCTCAAGAGAAACAAGGGTCCGTGTCCCTCTCTCACAAGACACCGGTGGGGTTCTGGCCACCGAAACCTTTCAGGTGGAGAGTCGAAGAAGGGACGGGCCGAAACTGAGACCTGCCAAGTCGGAGTTCACCTGAGACCTCGAGAGGGACCGGCACGTGTTTGCCAGAGACCAACAGGTACCGATTGCGTCAACTTAGTCAAGGCGTGACGACGGTCTACGGAGAGGATCGGCTCGCCCCTCGCTCCTCGTGGGCGGCAGGTTAATATAACGTGCCTGCAGGCTGGAACCCAACGAGTCGAGCAGGCTGGCCGGGAGCTTGGCGCGATGAAGGCCTGCAAGGTGCGTCGTGCAGAGAAGAGAATCGGGGCAGGGCGGGCGCGAGAACCTTGATGGCCAACGCTGTTGAGGGGTCAGCATCCGCACGCACGAAGCAGCCACGGTGCATAATGATAGCAAGCGGGAACACTCACGAGAAGGAGTAATGCGCGCAACCCACAATGGAACCCCCTTCTCGAGCTCGGTCTCACACACCCTCTGTCACTCTGCTGCCTCGGTGAGGTAAAGGGGACCACACCTTCGGGGGTGTCGCTGTGCTTGGCGGGAGGCCGACGAATCTCGTCGCGAGATCAACACAACCTGGCGCAAGTGAGGCGCGGAAGACGGCAAGCCAGAGCTTTGTTGTTGGCAGAGACCAAGGGCCAAAACTATGCAGCAGGCTCAGTCAGGTTGAGACTGTGCAGCGAGAGACGTCGGATGTGGGGAGTGCGACTGCGGCGCGGGATGAGGACCTTGACGGCCGGCGCGATGATCTGGTCGGCTACCCACGACGTCCCACCGTCATCCACCTTCCGGACAGCCAAGCGACCAGTTTTCGGAGCGTTACAGGAATTGAGAAAGGTAATCACTCAACCAACGCACACAAAAGCCGGCCACATTCTTGTTTTTTCTCGCCTGCTTCCGTGGCTCCAACTCGGCGACTGGGCGCCCCCACAACGGCCTGGCCATCAAGGTTCTCGCACGACCTCCGCAATTGTTCAATTGTCAGCCGCCCCTGCAGAGCAGCCGGGTCAGGAATGGCCAGTCAGCCCCCGCCGATTGGAAAATGCGCACATTCCGCACTTCGGCGATCGGACGCTGGGGACCCACAGTCTGGTGGTCGTCCGAATCATCCCGTGTCGCAGCTCCAATAAGCCTCATCTTGGCAGTGGTGTCGCACACAGAGAGGACCCCGCAGCTCCAGCTGAGCACCCGAGTGTCGTCGCACAGGACCCGTAGCCGACGTGGGGATGGACAAGGCGGGCCATTACGAAGAGTATTGAATTTCGAGTCCCAAGCTTCGAAACGGCTCGCCCAGTTTGCGCAAGTCGACGCCAGTGCCAAGGCTGAAGATAAGCGCCTTGATGCGACCTTCCCAGAGGAGGCCGATCCGGAGATTTTGGTCGAGTCGCGCCTTCAAAACCCCTCGGTACTCTTCCTGCTTGGCTGGCCTCTCGGAGAATTGGGGCTCGGGCTCTGGGTCGTCCAGTCGCCATTCCATTTTCGCCTGGAAGCTGCGTTCCTTCCACCTGGGCGGTTCGGGGCCAGGATCCGGCTGGCCATTCGGGTCCGCGCCGAGCAAGAAGCCTGCCGGCCTTCTGTTGCTCCACAACTCCATTCCCACTGCCCACTCGCTCTCGTAGCTGTACACGTTGAACTCCATCCTTGTGGCTAGGGAGCAGTAGTCCCTGGCGAGAACGGCGTAGGTAGCACTGATGTTCCCCATGAGCGGGTTGATGGTCAAGGTTGCCGTCAGCGGTGTGCCTCGGTGCGCCGGCAAAGTCGCAAAGCGTGCCCCGAGGGACATACCCCCCGATTTGTTGAGCGTTCCATAGTACACCTCGCCGCCGGCGCTGAACCGGCCGTACATGCGTTCTCTCTCCGCGGAATGGCCGTTCCCATTGTTCTCCGAGCTGGCCGCACTGCCCGCTGCGCTCACTGCCGCCGAAGCGCTGTCCCCGCCAAAGTTGTACAGACCGCGTATGCCGAGAAGCCCGCCGTCGGTGGAAGCCAAGCCCTCGACTCCATATGTTCCTCTGTCGTATTGAACCAAACCCAGCAAGGTGCCGCCATTACGCAGGGAGCGTTCGCTGACTGCCGAGAGTTGGACTTGGAGCGCCGGGGTGAAGCGTTTGACGACCAGGCCCTCGAGTAGAGACTGCGGGAGATATAAGCGGCCATACAGGAGCGAGCCGGCTTGTTGATACGGGCTTCGGTCATTTGCAGTGCTGGGCGGAGCCGCTGGTGCAGCAGGCGTGTTGCCTGCTCCCCAGTCCCATTGCCGCGTCCTTGAGCCGAGATCGTGCAGCCGTCGGTAGGATCGCAGGAGGGCCGGCAACGGTATCCGCTCAGATTGCGCGGCGATGTCTGTGAGGGGAACCGTGCTGTGCAGGTACGAGATGGAGCCGTCAACGATGCCGACACTGCCGAGTTGGTAGCTGGTCGCGAAGTGGGGGGTTGCGAGCGACGACAGGTTCAAGCGGAGGCCTCGAGGGAGCGGGAAGTCGATAATCTCTGCACACGGCGTTAGACACTAAGACACCAGGTTGACTGAAGATAGGTCAGAACATGCCTCTCGCTGTCGCATTCAGCTCCTTGTATGTGTTGTCCTCGTTCCACCCTGTTGCGCCGTAGAAGGCATTGGTGATGTAGTGCATGAACTCCCGCATGGTTCCTGCAGCCTGCGTGCCAGCAAATGGGCGCGCGATGTCACCTCTGACAAATCATTGGAGTTGTTACGAGGTCGGCTCTGCAGCGTCGATGTTGTGTCGTGTGCTTGACTGATGGTCGGTCATGTCCTGGCGAGCTCCCAGCAGCCTGGCTTTGTTGTAGCCTGCAGTGCACTTATCGCGACCGATGCAGCGCAGCCCACTCGCTGAACAAGTGCATTCTCCACCATGCTGAGCTCCAACCAATCGGCGGGCAACCAGCGGCTCACCTCATCATTTTAACACGGACATGCCACGGCTTGGGGTGCTTATGGAAGGGTTTCACGCTTGTTTCCATCATCAACGCACCATTCGGGCCATTCTGGTACGAAACCAGGGCACCTTCGCAATGCGCAGATTCACGACAATCCACGTGCAGCAAGATTGGTTGCCACAGTGCTCTTTCAATGAGATCAGCCACCTATTTCTGTAAGTTTTAACATGCGTCCACCTGAACAACCGTGCTTTTCATTTCATTCCACCTTCTCTCGACCGCAACCTCCACACCCCGACACCGACCAGCCACCGACCGGCCACTACGACTCCCCAAAGCTGTCGCGACCGCCGGCAAACACCTTGTCGAAATCGTACTCGGCCCAGCGGATGTTGGGGTTGAGGCCGGCAAACTTCCACACGCCGTCGACCTTGCGGTAGTAGTGCGTGTTGTGGCTGTGCGCGTGGCCCTTGACCTCGACCTTCTGCAGGCTCGCGTCCGTGTAGACCTGGTGCGGCACGCGCAGCTGGTGGTACCCGATGATCTCCGTGTCCGACACCTTCTCCCACTTGCTGGCGCCGCCGATGAAGTGCTGCGTCCGCAGCAGCGGGTTGCCGAGCACCGACTTGTCCGAGATCATGGCGATGAACTCCTCCGCCGGCATCGCCTCCCACAGCTTGTTGAGGAACGAGCGGTAGTCGATCTGTCGGTCGGTCGGTCGGTCAGTCAGTTAGTCAGTCTATGGGTCAATGGGATCTTGGATCTCTGGACGAGGGGCGGGCACGACATACCCGGAGGGTCGGAGCAATGCACTGCTTCAGTCGCTCCCAATCTTTCGAGTCATAGCTGTCCGCCCACTCGAATGCCGCCTCGGTGACGCCGAGATACTCTGCCGCCCGTGTTAGTCGTACACCTGGATCTACTCAGGTTTCTGGGCCTTCAAATCTACCCTCGAAGGTGATTTGCTGCTCCTTCTTGACGGCCATTGTGATCGTTTCTTGTGGGCAGGCTGTGGTTGCTGACGTCGACCACTTTGGTTTGTGTTCTTCTTTCCGATATTACACCAGGGACGGGGCATGCAGTCGTCTTATTTTCAGTTCAAAGCGAGGCCACCAAATGGTCGCGATTACCTGCCAAATCAGTAGCCCCGGCTTCTCCTGCACTCTCCTGGCTCGGAGTTGGGTTGGGGATGTGCGGTTCCACGCTCACATCCCCAAGCAGCTACGGCCCGGCGCCATCGGGACCGGACTTGCTGTGGCCTGTCCCTTCCAGACGGTATCTTAGCCGGGGCGTGCAAGGCTTCCTCTCGCGCATCGGCTTCCCGTCCGTACGGTATTTTGCGGGCGATGCAGCATGTCGGGTCAAGACCCCTTAATATCCCCTGGCCTGCCCACAGCCGCATCCATATCCATCTCACGAAACCGGAGTCCCCCCCCCCATACACACACGGACCGGCCCCGGCACGCATCTTGGCGTTCCGCAATTACTGACTGCAACAGAAAGCGAATGGTCACTGCATTCTACAAGTACACTCCCGTCTCTGTCGCTCGGTACCGGCTCGGGCCCGCCCCATGATTTCGGGACCCTTTGTCTATGTCTTGTGTTACCTGCCAGCTGCCGTTGCGGCTGATGTGCTTACAGCCCGTCCTCCTCCCAACCAATCAACCATATCCAACACGGATGCAGCAACATGGCTGTCGCGCGATGAACGGCTCCGAGCCTCGGCTGTCAATAGTCTCCCAGGTTCACAGGCACAAAGTCAGTCGCCTCCGTCGCTGTAGTCGCTCCCGTCATCGCTTGTATCCTCATCACTTGAGAACACGGCACCCAGAGCCTCCCCATCGTCGGCAAGCCGATCTAACTCGCTTGCTGCTCGAGGAGCTACCCAGGGCGCCAGACCGGTAGCACTCGTGACCGGCTTCCAAGTCGCGACCCTCGTCCGACGAGTGAGCACACCGCGCTGCGTTGCCGCCGCCGCCGCCTTCTTCGCCTTCCACGCGGGCGCCGCCCCCACCATCATCACCGTCTCGCCTCGCGCGACTTGCGCCCGCTTGGCCGCCACCTGCTTGAGCGGCCGCCCGCCCCACTGCCGGGCCACCTCGTTCAGCCGGTCCCAGATTTTCTCGCGCGCGACGGGCCGGCTCACGCCCTGCTGCAGCAGCGCGTCGTAGTCGGTGTGCACGTGCCGGATGTGCGCCCGCACCGCCAGCTTGACGCGGTCGTGCAGCGCCACCGTGCTGGTTCGGCCGACGCGCCGGCTGTGCTTCTTGAGCGCGTGTTTGACGATCTGCGGCACTTCGGCTTTGGGGATCCGGGGGAAGACCTTGAGTACCGCGTCCTCGAACGTCTCCTCGATGGCCGTGTCCCGCTTGCGCACGGCCTCAGCCCGCTGCGCGGCCGTGGCCCGGTGCTCGTTCATGACGGCGTGGTAGATGTGGGAGGGGCAGCCCAGGCCGATGGGCTTGTTCTTCCGGTCGACCACCACGTACAGCGTCTTGCCGGCCTCGTGGGTCTTCTTGCGGCAGTTCTTGGTGATGTAGACGTCGCCTTTGGGCACCAATCTGTAGCCTTTGGGCATCGGGTCGGTTGCCCGGACCTCGGGCTCATCCGGCTGCACTGCGGCCGCCAGGAACGGCTGCCTTCCGGCGTTTCGGTTTGGCATGCTGTCGAAGTTCGTCCGGATTTTCCACGGGTTTGTAGGTTAAGTGACGACAGAATACTCGAGACGTCGCCAGAGAGACGGTATTTTGGATCGAATACTGCAGTAGTCTGCCGGCCGCGCCCCTGTTTGGAGCTCGGCGATTGTCTTTGTCTCGAAAGAGCAAGCCTGGCTGTTTTTGGTTCCCGGAGACTACGCGCGAGGCTTTGTCAAGCGGCAACCGGGGATCAAAGAAAACGCGATTGCCTAAAGCAGGCGGATCCGGCTTTGGTAAACCGTCAGCCCCTTGTGGCTGAGGCTTTATTCAGAGCTACCTGAGCCGGTCGAATGGTGTGGTGCCACGAACCGTGTGGGAATGTGAATGTGACGGAGCACAACCGGACAAGGCGGGGCTTCACATGCGCGGGCGAAGAGAGTTTGCAGGTCAACACTGCCATTCTCAACCCTCGCTGTCGTCTGTCATCCCTCTCACTGCATGGTCGGATGCTCGCTCACTCAGAAGATGTTCAATGGAGAAACATGCCGAGTTTCTATTCCTCAGTTGATCCAACTTACACTCGCCTCATACCGCTGGGAATGCTGCCCCTGGCGGCCTGGCATGTTGATAAATGCCATTTGCCCCGGCCAACTGAAAACACCTTCCTCAGTGTTCAGTTCCCCCGCCGGCTGGTTCCCCTGCGGATTTCTCAAACAAGGCCCTCGTTCTCGCCTTCAGCTCTTCATGCCCCCGCTTCCACTCGTCAGAATGTGGCAACATTGGTGCCTCTCTAGTTTCTTGAGCATAGCTATTCGCCCAGTCGGCCAAGCTCTGGACGTACTCAACCTCGCGTCCTGGCTCGTGGAGAGAGTGGAATGACCGACCAAGCCCCTTCTCCTTGACTCGTTCCTCGTACTCGCTCCTCATCTCTTCGCGGCTTGGCAGGCGCGCTTTGCCAGCGAAAACCCGGGCGAGGAGCTGCGCCTGGAAGTCGAAGAGGGAAAACGTGGCGACGTAATATGGCACTCCGACGAAGGCGAGGGTCGGATCGTTGATGTAGAAGATGTCCCGGTGCAGGTTGTGCGCCATCACGCCGTCCGACGTCACCAGAATGTCCTCGCCCGCCTCGCTGATTGGTGCCGTGTCTGAGTGCAGCTGTGGCAGGAATGGGTAGGACGTGATGTAGCCTGTGGCCACCACCACGCGGTGAATGTCGTGTAGAGCTTGACCGTCCTTGAGCACGACGGTGCCGGGGATTGGCTGACCGTCTTCGAGCTGTTCATTGCTTTGGGCCTCGTCGCTGAGGGTGAACTCTGCTGTTTCTGGGAGCCGGACGACGTTCGCGGGAAGAAGAGAGGCGGGTAGGTCGAACTTGCCGCCACGCACGCTCTGGTACGTGTTTTTGGCCACGCCGTTGATCTCCTTGCAGATGTCCATCGCGGATACCCCAGCGCCTATGACGAGGACATTCTGGCCCTGGAACTGGTCAGGGGACCGGTATTGTTTCGAGTGCGTGACACGGCTTGAGTACCGGGCTTTCCACTCGCTCAGCCCTTTGACGTCCGGAATCCGAGGCATGTTGTAGTGTCCCGAGGCGACAACCAACAAGTCGAATTGGGAAGTGCGCTCGGTGAGCCGGAATCCTGTATCTCCCTTCTTGAGCGTGACCGTTCGAATTTCCCACCGTGCTCCGTCCGCCGTCTTCCGCACTTCATCCACTCTGGTGTGGAATAGGGTGACGGGCTCAACCCCGTGCTGCCTGGAGAGCGTCTGAATGTACTCTTCGAGAAACCGCTGGCTGACAAACGGCTCCGTTCCTTCTGGCCAGGGGTCAAGGACGCTAGCCATGAGGTAGGTCGGTACGTTGTTCTTCAGACCGGCATAACAGGGCCCTGGCGGCGAGAACTGCACCTCCAAGTCCACAGCAGGCCCAGCAGGCCCGAATTGATTACCGTCATTGCGTTTTCCATGTTGCTCCGGAGGGGGTGTCGCATACGCAAACTGGCCGCGTCGGGAAACCCGGTAGTCCCCTTGCGAGGGCGTGTTGTTGGGGTAGGGAGGATCTTCCGGGATGTGCTCGTCGTAGTGCCACACGCCTCCGGCAACACCTGATCGTTCGAACACGGTGACTTGGAGCCCGTGCCTCAGCAAGTGAGCGGCAGCACAAACCCCACTGATGCCGGCACCGATGACCGCCACTGTGCGTCCCGGGCCAAAAGCTTGGTGTTGATGGTCGCTGGTGGACATGGTGAACTGCCTGCTGGTTGGGCTGTGACCTTGGTAACTATTCCCAGGGAAAAATGTAAGACCCCAGCTTTCAGATGCTGGCCGAAGGGTTGTCGTAGCAGTTACGTGTGGAGACTCTGAAATTGTCCGCTGTCTCGTCTACGGTAAGATACATTCAACAACCGGAAGGCAAGGTTTCATGTACATTCAAGGTTTGTGGAGTGGTGCCGAGGGACCCGAACAGAGATAGACATCACTAAGACCATGCATGGCATCGATCACGTCCGTGGGGGTAACGAGCATGTCTTCGTGCCTGTATCCTATTCAGGGCTGACACCCACGTACGAAGGATCGCAGTATCCATGTTCTATGTGCCGATTCACGGTCCAGCCAATGGTTGCTGCCCGCTTTCAGTCTATAAAACAGTAGTTCAACAGCACACAATGCATCGCAAACATGGCGACACCGGACGATGGTATGTGAAAGGGGTTCTAAAACGCGGGCCCAACCGCCTGAGAGTCGCTTATCGGCATCAGTATTACCAATCCGTGGCATTGTGGTTGCGGTGGTGGGCTCACTACCCCGCTGCGAGAAGCCATCTCGCCATCTGGGGTGCGTATGGGGTCATCGATATCCGTGTAGTCGTGCCCGCGTCAACACGCACGCTTGATAATCGTCGGTAAACTCGGCTCATAGGTGATTATGGTGCGGGGGCATTACGCTCAGAGGTCCCTGATAAGACCATGGCTTCCGCTCGTTGACGGGGTGGAGGACGGAGAATAGGGGCATTCAGGAGACATACCTACATGTACCTAGTACCAGAGCATTCCATCCTCGCAGTCTCAGTCCTCCAAACATCCCACACACACACACACCACAAGATGGCACCTGCGCCGATTGACGAATCCATCGTTGACACCGTCCAACCGGAAAAGGACACGCTCGGCCTTCCGGAGCCAGCTCGTCAAAGACTCACAAAGGCGGGGATTGATCTGTCCAACGGCTACCCGTATCGACCAGCCGTTCCCCTGTACCTGCAGGACGTGTCTAAGATTCGAAGTGACGACCGCCCGTACCAGGATGCCGGAGCGAGGGCGAACAAAAGCAAGAAGCACTTGTTCTCGGCGGCAACCAAGGTGACGGATTTGACAACTCACATCGGGACGGAGATCGAGGGCTTGCAGCTGAAGGACCTCACTCCTGAGCAGCGGGATGAGCTGGCCTTGTTGATTGCGGAGAGGAGCGTTGTCTTCTTCCGGAACCAGGATCTGAGCCCCCAGCAGCAGAAGGAGCTGGGAGAGTGGTTCGGAGAGGTGGAAGTGCATGTACGTGAGACCCGAGATTCGGTACCTGTCCGAGGTGCATGCCATGGTGGCAAATGTGTTAACGCCGATATTTTACAGCCCCAAACGCCCCAGGTTCCAGGCCTGCCCGGCGTGACCGTCATCTGGCCGGCTCTCTTTGCGCAGGGCAGGGAGACCAACTTCCGCAAGCCCGGCGGCGCCGCCCACTGGCACACGGATCTCGTGCACGAGCGGCAGCCCGCTGGCATCACCCACCTACACAACGACACCGTCCCGCCTGTGGGGGGCGACACGCTCTGGGCGTCAGGCTATAGCGCCTACGAGAAACTATCCCCCGAGTTCCGCAAGTTCATCGATGGCAAGCACGCCGTCTACCGCTCGGCCCACCAGTACCTGGACCGCGAGAACCCCACCGCCGGCCCCAAGTACATCGAGCGCACCCACCCGCTTGTGCGGGTGCACCCGGCCACTGGCTGGAAGGCGCTCTGGGTCAACCGGGCCATGACGGTCCGCATCGTTGGGCTGGACGAGGCCGAGAGCGACGTCATCCTCAACTACCTGTACGACGTCTACGAGAAGAACGTCGACATTCAGCTCCGGTTTAAGTGGACACCGGGTACCAGTGCACTATGGGACAACAGGTGAGAAACATAAAATCATTCAATGTTTACGGAACCGGTAGGACTTAGCTGACCGTCTGCGCCGTCAGAATCACCATTCACAACGCGAGCTGGGACTACGGCGGTAGGCACCCTCGTCATGGCACCCGCGTCACATCGCTTGCCGAAGTTCCCTATTTTGAAGCCAGTGCTCCGACCCGCCGCGAAGCTCTGGGCTTGCTAGACGAGGACGAGCAGAAGGCGCTGGGTAACACAAAGGAGACCTGGTGAGGGGCTTGATTGGGCAATCAGTTCCATTACAGGCATTGCGCGGGCAATACACGGTGGTTGATATGGCACTGTTTATATTAGGTAGTACGTGGGCAAAGAGCACGACCGCGATACACTACAGCGATGGAGAACGATTGCGATGGCCGTTGAGTATATACCACGGGGTATTGGTTTCGTAAACTCCCGGGAATGTCCGTGATAACTATTTATGTAGTATGCTACTGTGGGAGAAGCAAGAAAACGAAAGCAACCCTGAAAGCCCCCAATGTGCGCCGGCCATCAATGTTTAGTGTAGCACGGCTGCCTTTGCTGGACGCCCTGCTCCCATGTCCTTCCCTCCCCATGTGCGCGCCAAGCGCTCCTCGCCGCCACCTATCCCGTTGTTTCGGAGCATTGCTGGATGTCAACCTAATCAGAGTATGCGCTCCCTTCCGTGCTCGTCGTAGACTTTGTATCGGAGCTGTCATCACCCTCATTCTCGCTCTCGCCGTCGCTCGTGTCGCCTGCAGAGCCGTCCTCGTCCTCATGCTCACTTTCGTCGCCGCTGATGCCGTCCTTCACTCCTGCAACCCAGCCAGATTTTCCATCTCCTCGTTAAGCTCATCATCCTCTTGCAAAAGCAGCTCGAGCATATCGTCGTCAGATGAATCCGTAGGCTTGGGCCGCGCAGCCCTTCCCTCCACGGCGCCTTCAATGGTCTCCTTCTTGGTAACCTGTAGTGTCATGATCGTCTCGTCCATCGAGTCCTTCACGACGAGCTGGGCCGTGTAGACATCCTAGTACTGGCCGATGCGGACGATTCGCGCGAAGGCCTGGCGTTCGAGCGCCTCGTTCCACCAGTGGTCCAGAACAATGGCGCGGTTGGCGGCCGTCAGGTTGAAGCCATGCGCACCGCATGTGAGTGAAACGAGCTAGAGCGTGCAGAGGTTAGCAGGGCTCAGCATTCGTGTCAGAGGATTATCGTTGGGGTGTGCACTGACCATGACCTTGATCTCGGGCCGCTCTGTGAACGCCTCGATGCAGCCCTCCTGCTGGTGAGGCTGCATATCGCCCCAGGGGTACACAAACCTGAATCCGCTCTGGAAGAGCATGCGTCCAAGCAAGCAGAGCATCGGAACCCACTGGACGAAGACTGCAGACGTGGTTAGCACGCCCAACCCGAGAGTATTAAGCAAGGTACCAGGTAGGTAACGCTAGAGTGCGATGGAACTAGGTACTCACTAATGATCTTGTCGTCGGGTGCCTCATTTTGCCTAGGTAGCGTTGGCAACATGCTCGGTCAGTGACAGCTGCTCTCCTTTGAAACTGCGGCCCCCAGGCTTGTCCTGACTGCCCTGAGGCCATCCATACGTGCCATCTCTGAACCAGCTCCATGGCAGCTTTGGTCTTTGCGCTGTGCGGATTTGGGCTCCAGGGCTGCTTATCGCATTCCCGCAAGAACTTAGCTGCATTCGTTCGGACCTGCTCCACGAGGTCAACCTTCCCTCCCTTCGCTCGCCGACCAGCCCGCTTCTTCGCCGTCCGGCATTTGCCATTGCCTTTCCCTTTTTTCCCGATTTGCTGTCTTACAAGGCGAGGCTGCAAACCGAACTCGTCGTCGCCCGGTCTGCGGACCTGCTTGCTGTTCTCGGCCTGGTTGGTATTGCCCGAGTCCCAGTAATCTTTGATCCGGTCTTGGAACTGGCCTTGATCATGAGCTCGCCCCTGGAGCCGGCTTTCGAGGACGCATTGCCCGTCGCGGTGTTGGAGCGCTCCTTGAGATAGAGATGTTCGATCCGCAGATTCTCGTATTTCTCGTGCTCGGCAGGCGAGAAGGACACTGTGATGGATTCGTTGTATTGTAAAGGAATCGTGAGTATGGATTTGCCCATAAACTTGTCGTCGACACGCCTACCCTCCCAATGACATTTAGTACTGCTCGGTCAATTCCAAATTGACTGAACGGGCACTTACCGCCTCAACCACAGTTCTTGAAAAATCGCCCTCATCTTCTCGATCTGGCCTAGGACTTTGGGCGGAGGTGGCTGTCGGACGAGTTGCTCGTAGTTGACCAACTGCACCCTGGCTCAGTATCACGCAGAGATTTTCGCCGGACATGCCCCATGTAACGCTAACGAGAAGAATTACTCACATGATGTTTCGGTCCTCCCATGCCTCACGGGCGCTCCCAGGAACGTAGATATGCGCTGGCGTCATTTTGAACTCTGTATTCGAGCAGTGTCTTCTGACCTCTCGAAACCAATTGGGCAGGAGTCTCTTGGGTAAGACCACGAGGGTCTTCCGCACCTCGGGCCCCTCATTCGGCAGGTTCTGTGACATGCAGGCGAGAACCTGTGCGGTCTTGCCTAAACCCATCTCGTCTGCAAGGATGCCGCCCCTGGGTCCATCGGGGAGCTTTTCTCAGTTGAGCACCCAGCTAACACCCATTATCTGATAGGGATACAGTGGTGTTTTGAATCCATCCAATTTCACCATGCCACCCTCGCACTGGCATTGGTCTGGGCCAAAGGACTCGATCGCTTGACGAAGTTGTTGGAGGTCTTGGGTCGCCTCGGGGTCGGCCAGGTCAATCTCCACACCCGGGATCATCATCTGCCCGTCGCTCAGATCCTGACACCCCGGGTCCTCTGCCCCATGGAGAATGCTCAACTCCTCTGTTGTCCGCGGGTTTTTTGGTCAGGCAACCGTCTTGACCGTGGCCATTGTCCTTTCTCTTCACCGAACCGGTCGATGATTCTTGATATCGGCGCTCAGAACGGTGCTGCCTCCGGTCTTCTCTCACATTTTCGGGGGACGGACTTCGCCTTTCGGTCGCCGAACCGTGTAGGCCAGCTGGCGCCTGCTGTGACTGCACCCTACTGGGAACTGGGCTCGGATATGAAGTAGGCGTAGGCCGGAGAGTCGGCGAGTCTTGCTCGAGGACCCCTTGATCGCCATTGGTGACAGTGTCTGACGTCTCAGTGGAGGACGCCATGGTTTGTGGAACTAGGTGCAGAGAAAATAATGAGTAGAATCCAGATTGTATATGAATGAAGCTTGTGTGTTTGCAGCGCTAACGTGGCTCAATCGGGCGATTGCGCAGCGCGAAGAAATCGGGCAGAGAAGGTCTGGCAAGCGAGAGATTGCGGTCCCAGAAGAGGAGCACGTATAGAAGATGCCGAAGAGATACAAGGTGAGTAAGGGGTGACGGAAGGCAATAAAAGCCGGCCGGGAGGTGCGGACTTGCGTCGAGGTCGACTAAGCGGCGGCTGCTGTAAGATCAAACACATAGGTCAGTGGCAGCTTCAACGCCTGGAAACTATGAAACGCACCGGTTCTTGGTGAAAATTTCAATCGTGCTTTGAATTGATGGCGAATGCGAGGCTCCAAAACCGAAAACCTTGTTGTTGAGGGAGACAGGTTGCGCAGCCAAGCTGACCACCTATTATTGGGCGAGCAGAGAAAGAGAGGAGGTGAGAAAACGTAGCTTGGGTCTGAACGAAGGAAATCAAACAGTAAATACGCGCTTTGGTTCTTGCGATACGAACACGCCAACTCAACTGTTTGGGACCCAAAGACCGGGAAGTAGTGTGTTTGAGCGAGCGGGCAGTTTCGTTGTTGGCATCATAGATCGAACATGGAGCCCAGTACCGGGCTCTCGGGGCGTCAGAAGCAATGAGAGGATTGGAGAGGCGACGCCAGGGCTGGTGAAACTATCGGCTCTGCCAAAGAAAAAAAAAACGTGGGAGGCGACTCAATATGGTTGGAAGAGAAGACGGGAAACCGCGACGGCAAGGCAGCTACATGTGGGTAGGTATTCACCTGAGCGCCTGGCAAGGCAGCCGAAACGACTCGCGTCTTGGTGAGGTACTTAATCTTCATTCAGGTCGCTTTATCAAATCAGCAGATGACGGGTTCCTCACGAGATTGACTATGATGCCACAGCGCCCTTGGCGCCAGGGGCAATAAATAAGATGGACGGCGTTGACCACTTCCAAACCCGAACGTAGAGCAAAGCAGCGGGCCTAAAATGCAGAACGAAATTGCTCTTGTAGTCCCGAGCTCAGCTGATCTGACGCTGACCGCATGGCTTAAGGGAATGTTCACGCCCTCTCTTTGCCTGGAAGAACTCGCCTGAGACTTACACCGTCAACTGGTTGCCTTTCTTGACCGGGGAGCTTGTTGCTGATTGGCTAATGGCTTCAAGGGCGCACGCACTCGGTGGTGATTGTGGGGTTCCGCCTCCACCAGCTCTTGTGAACCCTGCAAGCTGTGCCGCAAACCAACCTTGTTTCAGCACCAAACACTTTAACTTGCGCGGTGAGTAGCTCGCGCTCTCCACATTCGCATCAGCCTCAGAAGCAGTTCCAACAACCTCAGCGAGGCGTAGAGCTACGGTGCACTTCGGGGACTTGACGCGCTAAAGGTGTACTGGATTCTTGTCAGACAGCAAAGACGGCCTGGCCTGTTCATGAGAGCGCCGTCCGTCGGCCTGAAGACGAGACCGCCATGTCGGACGGAAACGACCCAGTGCCACGCGACTTCGCAACGACGCCAGTTGCACTCCCAGTAGCGCTGCCCTTGACCAGCGCACAACACGTCGAAGGGGATGACAGCCGCAACCGGCCAAGCTCACATGTGCACTACGCGCTCAACATCGACACAGTCGCGGCGAGCACGGCACCAGCACCACATTCGAGCTCCGCCCCGGAGCTCGCCAAGCCCGTTCTGGGCCGCTCCGATACCGAGGCCGCCGTCCTGAGCCCGAGCAGTATGCGCCGTCGCCTGACCCGCGCCGGAACTTTCAGGACGGTCGACGACTTCGAGGACTTTACAGTACGGCCCGGCTGGCATCGTGTGTCTCCTTCTGCTTGCCGTGTTTCCTCTCTTATGCTGACCTCCACAATCTCACCGCAGCCGGCGCCGAGCCCGGTGTGGACCCGGCCAAGCCCGATGGCGGCCACGCCTCCATGCCGACGTTGAGCGCGCCGTGCGAGATCACTGTCGTCGACTTCTCCCAGGACAACCTATCCATACAGAAACTCGACAACGAGACACTACCTTCGTTTCTGGCCCGGCCGCAGCCAGACTGGGCAAAATGCCGCTGGATTAATGTCAACGGTCTCAGCTGGGACGTCATCAAGGCCCTGGGCCGACGGAAGAACCTGCACAAGCTGGCCATCGAGGATCTCATGAACACCAGGAACAGGACTAAGGCCGAATGGTATGCGGGCGGCCTTTCCGAACGACGAACCATGAGCAATAACCTGCAACCCCGCTAACTGACTGCTTCAGGTTCCCAACGCACGCCTTCATTGTTCTGACCCTTCAGAAACTAGTCCATCTCTACGACTCAGACAGCGACAGCTCCGACTCCGACGATGGCGGCCGGAGCCTGAACAGCGGAACGAGCAAGCGGAGCACGAGGTCCTCCAGGAGGCTGATCAGGCGCTTGACGAGACCGTTTCGGGGGTCAAACAGGAACGCGCGAAGCCAAGCCCTCGGGGCTGGCAAGGCAGCGAATGCCCCAGGCCTCGGAGGGACCTTCAGGTCGCAGCCTACTGGCTTCTCCTACCCTGCGAATATCAATCAGCTGCGCACCCTGCAGCGATATCATGCGTCGCCAGATGATCCCCGGACCCAGTACATGGAGAAGAACTCCGCCCTGGCTTCCAGGAACCTTGCCGTCGCCTGCGAACAGGTGTCCCTATTCGTAACAAACGACAACACCATCATCAGTTTTTTTGAGCAGTCAGCGCAGGATGTTGAATCTCCCATTATTCGTCGCCTTCAGACAAACGACACCATCATCCGGCAGTGAGTTAGAGTTGCTGCTTTCCGCAGCTGATGTGACATCCGCAGAAGCCACTGCTGACGTGTCGCCATGCAAGCTCCTGCGACGCCTCCATGGTCGGCCAGGCTATCATCGACGCCATTATCGATCTCGCCATTCCCGTCGCTGCGTGCTACGGTGATGTGATTGGCGACCTAGAACTTGACGTTCTGAACCGTCCAAACATCGGTCACACCAAGCGTCTCTACATCCTCATCGCCGAGATCAACAAGATCCTCGCATTCATCAACCCCGTCTCATCCGTCATCAATGCCTTGCGGGATCACCGAACAGACGTGGCGCAGGATGCCGTCATGGCCAAGCTGCTGGATCCCAAGCAGGGGGTCATCATCACTCCCTTGACGTACACCTACCTCGGTGATGTCCTGGACCACTGTGTCCTGATCACCGAAACGCTCAATCAGCTCAAGGGGTCGGCCGATGGCATGATTGGGCTGATCTTCAACACCATCTCGGCGTACCAGAACGAATCCATGAAGCAACTCACCGTAGCCACCATCATCTTCCTGCCCCTGACCTTCATAACCGGGTATTTCGGCCAGAATTTCCAGCCATTCACTATCCTCAATGAGGACATTGGGTACTTGTGCGTGTTCCTCACCTCACACCCGCGCTCTTTCGATATTTCGTACGCTTTCCGCTCGCTGACAGTACACTAGCTGGAAAATTGCGGTTCCCGTGGTAGTCGCCACCATTATCGTCCTGCTCTGGGAAGCCATCTACGACTATTTCCGGGCCTTGCTCCAGCGGCGCCACATCTGGCGCCTGAGGAAGAGCCGTTCAAACCGGCGGGAAAGGAAGCGCCTGTGACGAAACTGATATGCACGGGACGAGGTGCAGGCGAAGAGGGTGGCACGGTGTCTCTGGCGGCCTCCTGCCCATGGATCCTAAGGGCCTCGACGGCGGCAATATTGCCATTTTGTGCAATCTATGCGTCATACTAGACGGCGGGCATCTGTTACTGCACTCGCGTCAACGCAGTCGCAGTTGTGTTGGCCGCAATTGTGATGGACGAAAGCCGCGTGTTTAACCGCCGCGTCAAGGCCTGCGGTATCTTTTTCTTTCCGCAGCGTTGTCAGGTTTGTTGAGCACAACAGTGAGAGGTGTACTCGACTCACAGCATGGATCATGTCTCTTCTTGGCAGTTTGGTTTGAAGCTTGAAGAAAACCCCGGCCGGTCGGATCAGACTGAGTTCGACCCGGGCCTTGGGCGCCGGATAACTTCGGTCGGGGGCTTATTGGGCCGCTTCGGCGCCTCCGCAGTAAGCTCGACGGGATGGGCCGCCGGCATCGCCAATCAAGAGTTAGCCCTACAAGCCCTACGAGCCAGCCGCGGTGCCCGCCTTCTTTGCGTCCGGCTTGAATACGAGGTGCTTGGCGGTCGATCCTTCTCCGCACCCCGCATGTTGCTGTAGACTGCTCTTGGGGTCTGGCTGGTTCATCCGGCTTTTCCGTATATCGGTGAGCGAGGGAAGAGCGAGCGCTCGGTTAAGCATTTTCGCGGCCAGCTGCTGGGCGGACAGGCAATATGCACTTGTTGCACCAACCAGCCGCGTACTGCGTACATAGTACCTAGCTGTGCATACGCAGGACCTTGTTCCTACCGTCATGAACGGGAAGCGGTCAGCTTGAGGGCAATTGCAGGGATATGCTACAGGGCCGACAGCCGAGAGCATGCACGCCAAGTCCATGTACCGAGCTGCAATAAGACGCTTGTCCGTATAGCTTATTTATGTCCCTGGCGGGGCAACGGTTTGTGCCAGGGGTCTCTGATGCCGGCGTCCTGTAATTCGGCATCACGGGACACAACAATACGAGGTGCTGCAGGCGATCGGGCGTCGAGCCAACCTGCGCCTCTTCTGGCAAGTGTGTTGCTGCCTGGGAACAGTCCTTGTCACTGCACTGAGGAACCTCGTGGTACCGTGGACAGCGACTGGGTGGGAAGACCGCAGGTGTGTATAAGTAGAGGCCAACTTCGTCGACAACTCCTGTCCATCAAACTCGTCTTGCCTTGACTTCTCGTCCCGTAACTGTGTCGAGCCCGCCCTCCCCACCTTGCCGTTGCAAAGATCCTAGGAAAAGAGATCAAGACTTGGGCGCTCACGCTCAGCAATGGCTCGTCTCACTCTGGCTGCGGCCGCCGTCCTTGGGCTTGCCAATGGAGTCCTCGGTGACCTTCAGTCCTGTGGTCCGGCGCAGTACGATCCAGCCCAGGTAAGCGCCGCCGCCATTACGCTCGAGGTGGACGAGAGAGAACCAGATGCTGACACAGGTGCAGTATGTATGCTGGGACAACCAGTTTCTCTGTCCAATCACGGCGGGCGAGCCGCTGTCCAACTGCGCCGGAGCATGCTACAGCAGGTTCATGTACACATGCACCAACAACGTCCTGACTCTTCTCCCTGCCGTGACCACGCCCTTCACCCTCACGGTCGACCACCCGGGGCTCGCCATCCACGGCCAGCCCGTCGCCGCCACGGGCCAGCACTGGCTCCTCAACGTTCCCACCAGCAGCTACTGCCCGTCGCAGGTCGGCTCCGCCTGCCCGCCCGGCGACACCACCGTCATCGTGGCGAGCGGCGGCAGCGCAGCCATGGACGTCGAGGTCCCCGGCGGCCAGCAGGTCTACCTCGACCCGTACTGGAATGTGGGCTACACCCAGGCGCATTCGGCGTACATCCCGCCTGGCAGCCTCGTGACCGGCTTTGGCGCCTACCAGGGCGGCGGTTTCGTCAACCTCAACGGCAACGGCTGGGGATGGGTCGCCTGCCCGCCCATGGCCTCTGGCCCTGCCGGCCCGGCGTGGAACTTGGTGGCCAAGAACGCGACAAATGCGTGGAAGCTCAACAACTGCCAGGCCATCAATCTCAAGGTCAACTCTGTCCCGAGCGGGACCATCGGCGCGTGGCAGTACACATGAGAGTCGAGTCTTGTTTTCATAGCTTGTTGAGCGGAGTGGATGAATAGATGACTTTAATGAACCGGGACTCCGCGGATTATGTATTTTGCAGCAAGCCGTTGTTCTCTATACTAGCCCTTTGTCAACAATCGTTTGTCTGAGGCTTGGTGAGTACGCATGTTATGCTGCCCTGAGAGATAGGTCAAACCTTTTCTCAGGATGGCGGATGTGCTTCTTACACGACGTTACCAGACAGCAGACATGGCGTCGTCACGCACCATTCACACGTGAATTCACCCAATAGAGCCGCGAGTGAGCTCTTGCGCCCAAACCCATCTCCACGTGCCACTATTCTCATTGATACTCGGCGGTTTGTCCGATAACGCCACCTAAACAGACCAGCCTTGGCTCACTCGGGGTTGGCGAAAAGGCGACCTGGAAGCTGGGAGAATGCAACTGTTAGGCGGGAAGGATGACAACGTGAAGCTACACACCGCACGAGGGGCATGCAATAGAAGCCAGGGGACAATGAGAAGCGTAATGGCGTAATACATATCGCAGTTACGCCTGATGCCGTCTATGTGGTCTACCATTTATACAAAGCAGAAAAGTGCGTGGGTCCGGCAACCCACAATGTGCCGGCTCCGTTACTGCGCGTCCAACCTGACAGCCAACGTCTAGGGCGTTTGTCGTCTTGAAATACGTGAGAGGAATGCCCACATTCTCATACCCAGCCATGGCGTTTTGTGAATGCCAGAGCGAGCGAATTGGTAGGGGCTCGCATTGCACTCTCGCTAATCTCGACCAAGGCGTTCCTCGTCGTCATCCCGGAGCTCGTATGCCGGCCGGAACTTCGGTGCGTCTCCGCCAACGGCTAGGGCCGGATTCGGACGGGTGTCAGTCACGCCTCCCAGAGAGGTGAACCCTCGGTTGTACAACTCGCAAAACGGGATCTGAAGGTGACGGATGAACTGTTTTCGTATCAGCATGACAGTCTACCGGCCCAGCACGCCGCGTTCCCCATCACAGGTCTGCTCCGCGGACAGTAGGTGTGATGACTCACGGCCCAGATCTCGACATAATGCCAGTCGATGACAGGGTGGACGCGCATGAATCGAGGCCAACCTTCGTCAGTCGGGTCGAAATGCGTAAGGAACTCTCCGTGGGGATCCGTGCGGCGTGTGCCCAGAAAGATCGCCCTGACAGCAGGTCTGTCCTCCAAATATGCCTCTAAAGCAGGCCGCATGGGCAGGACGTATCGCTTGAGGTCGAGAGAGTATTCGTCTGTTGACCTCGAGACAAAGTCTTCTACCTCGGAGAACGGATGAGGGGAAACTATGTATATCGCTTGAAGCGGCCGGTCGGAAGCAACGGAGGGCGGGGTTCGGGGACGCTCGGGATTTGTCGAAGGTGGGCGAATGGGCGTAGCATCAGTGGCAGTCGGAGGGGGCGAGCGCGAAGCCCATCGGGGCAGACAAGCCAGTATCAACACCAGCAAGACTAAACAGTCCTTGCCACCGTTGTACGACAGCGAGATATGATCGAGACTGGGAATGGTGGGGTCGAGTCAGCCAGAGCAATTCACATGATTGTTGTGCCATCAGCCCCCCTCACCTCGGCCGTGGCCACGCGGTACCTACCCATACCGGCGCAGCGCCTCCCGGATCACATCCACGGACACCTTGACCTGGGCCTGGACTTTGCGCAACACGTCGTCGTCTGTGTCTTCGCAGAGGAATGCATCGATCTTGGCCTGGAGCTCGAAGCAGATATCGGGCAGGGTGCGCGCCACTGACTTGTCTGGCCTGGCGAGGCCATTGATCTGAGCGTCTTGGCGCTGACAAGTCGAGCCGTCGGTCATTCTTCTTCCTGCAATCTGATACCTGGTGAAACCGAGCAAAGGAGAGAAGGAACGCTCACTGGGTGCTGCCGGCGGGCAGACCGAAAGTTGTGGCGTGGCGAGCATGGCTCGCCGAGGAGCCGAGTGCGGGGGTGGGGCAACAGTGCGAATACAAAAATTTGCGGCCGACACGGTGCCATCGAAGTCGCCGCTGCAACGAAGTGACGAACATTGCAGAGCAGTTCAAGATACCTCGCTATATCTCACGCAATGTCATGCTCAACTATATTAGAAAGAATGAAACTGAGCACAGTTTGCTACTAAATGCTAACTTGCCTTTATAAGTACTAGATGGAATGATACTGCACTATAAGCTATATATAAGTATTAAATCTTTATTTTAATGGGCTGGGTGTAACGGGCTAAGCCTGGTGTTGGCCTTGGCGACCCTCGGCCGACCCCTGACGCCACCCCTGATACTATCCCGGCTTGCTACCCTTGACAACAGCGTTGGGCCCACCAAGCGACCTACATCCCTATCTGGTTAGATAAAGATTTTATCGCGGGAATAATCCTTTAGTCTCTTTCTTCTTTTCTCTTTAAGATTAGTGTACTCGTAGAGTCGTTACTAGCTAGTTGCAATACGCTACCTAGAACTATTATATACACTAATCTTCCCTCTTTCGCTATTAATTGTAGAGAAGGTCGTTAACTCCGTCTGCCTAGACGGAGGATTATATTTATTTAGCTCTCGTCGTCGCCTAGATTGTAGCGCATTGTTAGTTAAAAAAGCTCTTGTTAAGCACGAGGCAAGTGTCACGAACCAACTATATAGCGCGACCCGGTGGGGCTCTGCAGCGCCCACTGGGGCCAATCATGAGGCACTAGCCAAGCAAGGCTGAGACATAGTAGACGTGGGTAGACATCTACCACGCGCGATTATAGTAGCCGGGGGTAGTAGGCTACCCCGAGCGATCGCTAGAAGGAAGCTTATATTTAAAAACACATTTGCTAGACCCTCGGGTACTTAGTAGCTTCCTTAGTAAGCAATATAAGTAGTTTGCTAAACCTACTATTGAAACAACTTTATTGTAAACCTTTTAGCTTCACCAAACCTTAGGCTCTACCTAGAGTATACTTCTAGAAGTCTCTTTTAGAACCCTAGGGGCTTAAGATTCGTTATACGTTGCTTACTCCTTTTAGTTCTATTATAGACTTAAACTAGAAGTATTCCCTATAGCACCTTCTACGCCTACTATATCCTACTTTAGAGCCTAGGTAGCAGCCTCCCCTATATCTTCTATTGTAGGAGGATAGGCAGGCGCACCTAATATAGCCTAGCTTAGACAAATTATCTAATAGCTCTAGGCTCGTATCTACTAGCTAGAGCAGGATGCCGGCGCTAGCTAGCAGCTTATTAATAGGCTAAGCGCTAGGCGCAATGGAGAGAAGGCTAAGATCAAAGTGTAATGGTCCCAACGAGTATATTGCAACTAGCTAGTGACGACTCTACGAGCATACTAAACTTAAAGAAGAGAAGGAAAAGAAAGAGAAAGACAGCTTCCCTATAGTATCCTCTATATAGTTAGAGCAATAACCTTCGTTTAGAGTTAGAATGCGTTTAGCATAACGTTGGCTTGCTAAGATCGGACAGCTATATCTGCGTCTATGTGTCCAGCTTAGCCGAGTGTCTCCGAGGCCATCAACAGGGCCTAGCCCGTTACACAAAGTATCTATAAAGTATAGAGGCGATAAGAATAGCCTCTCTAGGTTCCTCGCCTAGATAAGGGCCTACATCTACTACTACCCTATTTAGTTCAAGAGCAAGGAGTCTAAAGTGTTTTACACCTCTTTATACTTCGAGAGGTAGGCGCTTAAGTAGTTCGAGCCTACGCTTAAGGACTACTTAAACAAGGCCCTAGACGATAGAGACACATTTACTAATAGGATCTTCTAGAACTATATATCCTTTAAGATAGAAATTTATAAAGTGTTTAGCGATCTAGATAGCAAGCAATATATATAGGAGTATCTCTTTTAGTTAAAGTAGATAAAGTTAGCTATAATCTATACTATATAGTTCTAATAGTACTTACTATATACTAAGATTAATAATAAGGGCTTAATACTACTATTTTACCTTAGCCTTAAGAAGAATATTAAAGATAAGCTATCTAAAGTTTATCTATAGCCTAAGAATATCGATATAACGTACTTTATAAGCGAGTGAAACACTTAAGCGAGTGAAACACTTTTTACTACCCTTCGAATACAATCCTCTATTGCAATACGACAAAACTATTAACCAACTACAATTACATTAGAAACAGCTAAATCAGACTCTTCTACAGCCTCCTAGCAAGTGCGGGCATTATAGCCAGGCTTGCCGCACATACTATAGGACTAAACCCTCGTACAGACCCCCCCTGCACTACCACCAACCAGCTACATCTCTTGCGCTCCCTCCCTACCCACGGCTCCCAGGCCTAGTGAGTCTATTGCAGCTTGTAGAGTAAGTGATCCTCCAAGCTGCATGCATGTTCTTTTAGCCTTCTTGCGCTTGCTTAGTGCCTCGTTGGCCTTGCGAAGCGAAGACACCTCTGCGGTAAGAAGAGCCATCTAGTATATCACAGCCGTTATACTCTTAGCTAGTTGATCTATAGCAGCTAACATTGGGGTTGGGGAGCTATTCTAATGGTTGGCGATACGAGTCTTGATGAGCGTTGACTGTGCATTAGCTTCCTAGGGGTTGTGTAGTGTTTAGAATACCTAAGGTTGTAGTGTGCTAGCCCGCGAGGTCAAGGGCGATGGTATACGAAGCTTAATATCTAGCTTGGATATCACCCTCTCTAGATTGTATAGCATAAGGCTAGTACCTGCAAAGCTACCCTAGACGTTCTTCTCTATTATCGAGGCAAAGAAGGCCTTATAGAAGCTATAGAGGAACTTGAGCTTGCTTACGTAGTTGATATACATGCGTATTAAGTCCTTAACCTAGCGACTATACGCCTTCTTTAACAGCCCAAAGCAGCTAATATCGAGTGGCTAGAGTAGGTATAAAGAATATAGAGGCATGTAGAGCGTAATGATATTGTTTTTCTAGTAATAGAGCTTAAATTTAGTTAAGTGGTAGCTCTTATAGCTATCGAGGATTAATAGCTAGTATATGCCCTTTGCCTAGGATGCTATATAGTAGTTAAAGTGCTTAATCTAATCTAGGCCTATAATATTAGTAGTCTAGCTATTATCGATTATTGCAATACGCTAGTTGGCTAGTAGGCTACACTTAGTATACTAGCTAGCGAGGTGGTACTACGCGGCTAAGATAATGAATAGAGGGATAGGCTAACTAAGTATATTAACGCTCTAGATTTCTATCGCCTATTTGTAGTTGCTAGGCTAAGCTAGCTTTGCCTTGCCCTAGCTATCTAAGATTGTAACTACTATACTTATAAAGATAATATCTATTATAAACCCTATCTTATTAAAGTTATAGATATCGTTATCTATAATACTATACTTAGCTTTAACGTTCTATATAAAGGTAAACCACTTGCTAATAACCTTTAGATCCTTATACTTAGCCCTCTAGTAGTCGTTTTAATATAACTAATATATATAGAGGGCTAGCTAGCGTTTAATAAAGTTATAAGCCTAGAGCTTGCTAATAAGAGGCGCGTTATATATATATAATAGTTAGTTAGCTATATCTTCTATACTATATAACCTTAGTAGGAAAGCTTGTATATATAGCTTAATAATATATTAAACAATAGCATTCTCTTTAGAATTAGTAAGCTAGCGCGACTTAAGTATAGTATTGCGTTATATAGACTTGCCGGCGCGTCGCTACATTAGTATTGTGGGGCTGATGTTATAGATCTTTGCTGCAGCTCGAAGACTAAGATTCTAGTTATTTTTTAGAGCTTGGAGTGCTAGAATAATCCTAGCTTCGTTAGAGGGCGAGACTATAGTTCGTTATAGAGGAATTTATAGTTATAGTTAGAAGATACGCGACGTGGCTAGGAGTGTTTCACTTGCTTAAGTGTTTTACTCGCTTATAAAGTACGTTATATCTTCTATACTATATACTCTTAGTAGAAATCCTCGCTTATCTAGCTTAATAGTATATTAGATAATAGCCTTCTCTTTTAATTTAATAAGCTTCCTTAACTTTAGTATAAGATTATATTATATAGATATGCTATTATATTAGCGCTATAGGGTATTATAGGCGACTCTATAGATCTTAGCTATGGCTTATATACTTAGATTCTTATTATTTTTAAGAGCCTAAAGGGCTAAGATTATATAGGCTTCATTTAACTTTAAGCGCATTTTAAATAGTAGAGGAAAGTTATTATTAAGAGTAGAGGTGTCGCGTTGTATAGAAAGTAGCCTACTCGCTAATATAGCCTACTTACTAATAAAGTACGTTATAGGTATAGTAGTTATAATCTTAGATAGCTATAGTAAGGCGAAACTAGCTTAGCCTAGCAACTGCGAATAGATAATAGTAATCTAGAGCGTTAATATATTTAGTTAAGCTATCCCTCTATTTATTATCTTAGCTATATAGTACCACCTCGCTAATTAGTATACCGAGTGCAATCTCCTAGCCAATTAGCGTATTGCAACTACCAATAATAGCTAGACTACCAATATAGTAGGCCTAGATTAGCGTAAGCACTTCGACTTCTATACGACGCCCTAGGCAAAGGGCACGTACCGGCTACTAATCTTCAACAGCCACGAGAGCCACCACTCGACCGAATTCGAGCTCTACTGCTAGGAGCATAACATTATTACGCTCTATATACCTCCGCACTCCTCGCACCTCCTCCAGCCACTCGATGTCGGCTGCTTTGGACCGCTGAAGCACATATACGGTCGCCAGATTGAGCACTTGATACGTATACATATCAACCACGTGAGTAAGCTCGAGTTCCTCTGTACCTTCCGCGAGGCCTACTTCGCCTCGATGACGGAGAAGAATATCCAGGGTAGCTTTGTAGGAGCCGGCCAAGTGCTATATAACCCAGAGAGGGTGCTCTCCAAGCTGGATATGCGGCTTTGTACGCCGATACCCCTGAACTCGCGGGCCGGCACTCTACAACCTTGGGTATTCCAGACACCACACAACGCCCGAGAAGCCAATTCGCAGTCAACGCTCATCAAGACTCGCATTGCCAACTATCAAAATAGCTCCCCGACATCAATGTTGACTGCTGTAGACCAACTTACCAAAGGTACAATGGCTGTGATGCACTAGGTGGCCCTTCTTCAGTCAGAGGTCTCTTCGCTGCGCAAGGCTAACGAGGCACTTAGTAAGCGCCGGAGAGCAAAAAGAATACGCGTATAGCTTGGAGGATCACTTGCCGTACAAGATGCAAAGGATCTAGTGGGCCAGAAGGCTGTGGGTGGAGAGGGAGAGCAAGAAACGCAGCTGGATGGTGGTGGTGCAGGGGGGGGTCGTACGAGGGTTCGGTGCTGTGGTATGTGCGGCAAGCCTAGCTATAATGCGCGTACGTGCCAGGAGGTTGCAGAAGCATCTGATTCAGCTGTTTCTGATGTAATTATAGTAGGTTTATAGTGTGGTTGTATTACAATTGAGGACAGTTGTTGGAGAGTAGTGTAGAGTGGCCCGTTCGCTTGTCTGGCCCGCTCGCTTATCAAGTACGTTACTTTTATAGGGGCGGCCGAGACTGCGGAAACTTGAGGCCTCGCGCCCGCCAAAAACAGCAGTCCAAACCGCGGCACATATAGTCTGGGTGGAAATGGAAGAAAGTGGGCTACAAGCATAGCCTCCGCGGCGGGGTGCGTGCAGCGGAGTGCAGCCCTCGACATCAGCCTGGTTAGGGTCGGGTTGGCGAGGCGACTCAGAAACAGTTTGACAGATGTCGTGCTCGCCGGCGGCGGCAGCATATTAGAGTGGTATTCGATTACGGTGGTCCTTTGGATCAGTATCAGTAGTGAACGCAAGGGACAAGATGATCTTGACTGCGTTCAGGTTGCCGTTCGCCGCAGCCCGATGGAGCGGGGTTTCGCCTAAAGTGTTGCACAGTACGGATGTCCCTACCAAAAGTCTTGCTTCACCGCCTTAAATTTATAGTAGTTCTGCTTGGCAGAAACCCGTGCTATAGTCAGTAAGCTAAATAGGCGGTGTGGCAAGACTTTTGGTAGGGACATCCGTACAATAGATACATTACAGAGTAGTTGGCGTTTCATACATGTTAGACGCCACTCGGAGGCGCGCCAAAGCCTCGCCCATCAGAACCCCTCTTTCTGTCATTTTTGCCGCTTTCAATCTGATGATTTTGCTATTGATCCACTACCTACTACCTTCAACTACCCAAGTCATCTGAGCGTGCCCTCCTTATAGCACGCTCCACACAATGTTTCAGCCTAATCCTCCCGCGATATGCGAGAAGTGCCATAATCTGGACCCAGATTCGCATTTCGGCGATCTCTGTGTCTGGTCGTCGTCCTCCGCCGGCAGCCCACCGACGAGCTGTCGGTTTTGCCAGTTCATATACGATGCTGCAACAACAATGGTGCCCGAGCTCGCGTCAAGGCTACAAATACACGCGTCTCTGCAATCAGTCCCAAAAGATGACAGGATAGAGTTCAGTTTTGGTGGCCGGCTGAGTATGCAGATCCATCGTCGCTCTCGTAGGTTCACCGCTTTCGATCTATATGAGATGCTTGCTAGTTAATTTTTGCTAACCGGGTGGGTTGCGTGGAATAGACCAACATCCACCGCCTCGTAGCCCTTGCACGGATCTAGCCGGTGTCAGCAGAGATAATGCGCTTGATTTCGTCTTGAACTACTTTCAACGCTGCAAACAGCAGCACCCCAAGTGTTCAGAGCAGAATACAACTTTTCGACCAACTCGCCTCGTGTACTGCGGGGACAACACTGGACAGCTGCTACTTGTAGAACATGATCGAGCCGCCCAAGGGCCATTGCCAGCCGTCGATTATGTTGCATTGAGCTACTGCTGGGGCACTGCAGAGTTCTTCAGAACGGAGCAAAAAAACATCGACCGTCACAAGCGAGGGTTTCAGCTCTCAGAGTTACCAAAGACGCTCCAAGACGCTGTCGCGGTTACACGGCAACTTGGCATTCCATACATTTGGATAGACGCACTCTGCATTGTTCAGGACGACGGATCCGACAAGGAAAGGGAGTTGGGCATGATGGCCGAGGTATACCGCAATGCGACCATTACTCTCGCCGCACTGTCCGCTGCCTCAGTCTCGGAAGGGTTCCTTCACCTGAGACGACGCCCGGTACGTTTTGCTCGCACATGGGCGGAGGAAAACGGTTCTACAACCGTGTTGGTTGCTCAAGAAAAGATACGAACCGGTCTTCATGCTTCGAGTTTGCGGAACGACTGGAACCCGGTTATGGGGATGCAAGAAGGCGACTTCGATCCGGTACAAACGAGGGGATGGTGTTTCCAAGAGGAAATCCTGTCTCGCCGATTCGTGGCGTACTCTAGGCACGAGGTCCAATGGTCGTGCAGGACTGAGATTGGTTGCCAATGTCGTCTCGCCGACGGTGACGGGAACATCACATCTACTCCTCAAGTCCTCAGCGTTCGAGAGGACCCATTCAAGTTCTGGGCGGAGATGGTGCCCTTCTACAGCCGCAGGGCCCTCACTTACGCAAAGGACAAACTCCCAGCCATCTCTGGTTTGGCTCGGGAAGTCCAGCGGTTCACTTCCGCTGACTACATCGCGGGTATCTGGCTTCAAGACTTGAGAAGAAGCATCGGCTGGAAGCTTGAGGACGAGGTGACGTCGTGCCCCTCAACCTACAGAGCACCCTCATTTTCGTGGGCCTCCATTGACAGCCCGGTATTCATGCACACTGCTCCCGATAATCTTCCTGATGTCATTACCGTCAAGCGTTGGCATGTGGAACCTGTACGTCAAGATCTGCTGGGGGAGATCAAGCACGCGAGCCTGACAGTGTCCGGGTTTGTTCATACAGCAACCGTTACATACAGCTCGGAGAACGAAGGGTCCGTATTCCACATAACCGTGGCAGGTGAACGCGCGGTTCTGGAAGAGGATACCCACCTGGTCAAATTCCGAACACTGGACGCAGCTGGTTCCGAGTCGTGGTCAGTACGCCGATCCGCGGTGGAACTGACACTCAGCCAAGAGGAATGGGGCTCCGGTGTTCCCGTACAAGCACTCTGCCTTAGTGTCGGTGACACAAGCGTGGAGTTTCTTGTATTGGGGCCATGCCCAAATGATGGAACAATGATGGAGAGAATCGGCACAACGAATGTTACCAGAACAATGTCATCCTTTGAGGGTTTTGCTCGCGAGGTAACTCTGGATTGTCACAAGCAGATAATCACGTTAGTATGAGGGCAGCAAGTGTTCTTGGTATTAGGGCAATGCTGAGAGTTGAAAAGGAGACATGGACAAGTAGAAAGGGAGGTGTGGCAACCACATTACGATCTCAGTCAGGGCCTGCCGTGCGTAGCCACATTCGCATGCACGAAGTATAAGGTGCAAAGCCAGTGAGAGATGTGCGATACGGTAACGTATTTTATAAGCGAGTGAAACACATAAGCGAGTGAAACACTCCCAACCGCGTTGTGCATCTTCTAACTACAACCACGAATTCCTTAACAACGAACTATAGTCTCGCCCTCTAACGAAGCTAAGATCATTCTAGTACTCCAAGCTCTGAAAAATGACTAGAATCTTGGTCTTCAGGCTGCAGCGAAGATCTATAACGTTAGCCCCGCGATACTAATGTGGCGACGCGCCGGCAAGCCTGCACAACGCGATACTACGCCTAAGTCGCGCCGGCTTACCAATTCTAAAGAGAATACTATTGTTTAATATATTATTGAGCTATATATACGAGCATTCCTACCTAGGTTATATAGTATAGAAGATATAGCTAACTAACTACTATATATATATAATGCGCCCCCTATCAATAAGCTCTAGGCCTATAACTTTATTAAACGCTAGCTAGCCCTCTATATATATTAGTCGCGTTAATATAACTACTAGAGGGCTAAATATAAGGATTTAAAGATTATTAGTAAGTGGTTTGCCCTTATATAGAACGTTAAGGCTAAGTATAGTATTATAGATAACGATATTTATAACTTTAATAAGATAGGGTTTATAATAGGCATTATCTTTATAGGTATAGTAGTTATAACTTTAGATAGCTAGAGTAAGGTAAAGCTAGCTTAGCCTAGCAACTATAAATAGACAATAGTAATCTAGGGCATTAATACACTTAGCTAGGCTATCCCTCTATTTATTATCTTAGCTATATAGTACTACCTTGCTAGCTAGTATACCAAGTGTAGCCTGCTAGCTAACTAGCGCATTGCAACAACCAACAATAGCTAGACTACTAATGCTATAGGCCTAGATTGGATTAAGCACTTCGACTACTATATAGCACCCTAGGTAAAGGGCATATACTAGCTATTGATCCTCGATAGCTACGAGAGCCACTATTTAACTAAATTCGAGCTCTATTGCTAGAAAAATAATATTATTATGCTCTATATACCTCTATACTCTTCCCACCTCCTCTAGCCTCTCGATATTGGCTACTTTGGGCCGTTGAAGAAGGCGTATAGCCGCTAGGTTAAGGACTTAATGTAGATATATATTAACTACGTTAGTAAGCTCGAGTTCCTCTATAGCTTCCGTAAAGCCTTCTTTGCCTTGATGATGGAGAAGAATATCTAGAGTAGCTTTGCTAGGGCTAGCCTTGTGCTATATAATCTAGAGAGGGTGATATCTAAGCTGGATATTAAGCTTCGTATACCATTGCCTATAACCTTGCGGGCTGGTACACTATAACCTTGGGTATTCCAAACGCTATATAACCTCTAGGAAGCTAATATATAGTTAACGCTTATCAAGACTCGTATCGCTAACTATTAGAATAGCTCCCTAACCCCAATGTTAACTACTATAGACCAACTAGCTAAGAGTATAATAGCTGTAATATACTAGATGGCTCTTCTTACTATAGAGAACGCTTCGCTCTGCAAGGCTAATAAGGCACTAAGCAAGCGCAAGAAAGCTAAAAGAACATATATATAGCTTGGAGGATCACTTACTCTACAAGCTGCAATGGATCAACTAGGCCTAGAAGCCGTGGGTGGGGAGGCAGTGCAGGAAATGCAGCTAGAGAGTAGTGGTGCAGGGGGGGGTCGTACGAGGGTTCGGTGCTGTGGTGTGTGCGGCAAGCCTGGCCATAACGCCCACACTTGCTAGGAGGCTGTAGAAGGGTCTGATTCAGCTGTTTCTGATGTAATTGTAGTTGGTTGATAGTTTTGTTGTATTGCAATAGAGGATTGTATTCGAAGGGTAGTAAAAAGTGTTTCACTCGCTTAAGTGTTTCACTCGCTTATAAAGTACGTTATATATCGTAACGTATTTTATAAGTGAGCGGACCATATAAGCGAGCGGGCCACTAGTAAGGTGTGCACGGCCATTAAGCTGTAGCACTAATAGCCAATTCCCGGCTTAATCCCGCTGTTAGTGCTGCAGCTAAATTGCAGTGCACACCTTACTAGTAGCCCGCTCGCTTATATGGCTCGCTCACTTATAAAATACGTTAATAGCTATCTAGATCAATAATAGACTATACGTATACTAGTAAGAGAAGCGTAGTACAATCTATATATAGGTTTAAAGTTTAGCCTATACTAACTTAGAATGCAAGCGCTAGTACTATAGCACGTAGTATAGTATATACGCTAGGCTAATAGACATTAGTATAGTCTAATAAGATAAGAAACTAAAGAAGGATATAAGCAATATTATCTATTTTAGCTATAGTAAGAAAGGCTACTACTAATATAATTATAAAAGTATAAAGAAAAATTAAAAGCTAGTCCCTAAATATAAGACTACTATAATTACTAAAGGTATTCTAATAAAGGATATTAATATAGCGATTTATACTCTAATTAATATAGAAAACAACCTTAAGTATATACTTAAATTCAATCTTAACTATATTATAGAATAGGCTAGTACTATATAGGAGAGTAGTATATTAGATACTAATAGCTCTGAAGATAAGAATAATACCTAACTATTTAGACTAGAAGATATAGTTCTATTAATAGAGAAGACTAAGAATATTGCTATATAAGCTATATAGAATACTATATTAGTAGTAGCCTAGTATATAGTAAACTAGAGGCTATCTAATTGCCCTTTAGTAACCTAAGCCTTAATAAAGGTCTAAGAAGCTATTACTAAGCTTAAGACTAAGGTAATGACTAGCGAGATACTAGACCTCTATATAGGGCTATAAGCTCTAGTATAGGCCTAGAAAGCTATTATAAACCTAGATAAAGACTAGAGACTTATATATATCTAAAACGCTAATAGGAAATAGAGGTTATATACTAGTAAGGATAATCCTATTAGACCTAATATAAAGTATCTCTAAAAGGAAATAAAGTACTTTAAAGAATTTATAAAGGAATGCTATATAACGATCTTTAAACTTTTATATAAAAAATAAGAGTTTAGATAGTACTTTGATAAGCTAAAAGAAGAAAAGGACTTACTTAAAAAGGAACTTTAAGAACTTTAATAAGACTTTAGCTAATTCGAGATTAAGCTTAGAGATCTAAATAAACAAGGGATACTCTAGAATAGACTATTAAAAGACTCTAACTCTATATATATTAAAGTAAAATAGATAGTAAAGGAATAGAACTTTAAAAAGGAATACTAAGCCTATATCTAAAGACTTATAGGATAGATAGCCTATATCTAGGACAAGTATTAGATACAATAATCCTATATAGTCTATAGCCTTAATATTAAGCAAGTTAAAGAACAAGGCCTTAGAGAGCCCTACCTCTATAAGGATAATAATAACACGAAGTTGCACCCTATACGAATAGACTATACCAATATTCTATAGTTCTAGTACTTCGTATACTACTACTAATACCACTTCTACTTAAAGATTAATATAGATTTCTAGCCAATCCAATACAAGGGGGTAGACGGGAAGACTCTACTCTAGATATAGATATAGGACGTAGGATCTATAGCTAATATACTACTATAGAAAGGCAAGACGCTAGAGAGCAGCTACATCTAGTTTATACCCTAATATATATAGCTAAAAGTATATATAAGAAAGGAAGTTACCTATCCTTCTAAAAACTATATCCCTTATATATATATAAAGCTCTAGTAGGTATATAGAGGTAGTATAGGAGCAACCTAGGTCTAGACACCTAGAACTATAATCCCAACTAGATAACTCAAGCAGGAGTTGGGAAACAATAATAGGCCCTCCACTAGGCCTATATAGTACTAAGACTTATAATAGTATAGGCTAGTAAGTATAGAAAGAGCTTAGCTAGGTAGAAGGCCTATAATAAACTTCTAATTAGTATAAAGGACGTTATAACTATAATAAAGCAAGGGAATAATAAAAAGCTTTATATTGCTACTAAATAGAAAGAAAATAAAGTAATAGCCTTAGTAGATAGAGCATCCTAGAGTATACTTATTATACCTAACATTATAAACTAGTACTAGATACTTTAAAGAAATAAAGATAAACCTAGTATTATTAGAGGGCTATTAAATAAAAGACTAGTCTTTAAGAAAACTAAACCTCTAGATATTACAATCGCTAGAAAAATAATAAAGATTGTTTATAATATTATAGATATAAACAATAAATATAATATAATACTAGGAGATACTTAATATAAAGACTATAATCTAGATATTCATTAGAAGGGAGATAGCTACCTACAACCTTATAAAGAGGAGTATCTAACTAATAAGATAGATATAGGCGAGGAATTACAATAGAGTAGCCTACTATAATAACTAGCCTCTAAAAATCTATTATAAGAGATAGATAGTAACAAGCAGCGCGCTATAGACTTAGAAAGAGGCAATAGCTAATAATATAAAAACCAATAAGCACTAGATAATAGAAAAGTTACTATAATCTCGATCGATAGGTAAAGGAAACCTAAAATCCTAAAATAGATTACCTAGAAGGAAGTAGCTAGTATTATAACTAACAATAAGTTTATATATTATATAAGTATAGAATAACCTAGTAATATAAAGGGATAGATCCTAGATAACTATTAAGGATATCTAGCATTTAAAGCTAAACACTTTACTAGATTACCTAAATATAGCTTGTAGGACTATAAGATTAAGCTTAAAGAAGAGGCCTAGTTAAAGTTCTTTAAGGTATACTATACTAACGATTTATAGAATAAGGAACTAAAGAAATACCTTAAGAAGAACCTTTAAATTAGATATATTAAACTGTTATAATTACTTATAGAATACCTAATACCATTTATACCTAAGAAAGATAGCAAGCTCTAACTATATATAGACTACTAATAGCTAAACGATTAGATAGTGAAGAATCGCTATTCACTACCCTTAATTTTACAACTTAAAGATTAGCTATATAGCACACAGTACTTTACTCGCCTAGACCTTCCAACTACTTACACCTATATACACATTAAGGAGGGAGACAAATGAAAAACAGCTTTTCGCACACTATATAGCCACTATAAATACCTAGTTATACCCTTTAGGCTTACTAACGTACTAGCAACCTTCTAAGCTATAGTCAATTATACTATTTAACTATTCCTTAATAGATTTGCAGTCTATTATCTTAATAACATCCTTATTTTCTCAAGAACAATAGAAGAGCATTAGTAGTATATAAAAGCTATACTGAGGATTAAAAAACTTTCCTCGAAAAAACCGCACCCCCCCCCCAAGGGGCGACCCCTTCGCCAAAACCCACGAAACTATCTGCGATCGAAAGCTCTTGAAAAGCCCTATCTAACCACCCTAGCTGCAACCGCGCGCGGCCAGCCGCCCGGCCGCTGTGGGTATATGCGAAGGATAGGGCCGCCGAGGGACCGACCAGCAGACTTTTCCTGTGCCAAGCCTAGCGCCAAGCCTAGCGCCAAGCCCAACGCCAAGCCTAATGCCAAGCTGGAGCTAGCTATATAAGCTATATGAGCCGCCCTCTAGGGCTAAGCGACCCCAACAACCCCCTGAAATGGAAGCAATAGAGGGCAATACGGGGAAACCCCCCTACCTACAATTAGCTACCTACGTACCTACCTAAGCTAGCTAGCAGGCCTAGAGCGAACCTATAGCTTTATATAGAGGTATCTAGGGGCCTCCTCGATAGCCTAGTAGCCCTAGTGCCTACTAAATAAAAGGGGATAGCGAGGGGCCTTGTAAAGGAGTTATAGGGCCTATTTATAGCTCTAGAGCGGAAAACCTAGCTAATAGGAGACCTAGAGGTGCTTATAGTAACCTACCTATAGAAGGTAGTTATAGAGGTTGTCCAAGCTGCTATAGGCCCTAGCTAGACGCTAGCCTAGGGCTAGTCCTAGGCTATAGTAGCTATAGAGGCTACTATTAGCCCTAGGTAAGCCTAACCAAGCTACCTATCGAAAACTATCCTATAATGGATCAACTAAGAGATCTTAGTCTAGTGAACTAATATCTAGCTAAACTAGCTAAGCGAACTCTAGCTAAAATTATTTAAGTAATTAACTAAGTTTCGGCTAGAAAGGGAGCTATTGTAGCCTAGAAGCTACTAAGTAGAGATATAGTAGTTACTTTTAGTGACCTAACTACTAAAGGGTGGTATATGCAAAACAACTAGTGGATCTAGCAGGCGTTTGGAGATCAGGCTAAGGAGGCCTATAGGACCTATATAGTCCTTTTAAAGGGCCTAAGAAATGTAATGGTCCCAATGAGTATATTGCAACTAGCTAGTAACGACTCTACGAGTATACTAGACTTGAAGAAGAAAAGGAAAGGAAAGAGAAGAATAGCTTCCCTATAGTATCCTCTATATAGTTAGAGCAATAACCTTTGTTTAGAGTTAGAATACATTTAGTATAACATCGGCTTACTAAGATTAGACAGCTATATCTACATCTATATATCCTGCCTAGTTAAGTGTCTCTAAGGCTATCAACGGGGCCTAGCCCGTTATATTACCCCTCTCCTCCGTCTGGTTAGGGGGAGATATTTCTATATATAGCTTTAAATTGGTCTAAAGCTATAGTTTCAAGAAAAGCCTCGAGTAGCTCCTAGATAGGCTTTATCTATCTAGACTATTTAATTAGGAGTTTCGTTCCTTGGCCTATACCTTTTACCTTTAAGATCTTTTTAATAAACTATTCCTTAGCTTTAATATCTAATAGGATAACTATAGAGCGTTATATATTATCCTGCTACTATATTAGTAGAGGGTCGTTGCCTATTTTCTTTAAAAGAGTAATATAAAAGATATTTTAGATACTAAATAGAGTATTTAGATAGTATATATAGGAACTAATTACTTCTATAACTATATATTTAGTATTAAACTAATTTAGTTTTTTAGAAGGTCTATTAGTTTTAATATTCTTTAGATAGAGCTAGACTTTATTGCCTATATTAAACTATTCTACTAGTTAACAATTATAATTAGTATATTACTTCTATTATTCCTATACTATTACTATTGCTATTTAAATAAACTTAGTTGCTTCTTTAAGTTAGGCTATAAAAGTCTCTCTATAAGCAATTAGAGAGTTTCTAAAGGTTCTCAAGTTATCTCTTCCTTTAGTTAGACCAAGTAGATCTATATTATATCTATAGGCTATAAGAAAAGGGCTAAGCCTAATAGACATTGCTATCTAGTTATTAATAGCGATTATTACTATTAGTAAAAGAGATATTTAGTTATTTTATTAGTATATTATAAAATAATATAAATAGTATTTAACAACTTAATTTATATATTCTATAGTACTATTAGTTTTAGAGTAGAAAGCTATAGATAGTCTTTAAGTAATATTAAGCAACTTATAGATCCTTTTTTAAATAAGGCTAATAAATTAGAGTTCTCTATCTAATATAATAGCTAAAGGGAGTCTATAATATTATATAAGATAGTATAGTAGGTGATTTATAACTATCTTAGTTATAGTAAAGGTTATTACCTTAAATATTATACTTTTAAATAGCTAATCGATAATTACTATAATAGCTTTAGTCTAGTTAGGCTAGATAGAGGTAGACTAGTAATAAAGTTAATAGAGATTTTATTCTAAATCCTTTTAAAGATAGGTAGTAGCTTTAATAAGCTTCGTTTAAAAAACTTTCCTCGAAAAACCGCACCCCCCCCAAGGGGCGACCCCTTCACCAAAACCCACGAAACTACCTGCGATCGAAAGCTCTCGAAAAGCCCTATCTAACCACCCTAGCTGCAACCGCGCGCGGCTAGCCGCCCGGCCGCTATGGGAGTATGCGAAGGATAGGGCCGCCAAGGGACCAACCAGCAGACTTTTCCTATGCCAAGCCCAGCGCCAAGCCCAGCGCCAAGCCCAACGCCAAGCCAGAGCCAGCTATACAAGCCACACGAGCCGCCTCCTGGGGCTAAGCGACCCCAACAACCCCCTGAAATGGAAGCAACGGAGGGTAACACGGGGAACCCCCCCACCTACAATCAGCTACCTACATACCTACCTAAGCTAGCCAGCAGGCCTAGAGCAAACCTACAGCCTTATACGGAGATATCTAGGGGCCTCCTTGATAGCCTAGTAGCCCTAGTGCCTACTAAATAAAAGGGGATAGCGAGGGGCCTTATAAAGGAATTACAGGGCCTATTTATAGCTCTAGAGTGAAAAACCTAGCTAATAGGAAACCTAGAGATACTTATAGTAACCTACCTATAGAAGGTAGTTATAGAGGCTGTCTAAGCTACTATAGGCCCTAGCTAGACGCTAGTCTAGGGCTAGTCCTAGACTATAGTGGCTATAGGGGCTACTATTAGCCCTAGGCAAGCCTAACTAAGTTACCTATTAAAAACTATTCTACAATAGATTAACTAAGAGATCTTAGTCTAGAGAGCTAATATACTAGCTAAACTAGCTAAGCGAACCCTAGCTAAAATTATTTAAATAATTAACTAAGCTTTAGCTAAAAAGGGAGCTATTATAGCCTAGAAGCTACTAAGTAGGGATATAGTAATTACTTTTAGTAACCTAACTACTAAAGGGTAGTATATGCAAAATAACTAGTAGATCTAGCAGGCCTTTAGAGATTAGGCTAAGGAGGCCTATAAGACCTATATAGTCCTTTTAAAGGGCCTAAGGAAGGCTAACCTATAGGGGGCTATAGAGGAAGCCTTTAGTACTAAAATTAGCCTCTAAACTATCGATAAGGTTAAATTCTAGCTCCCAACTAATATAGAGTTTACTAGAGCTACTATACTAGTTACACTAGAAAGCTAAGAAAAGGCTTAAAAAGCCTATAAATAGGGTGTTGTCTAGAAGGCCTAGCTACTTAACTGCGAACCCTACTAGGCTGCCCTAGAGCTAAAACAGTGCTTTAGATGCTGGAAGTAGAGCTATATATAGCGGTACTACTAGAAGGAGGCCCTATATGGGAGGTGTAGCACTAGGGCCTATAGGGAGGGTGGGAGGGCTGGGGAGGCTCTCTACCCTACCCAAGAGGGCTAGGTGCCCTATAAGTGCCCCTGCTATAGGGGGGCCCATGCAGCCTAGGCTAGAGAGTGCCCAGGGCGGATTAGGGCTAAGGAGGGTACTAGAGAGGCCTACCAATACTAGCCAAGAACATTCAAACTAGAGCCTACAAGAGCTTCTATAGCCTTAGCAGCCAACTAAACTAGGCCTATATTTACCTTTAAACGCCCCTAACTAGAGGAGGACGAGGAGGGATTTTAGAGGGTAGGGGCAAAAAGGCCAAGGCTTATAAAAGGCTAGCCTACACTAATTTTAGTAGCTAGAAGGGACCCCTCCTAAAGCAGGATTAGCCTAGGCCCAAGAGGCTCTATATTCGGGGCTAGCCAGCCTGTCTAGCCTATCTAGCCTACCCAATCTACCTAGCCTACCTAGCCTACCTAGCCTACCTAGCCTAACCAGCCTACCTAGCCTACCTAGCCTACCCAACAAGTCAAATAGGCCCAACCAGATGATACGCCTATAGGAGGCAATGAAAATTAAGATCCTACTTTGGAATATTAAAGGCAATAAGCAGGCACTTAAAGCCCTGCTAGAGGAGGCCTAATATAACCTCCTAGCAATCTAAGAGCTGTAGATTAACTAGCAAACTAAGTTAACCTACTGCTCTAGGAGTTTGGTTTACTATCTAGTCCACTCCTATAGGGGCTAGGCGGCTATATACATCAACTAAAGGTTCAAAATTGGGCAGTGGGAATACAAGGCTATAGAGGACTACTATAGGGTTTGGTTCCTAGGGCTAGGGAGTAGTAGACTAGAGCTTTAGTCTATCTATAACCCCCTTAACGATACAAGCCTCCTATAGAGCCTTCTAGCCCACTAGGCCCTAGCCTACTCGGCAGTGCTAGCTAGGGACTTCAACCTCCACTACCTATAGTAGGACCAATACAACTAGTATAATAGAAAGGCTAAGGCCCTAATGGAAATAGCGTTATAGTAGGACCTTAGCCTTCAAACCCCGGCCGGCATTATAACGAGGGCCCTCTAGGGGAGCTAACGAGGCTGTATATCGACTATCGACCATTTCTAGGCAACTATAGGCCTTCCAATAGCCTATTACGGCCTGGAGTTTAGAGGAAAATTAGACTACTACCTATAGGTTCTTGAAGTCTATACTAGTGGCCCCCCCCCACTACAAGCCTAGCTATAGGGCTGGAATTGGAAGATAATGAACAGGAACTAGGTGGAGGCCGAGGCAGCCTGTATCCTACTAAGGATGGGACTGGAAGACCCTGGGCCATAGGGCCTTAGAGCCTAGGTTATAGAAAAAGCAGGCCTAGAAGGAGCCTTTAATCAACTAATCGAAGAGCTATAGGGTATAGCTAGGGCTGCTACCCCCTAGAAGAAGGCTAATAGGGGTAGAGGGTCCCCTTAGTAGTCAGAGAGGGTTCGAGAGGCCTAGAAAGAGGCTAGAAAGGCCGAAAAGAAATATAAGCTAGCCCTATCAAGTTATAGTAAAAAGAAGCTAAGCTAGGGCCTATAGGCCCTAGCAGCTATTATTAACAAGGAAAAAACGAAGGCCTAGAGAGGAATGCTATAAAAGGCTACCCACCATCTAGAGCTTCTATAGAACCTTGAGAGGTAGGCTTGTTGCAAGAGCTTCAACCCCCTAGACCCCCCTAAACTACTAGCCTTTACAGGCCAACCAGGGGGGCCTAACCTTTCTACCTACTAGAATAAGGCTAGGGCTCTAGCAGAGAGATTCTTCCCTAGCCTAGAAGCTAACCTTATAGATATATAGGACCTAGACCTACTAGAATAGTAGGAAACGCAGTTTAGTATAGAGGAAAAGGTTACTATAGGGGATATTAAAGCTACCCTATTGAAGATTAGCCCCTAGAAGGCCCTAGGCAACAACTACCTACCTACTAGCCTATTAAAAGCCTATAGCCAACTGCTATTTAAAGTGCTAGTAGTACTTATAGAGGCGTGTTTTCGGCTTAGATAGTTCCTAGAAAGATTCAAGAGGGCTAAAACAGTAGTTCTCTAGAAGCTAGAAAAAACCCTAGAAGCTTACTAGACCCTAGCTAGCTATAGGCCTATAGCCCTCCTACCTACTATAGAGAAGGTTATAGAAGCAATAGTAGCTAAAAGGGTCACTAATACTATAGAGGCCTATAGCCTACTACCAGCTAAGCAGATAGGTAATAGGGAGCACTAGTCTACTAAACTAGCTATTTAGCTAGTAGTAGCCTAGACACAGGAGGCCTAGTAGTAGCAGGCGACGGCTAGCCTTCTATAGTTGGATATTTTAGGGGCCTTCGATACTATCAACCACACCTGGCTCCTAGCTACCTTGCGGGAGCAGGGCTTCCCATAGTGAGTGGTGGTATAGGTAAGGGCTTGGCTAAACAACTAGGTAGCGATCCTTACACTTTGATGGCTAACAAATAAGGGATATTCCAGTAGTGGCGGGGGTCCTATAGGGCTCTCTACTATTGCTAGTACTCTTTATCCTATATATAGCCTTGCTATACAAGGCTCTAAAGTAGAACCACCTAACGATTAGTATAGTAGGCTTTGCCAACAATATAAACCTATTAGCCTTTAGAAAGCACTTGGCAGCTAATACTTAGTAACTAGAGCGCGTCTAGAAGACCTGCCTATAGTAGGCTAGCACCTAGGGGATAGCCTTTGTAGCTTAAAAATGCGAGCTAATTCACTTCAATAAAGGCCGAAGGTAGTAGCAGGACCCTATATCCCTCGCCCACCTAGAGAGGGGCGGGGGCTATAGCGTGGTCAAACTAGTAGGCTCGGCCCGATTCTTAGGGGTCTAGCTAGACTAGAGGCTATCCTAGAAGGCCCACTACTAGGCAGTAGAGCGGAAGCTAAGAACCTAGGACTTTACCCTAGCTAGAATTATAGCTAAAACGTAGGGCCCAAGCCTCGCCTAGGCCCAAGAGGTATATACTAAGTGCATTTATAGTGCTATAGCCTATAGAGCCTCTAGCTACTACTAGCTAACAGCCCCTAGGGGGGCTAGCAAGCCTAAGAGGCCCGCGAAGGCCCTATTAAAAGCCTAGAACAGGAGCCTTCGAATAGTAGTAGGGGCCTATAAAATAGCCCCTACTAGGTGCTTAGAAATAGAGGCTTGGGTACCACCACTCGACCTCTACCTCAACAAATGGCTAGCCAACTTCGAAGCCCAGCTACACAAGAAGGCCCTACAAGTAGGCGCTAGGGGCAAAAGAATCACTATAGGGCACTTAATTACGGAAGCTTGTAACAAGATCTACTATATATTTAGAAGGAAGAAAAGGGGCCTAAGGCGGAGGCCTAGGCAAGGCCTGTAGGGCCTAACGACCACTGAACAAGCCGCTATACTAGTCGACAAGTAGGCTGCCTAGAGGTGGAAAATAAAGGAGAGGAAAAACAAGAAGTTAAATACCAATGAGGTTGCTAAACTAGCCTAGTAGGCCTAGTAGGAGCATTATAGAGCCAACTAATAAAGTACTAGCAGTAGGAAGATGGCCGACGAAGACCCTTTAAGCCTTCTATTTACTAATAGAGCCCTAAAGAAGTACGAAGGCCTAACGAAGGCCTAGAGCAGCCTCCTATCCCAGGCCTATATAGGGGATATAGGCCTCCGAGACTACCTTTTTAGGGTTAAAGTCCTAGAGGTCTATACCCCCTACTGCGGGTGTGGGGAAGGGAGGGAGATAGTGGAGCACCTGGTGGTATGGTGCCCCAACCCACCAAAACAGAGGCCCTGGCAGCGGCAAGAGATACAATCACACTGGGACCTATAGACCGTATTATAGGGGGTGGGTGCCCGAAGCACTAGGCTTGTCTGGAGGCTCCTTGGCTAGCTGATAGACACTAGCCGGCTACTAGAATATAGCCTAGCTAGAAGGCTAGAGCTAGAAGCTATAGAAGGCTAGGGGCCTAGAGGCCAGCCAAGGGCCTCCGTTCTTTTATAGTAGGAAGGATTCATAGGAAGTGGCTACGCAGTGGTGGACAGAGGTTTTTACCCGGCCTATATAGCACGGTTTCCTTTGTACTTAGTAGTGGAAGGACCAGCGCGCCCACGGGCATATCGGTGTAGGAAATAATAATAATAAAAAAATATAAAGAAAGACTAAAAGCTAGTCTCTAGATATAAGATAACTATAATTACTAAAGGTATTCTAGTAAAAGATATTATTATAGCAATTTACACTCCAATTTATATAGAAAATAATCTTAAATATATATTTAAATTTAACCTCAACTATATTATAGAGTAGGCTAGCGCTATATAGAAGAGTAGTATATAAAATACTAATAGCTCTAAGGATAAGGATAATACTTAACTATTTAGACTAGAGAATATAGTTCTATTAATAGAAGAAACTAAAAATATTGCTATATAAGCTATATAGAACGCTATATTAGTAGTAGCCTAGCGTATAGTAAGCTAGAGGCTATCCAACTACCCCTTAGTAATTTAAGCCTTAGCGAGGATCTAAGAAACTGTTATAAAGCTCGAGACTAAGGTAACGACTAGCAAGATACTAGACCTCTATATAGGGCTATAAGCCCTTATATAGGCCTAGAAAGTTATTATAAGCCTAGGCAAAGACTAGAGACTTATATATACCTAGAATGCTAATAGGAAATAGAGATTATATACTAGTAAAGAAGACCCTATTAGACCTAATATGAAGTACCTCTAGAAAGAAATAAAGTACTTTAGAGAACTTATAGAAGAATCCTATATAATAATCCTTAAGCTTTTATATAGAAAAAATAAGAGTTTAAATAGCGCTTTAATAGGCTAAAGAAAGAGAAGGACTTACTTAAAAAAGAGCTTTAAAGACTTTAATAGGATATTCGCTAACTTAAAACTAGACTTAGAGATCTAGATAAATAAGAAATTCCTTAAAATAGACCTTTAGAAGACCTCGATATAACTTATATTAGAGCTAGATAGATAATAAAGGAATAGAACCTTAAGAAGGAATATTAGAACTATATTAAAGGACTTGTAGGATAAATAGCTTATACCTAGGATAAGTACTAGGCACGATAACTATATATAGTCTATAGCTTTAATATTAAGCAAGTTGGAGAATAAGGCTTTAAGAAGCTCTATCTTTATAAGAAGGATAATAATATAAAGTTGCACCTTATATAGATAGACTATATCGATATTTTATAGTTCTAATGCTTTATATACTACTACTAATATTATTTCTACTTAAAGATCGATATAGATTTCTAGCCAATCTAGTATAAGGGGATAGATAGGAAGGTCCTACCCTAGATATAGATATAGAATATAGGATCTATAGCTAATACGCTCCTATAGAAAGATAAGATACTAAGGAACAACTATATTTAATTTATACCTCAACGCATATAGCTAAAAGGATATATAGAGAAAGAAGTTACCTATCCCTCTAAAGTCTATATCCCCTATATCTATACAAAGCTCCAATAGGTATATAGAGGTAGTATAGGAGCAACCTAGGTCTAGACACCTAGAACTATAATCCTCGCTAGACTATCTAAATAGGAGTTAGAAAACGATAATAGGCCCTCCGCTAGGCCTATATAGTACTAAGACTCGCAATAGTATAGGCCGGGAAGTGTAGGAAGAGCTTAGCTAGGTGGAAGGCCTATAATAAACTTCTAATTAGTATAAAGGACGTTACAACTATAATAAGGCGAGGGAGCAATAGAAGGCTCTATATTACTATTAAATAGAAAGGGAATAAAGTAATAGTATTAATAGATAGAGTATTTTAAAGTATACTTGTTATATCTAATATTATAAATTAGTATTAGATACCTTAGAGAAATAAAGATAAATCTAGTATCGTTAGAGGGCTATTTAATAGAAGACTAGTCTTTAAGGAGACTAAACCTCTAGATATTATAATTGCTAGAAAGATAATAAAAGTCGTTTTTAATATTATAGATATAAATAACAAATATAATATAATACTAGAAGATACTTAGTATAAGGACTAAAATCTAGATATCTATGAGAAGGGAGGTAGCTACCTATAACCTTATGAAGAGGAGTATCCAACCAATAAGATAGGTGTAGACGAAGGATTATAATAAGATAGCCTACTATAATAAGTAGCCTCTAAAGAGCTACTTAACTAGATAGTCTAGCTATCTATTATTATTAATATATAAATTAAAAATTTTTCTTAATGTTTTATTCTTCTTCTTTATCCTCTACTTTAACTATAGTATCTAGCTATACTATCTTAAATGCTAGCTCTAAAGGCAAGATATAAAAAACAATAGTTCTAATTTATATTATTATTAGGATTATAAGTTAGTAGTTATTATTTAAAATCTTTCTATTAACCTTAAATAGTTTAATTTTATAAAAGTTAAGCTTCCTACTTAGTTATTTCGTTTAGAGATTATATAAAGTAAAATAAACTATATCCCTCTTCTTTAAGCAAGGACCCTTAAGCCTTTTCCAGTTATAGAACTTCTTTATTTAGGTTTATATAAACTTAAGTTCCTACTTAAATATCTAATATAGTATATATATCTATTTAGCTTTAACTACCGCCTAACGTACTTTATAAGTGAGTCGGTCATATAAGTGGGCCGGTCACTTTCTACTACCGTTCGAATACCATCCTCCATTGCAATACAACAAAACTATTAACCAACTACAATTACATCAGAAACAGTTGAATCAGACCCTTCTGCAGCCTCCTGGCAAGTGCGGGCATTATGGCCAGGATTGCCGGACACACCACAGCACCGAACCCTCGTACGAACCCCCCCCGCACCACTACTCTCCGGCTGCATTTCCTGCACTGCCTCCCCACCCACGGCTCCTGGGCCTAGTCGATCCATTGTGGCTTGTAGAGTAAGTGATCCTCTAAGCTGCACACGTGTTCTCTTGGCTTTCTTGCGCTTGCTTAGTGCCTCGTTGGCCTTGCGGAGCGAAGATACCTCCGCGGTAAGAAGAGCAATCTGGTGCATCATAGCCGTTGTACTCTTGGCTAGTTGGTCTACAGCAGCTAACATCGCCTTGCTATAGCTATCCGAGGTCGTAACCACTATGCCCGTGAAGATGGTGCCCATTATAAACCCTGTCTCGTTGAAGTTATAGATATCGTTATCCACAATGCTGTACTTGGCCTTAACGTTCCGTACAAGGGTAAACCACTCGCCAATGACCTTTGGATCTTCGCACTTGGCCCTCTAGTAGTCTTATCGACGCGAACAACGCGTATGGAGGGCTGGCTGGCGTTTAACGAAGTTATATACCTAGAGCTTGCCGACAGGGGGCGCATCGCATACGCGTAGTAGTTGGTTGGCTATATCTTCTATACCATCAAGCCTTGGTGGAAAAGCTCGCTCATATAGCTCAATTATATACTACACTAGGGCTTTTTCTTTGGAATTGGTAAGCCGTCGCGATTAAGGTGTAGAATCGCGTCGTGCAGGCCGGCCGGCGCGTCTGTCACAGAGGGTTAAGAATGGTATATTGTACAGCTTTGCTGCGGCTTGGAGGCTCAATTTCGGATTGTTTTGGATAGCTTCAAGGGCCAAGACTATCCTAGCTTCATTTAAGGTAGGAGGCATGTTGGGTTGTAGAGAAAGTTGATGTTGAGTGTAGGAGGACGCGTCGCGGTCGAAAAGTGACCGACCCACTTATATGACCGACTCGCTTATAAAGTACGTTATAGGACTTTAATATCTAATCCTTAGTATAAATCTATTTTATATTTAAAGTTTATAAAGAACAAGGTAACTTTTATAGTCTCTATTAGTATTATACTATATACAAGCTATATTAATAGTAGTAGCGTAATCTAGTTATTCTACTAAAAGTTAATATATAGCTATAAGTACTACTCGACGATTTAGTTAAGTTATTCTATCTATCTATCTATCTATAGGTAATATACTATAGATAGTTTACTCTTTATCTCTAGATATACTATAAGTGCCTACTAGAACTTAGAGGCGAACTTAGTATCTTAGTCTATAATCTATTCCTCTAGCTATCTATATACTAAAGTAATATATTTAAAGACTATATCTATAAGTTGTTCTACTATCTAGATTTCTATATAGGGAATAAAGTATATCTATTTAGTTAACCTTTTAATAACTATAAGGATTCTATTATATTTAATTTCTATTATAGGATCTTTAGAGATTAGTAGCTTAATAATAAAGTCTATTATTACTAAGCTCTATAGAATCTTCATAACTAGTAGTAGTTATAGAAGTCTATATAGTTTATAGTATATTAATTTACTTTAGTTATAGAGGTTATATTCCTTTATTACCTTTTTAACCTTCCCTTTTAGTTCTAGGAAGTTATAGTATTAGTATATTCGAGCAATTATTTTAGCGATCCTAGGATATCTAAAGAGTTATAACCTATAGACCTCCTTAATAAGTTTCTCTTATTTATTTCTCTAGATATAGACTTTCCTTTTATACTAAAGGCATTTAAAGATTTCATAAACCCCTTTATCTTATAGCTTATTAAGCTACTTTATATTTTCTAAAATATAGTTAATATATATATAGTACTTATCTAGCAAACACTACTCCTTAAAGATCGCGCTATATTCTTACTATTAAAGGTGCTTTAGCATTCTATCTTCCTACTCCTAGAATAGTAGCGGTAAGACGTTCTTAAACTTCTTAAAGTAGTTAGGCCTCTAGCTAAGCGCGTCTACTTTAGTGTTCTTAGTACCCTTTATATACTAGATCTTAAACTAGAATCATATAAGATATTTATACTAGTATATTAGTCGCCTATTTAGTTTTATTATTATCATAAAGTACTAAAGGTTCTTATAGTTAGTCTAGACTTTAGCTTTATAGTTAGTACTATTAAAGTAGGATGTCTATTCCTTAAATGCTATAACGATAGTAAGTAGCTTCTTATTATAGATTAGATATATAAGCTATTCCTTTATAAATTCTTTAAAAGAAATATAATAGAGTAGAGTTTCCTACTCTCGTCTCTCTATTTAAACACCTCTTTATATATATAGTCCAATATATTAGTCTCTACTTTATATTCTTTCTCTAGGTTAGGGAGCTATAATACTAGATTGTCGACTATAAGGTCCTTAATCTATTAGAACGCTTCCTACTCCTCTTCCTTCTATTAGAATCCTATATCTTTCTTTATTAGGTTATATAGTAGTCTTATAATATCGCTAAATCCTTTAACAAATATCTAGTAGAAGTTAATAAATCTTATAAATCTATAGACTTCTATAGTATTTATTAGCGTAGGCTAGTTCCTAATTACTCTAATCTTTGCTAGTTCTATTCTAATCGTTCCTAGCGATATCTTATAGCTAAGGAAGACTGTTTTTTAAATATAGAACTTACATTTATCTTTATTAACTAAGAGCTTTTATATATATAGCACGTTAAATATAGCTTTTATATACTACTAGTGCTCTTCTATTATCTTTAAGAAAATAAGGATATTATTAAGGTAATAGACTATAAATCTATTAACGAATAGTTAGATAGTATAATCGACTATAGCCTAGAAGGTTGCTAGTATATTAGTAAGCTTGAAGGGTATAACTAGATATTTATAGTAGCTATATAGTATACGAAAAGCCGTCTTCTATTTATCTCACTCCTTAATGTATATATAGGTGTAAGTGGTTGGAAGGTCTAGGCAAGTAAAGTACTAAGCGTTATATAGCTAATCTCTAAGTTATAAAATTAAAGGTAGTGGATAGCGATTCTTTATCGTCTAATCGTTTAGCTAATAGTAGTCTATATACAATTGGAGCTTGCTATCTTTCTTAAATACAAATAGTATTGGGTATCCTATAGATAACTATAATAGTCTAATGTATCCAATTTAAAGGTTCTTTTTAAGATACTTCTTTAGTTTCTTATTCTATAAGTCATTAGTATAATATACCTTAAAGAATTTTAACTAGGCTCTTTCTTTAAGCTTAATCTAGACTTTAGTCTAGAAGATAACTCAGAAATTAGCTATAAACCTCCATTGCTCTAAGAAACTCTAGGACTTCTACTAATAAAACCCTAACTAACCTTAGACGCTAGTAATAAAGACCTAGGCTTAATGGAAATAGAACTAGGAGAAGAAAGGTTAGTATAAAAGCGAGAAAAAGAAAGCTATATTAGGCTTTATTATATCCTTAGCTGAAGATATAATAAATCTAGATATAGCCTTTAGTAACCTAGATAGGAATTAAACCTATAACCTCTTATTCTAAAGAATAAGCGTACTACTACTATACTACTAGATCCTAATAGGAATTAAGATAGAAAAGACTTATCTAAGCATCTCTATAAGCTAGGAATCAAGGAAAGAATTAGCACTGCCTAAACTATATAGTACTACTCTAATTGCCTTCTAGTCTACTGCGCTTTAAGCACTAAGAGACTATACCTAGCTAACTAGATCTTGCTTATCTAATATCGGAACTACCCTATCCTCTTTATCTAGAGTCTCTATACTCTAATGGAGCAATACTATACCCCGCTTGTTAGTACATTGTTGCTAGCGTTAGATATAGTTTAGACGGGATAACAATATAGTAAGCTGATCCTCAATCTTAGTAATTTCAAAGTCCATTCGTTTTTACTCTACTATATTTTTTATTACTATTATACTATTAGTAACTACGCAGCTACTAAGGAATAGCTATAGTATACTTTATATTACTATATGTAAACTATTATAGGACTACTCTAGCCTTATATATCGCAAGTAACGAGATAAACCCTTAGCTACAATATATTTAGGATATAGCGTAGTCTCGAAATAACGGGTATAAGGCATCTCGACTTCGATACCTATAGTATTAATCTCGTTAATAAGGGTATAGCATTTGGCTATTGAGTTATAGATATAATTCACTTTCTTTATACAACTAAATATATTATTAGTCTTACCGCTAGGTAGTATATAACGAAGGAAAGGCACTATAAACTATAGGATAGGGCATTAGCGCTATTTAAACTATACTATATATTTTAAAGATAAAAGACATCGAGGAAGGGGTATTATATTACAATTTAACCTAACGAGGGGCCTAGTAGGGCACCTATAGGAACGCCTATAGCCAATCATTATATATAGCCACGCTTGGGGCGCTAGCTAGGGATATAACCGCTTACCTGCTCACTAGGGTAAGCGAGTGAGCGCGATTACCACTGCTCACGGGTGAGTAGAGGTGAGCGTTAGGAGGAAGTATATATTTAAGACCACGATCTCTATACCTACGGGTATACTATAGCTTCCTTAATAAGCAATACAAGCAGTTCGCTAGACCTACTATTGAAACAACCTTTATTGTGAACCCTTTAGCTTCACTGAACCTTAGGCTCTACCTAGAGTATACTTCCAGGAGTCCCTTTCAGAACCCTAGGGGCTTGAGATTCGTCACACCCTACTGCGGGTGTAGGGAGGGGAGGGAGACAGTGGAGCACCTAGTGGTGTGGTGCCCCAACCCACCGAAACAGTGGCCCTGGCAGCGGCAAGAGATACGATCACACTGGGACCTACAGACTATATTACAGAGGGTAGGTGCCCGAAGCACTAGGCTTGTCCGGAGGGTCCTTGGCTGGCTGATGGACACTAGCCGGCTACTAGAATATAGCCTAGCTAGAAGGCTAGAGCTAGAAGCTATAGAAGGCTAGGGGCCTAGAGGCTAGCTAAGGACCTCCATTCTTTTATAGCAGGAAGTGTAACGGTCCCAGGCAGTGTAATGCAACTAGCTGGTGATGACTCTACGAGTATACTAATCTTGAGGAGAAAAGAAGAAAGAGACTAAAGGATTATTCCCACGACAAGATCTTCGTCTGACTAGATAGGGATGTAGGTCGCGTGGTGGGCCTAGCGCTGTTGTCAAGGGTAGCGAGCCGAGATGGCATTAGAGGTGGCATTAGGGGTCGGCCAAGGGTCGCCAAGGCTAAATACTAGGCTTAGCCTATTATAATACCCCCCTCCTCCCTGTCCTATTGGTAGGTATAATCCTTCTATATATAGCCTTATATCTATCGAGCGCCTTGGTATCCTAAAGGGCGCTAAGCAGCTCCTATATTAGCCGTATATATCCTACCTACCTAACTAGTATTTAGAAACCCTTTCCCCTTCTTCTAGCGTTAAGGATCTCTTTAACAATCTATTTCTATTCCCCTATATCTTTAGCTATAATAGCTAGAAGCTATATATTATTTTAAATTTATAACGGCAAGGGGTTGTTAGCTACCCTCTTTAATAGTAAGATATAGAAGACTAGGTAAATTCTAAAGGAGATATTAAGGTAGTAGAAGTATAAGCTAATAACTTCTATAATCTAATATTTAGTATTAAACTAATTAAGCCTCTTTAATAGTCTATTAGTCTTAACGTTCTTAAGCCTTAGCTAGACCTTATTGCCTATAAAAAACTACTTAGCGGTCTATTAAGACTAGTTGGTATACTATTTCTATTGCTCTTATATAGAGGCTATTACTACCTATACGAGTATTATAGCCTCCTTTAAACGTACTATAAACGCTTCTCCTTTAGCTACTAGTGACTAGCCCTCTATCTAAAGGGGGGCCTCTTCCATATCGTTAGTACCAATATCTAGGAGATTAATATAGTATCTATATAATATAAAGAATAGGCTTATCCCTATAAATATTATATTATAGTTATTAATTACTAGCATTGTAATTGGAAGATAGCTACTTTAGTTATTTTACTAGTAAATAGTATAGTAGTAGAGATAGTATTTAACTATCTAGTTTATCCTTTTAGTAGCTCTATTTATCTCTAGATAGTATATAATTAATAACCTCTATATAATTTTAAGTAGCTTATAAATCTATTTTTATATTAAACTAATAAACTATAGCCCCTAGTCTAAAATAATTATATATAGAAGGCTATAGTAGTATATTAGAAAGATAATTAGGCATTCTACTATTACTTCTATTATAATTGAGTCTATTAGCTTAAAAATCATAAATAATCTATCTATAATTACTATAATATTTTTTGCTTAACTAGATAAAGAGAGATTAGTAATAAAGTTAATAAATAGTTTTATCTACTATTGCTCTAGAATAAATAAAAGCTTTAATAGTCTTTATTTTTTCTTCTACTATATAGCTACTTTCCTATAGATATTATAGTTCTAGAGGAACCTCTAGATATCTTAGCTAAGTCCTAGCTATATATACTTCTAGCTAATTAAAGATTTAATAAAATCTCTTTTTAGATAGCTAGTAAGAGGCAAATTATAAATTTCTTAAATAATCTAGATATATAGTAGCTCTAAATAGGGGATCTAAATATAGTCTTACTAATAGAGTTACCTTTCTTTATTAATAGAGTACTCTAAGATTAAGATTAGTAATCTCTATTAGATAGAAAACTATTATTTACTATCTCCTAGAACCCTCGAAACTACCGACCTTCACAGGCCCACTAGGGGGGTTAGACCTTTCTACCCACTAGGACAAGGCTAGGGCCTTGGCAGGGAGGTTCTTCCCTAGCCCAGAGGCCGACCTCTTGGATATATAGGACCCAAACCTACTAGAAGAGTGGGAACAAGGGTTTAGTATAGAGGAGAAGGTTACAGCAAGAGATATTGGAGCTACCCTATCGAAAATTAGCCCCTAGAGGGCCCTAGGCGATAACCACCTATCTACCGGCCTATTGAAGGCCTGTGGCCACCCGCTATTCGAAGTTCTTACAGTGCTTGCAGAGGCGTGCTTTCGGCTTGGGTGGTTCCCTAGGAGATTCAAGAGGGCTAAAATAGTAGTCCTATAGAAGCTTAGAAAAACCCTAGATACCTATCGAACTCTAGGCGGCTACAGGCCTATAGCCCTACTTCCTATAGTTAGGAAGCTTATCGAGGCAATAGTGGCTAAAAGGGTCACTAGTGCTGCGGAGGCCCACGGCCTACTACTAGCCGAGCAGATGGGTAATAGGGAGCACCGGTCTACTGAACTAGCTATTTGGCTAGTAGTGGCCTAGGTACAGGAGGCCTAGCGGCAGCAGGCGACGGCCAGCCTACTATAGTTGGATATTTCAGGGGCCTTCGACACTGTCAACCACACCCGGCTTCTAGCCACCCTGCGGGAGCAGGGCTTCCCGCGGTGGGTGGTGGTTTGGGTGAGGGCTTGGCTAAGCAACTGGGTGGCAATCCTACACTTCGACGGCTAACAAATAGGGGATATTCCAGTGGTGGCGGGGGTCCCATAGGGCTTCCCACTATTGCCAGTACTCTTTATCCTATATATAGCCTCGCTATATAAGGCTCTAAAGCAAGACCACCCAACGATTAGTATAGTGGGCTTTGCCGACGATACAAACCTACTAGCCTTTAGAAAGCACTCGATAGCTAATACCCGGCAACTAGAGCGCGCCTGGAAGACCTGCCTACAGTGGGCTAGCACCCGGGGGATGGCCTTTGCAGCTCAAAAATGCAAGCTAATCCACTTCAACAAAGGCCGAAGGTAGTGGCAGGACCCTATATCCCTCGCCCACCCAGGGAGTAGCGGGGGCTATAGCGTGGTCAAGCCAGTAGGCTCGGCCCGATTCTTAGGGGTCTGGCTAGACTAGAGGCTATCCTGGAGAGCCCACTGCCAGGCAGTAGAATAGAAGCTAAGAACCTAGGATTTTGCCCTAGCTAGGATTGCAGCGAAAACGTAGGGCCCAAGCCTTGCCCAGGCCCGAGAGGTATATACCAAATGCATTCGCAGTGCTATAGCCTACGGAGCCTCTAGCTACTACTAGCTAATGGCCCCCGGGGGGGCTAGCAAGCCTAAGGGTCCCGCAAAGGCCCTATCGAAAGCCCAGAACAGGAGCCTTCGTATAGTGGTAGGGGCCTACAAAACAGCCCCCACTAGGTGCTTGGAAATAGAGGCTTGGGTGCCACTACTTAACCTCTACCTCAACAAACGGCTAGCCAACTTCGAAGCCCGGCTACGCAAGAAGGCCCTACAAGTGGGCGCGGGGGGCGAAAGAACCACTGCAGGGCATTTGATTACAGAAGCTTGCAACAAGATCTACTACATGTTTAGAAGTGTTATACACTAGCCCTATAGCGACTACAGATAGGCGTGCAAAGTTTTATTAAAACGATCTAAAGAAGAGAAGAGAGAGTTATAGAGCCCCATGTAGGGCGAACCCTTTAGAGGAGGGCGTGGAAGCTAGCTCCTTCCCGGAGCCGAGCTAGAGACGGGCAGGAGCCCCCCACATCCAGGCACTAGCCTGCAAGTACCAGCTTGGGCAAAGCCCAAGCCCCTGATATACCCCCCCCCTCCGCCTCCCACATCCGCCCTAAGTGCCTCTCGTATCTCGAGCTATCTATGCTATATGCTCAATTGCTTTCATTGGTTGTAGTAACGCGCCTACCCTATATAAAGGTTATAACCAAGTTGCGCGTATTATAGTACAAGTATATGCGCGCGCTAGGCTTGATGTATCGTTATAGCAATCTAATGTTTTCCCTATACTAGTTCCTACCAATTTTGCCTACTCTAGAAACTTAGTTAGTCCCCCTCCTTTCTATCCTTTCCTTATACTAGCCACTCTTATTCTATAATTGTTCTACCTCCGCCTTGTCTCCCACCCTAGTACAATACGCTCCCTCTTCTTAGTTACAATAGACAACTTCCCTCTTTTTATTGTTTTCTAGACTTCCCCTATTTATACCCGTCCCTTTCTCCCTAAACAATATTAATTACAATAGACTTCCTTGGTAGTAGTGGTGGCGGTCGCTATCCTAGTAGCAACAAAAATAAAAATCGTAGGGTAACTTCTCCCCTACTAGCTCCTTTATACTCTTGTCTATATACTAATAGAGCGCGCTTCTATAGTAGTAGAGGTAGAACCTCTCCCTTAGTAGCTTCGTCGTTAAAGATAACTCCTCTAACAAGGAGTTTAAGCTATAGCTAGAGAAGAAGTAGTATTACTTGCCCTACATCCGTCAACTCCTCACTAGCAACTTTACTAAGTGTACCCTCGAGTAGCACTCAAGCTATACCTAGTGCTGCTCTACGCGCTTCTACTACAATTAGGATTCGTAGCTATTTATAAACAACGCTTATCTATACTCTAGTTTAAAGAGTATTATCCACTATTACAACAATAGCACCGCCGTTCGTATCCCCGCCTATACTAAGACTACAACCTCTAGCGCTAAACGCGCTATCTTAACTAATAAGTTCGCCGCCTTTATATGCTTATTTAGCGCCCTCCTTAATACCGCTATTACTAGTTGTACTCCTAGTTATAGAGCTTTTACCCCCAACATCGCCCCCAGCACAACTCCTACCCCGCCTTCTCCTAGGGCCGCTAGTTCTCCCACTATAGTAGTAAGCCGCGCTCTTATTGCCGTTAACACCTCTACTCGTCGCAGCTTCGCCACCCCCGCCTAGCCTGCCTTCAATCCCGCCTACAATGAGAGCATCCAGCTTATTAGTAATATATTCTCCCGCTCTCTAGGTCAGACGGAGCGCGCCCTACGCAAGATTAGCCGTACTAACGAGTCCCTTGCTATCGTCGTTAACACGAACGCTACCCTTATATAGTATATCGGCGTCCATCCCGCTAAGTCCCCGCGCCGCTACCTCGCTTCCGCCCCACATCTAGCCCTTACCCGCCATACCCTCCGCTAGGACCCTGTCACCCCTAGTTAGCGCGAACGCTTAGTCTCCCTATCTACACGCTGCAACCTTAATCGCCTCTATATAGGCTAGGAGCTCCGCCTAGAGCTCTACTATATTGGCGTCCGTCCTATATAGTAAGTTCGTTGCTAGTTTAACCTTAGGGGCGACATTGATACTAGCCTCCCCGACTTGCCTACCGAGAAGCGTACTCTATAGGGAGATAAGGAGGAAGAGGTGGAACTATCTAATTATATTAAGGTAGAGGATAATATATAGTAGGCGCCTATTTCGCTTCCTATCTAGTAGATTTAGGTGTCTTGTTTATTTGTATTAGCCCTACTAAGGGCCCTATAGATCTCTATATTAGATTTCCCTAGTATTAAAGTATCTAGTTGTATAATTAGGTGCGTCTCCTATATACGACTAGTCTATTGTTATAATATATATCTCTCTACTTCTATTTAAAGTCGTCTAACGTTCTAGAGTCCTCTATATTTTCTAGAGGTTCCTATATTAGGGAGTTGTATCCCTTCTATTTTACTAGTATATCTTAGCGGTATCCCCTTCCTCGAGCGTTCCTAGCTATAAGGATAGCTTCTACCTTATATTCTTTATAGAGGACGCTATTTTAAGAAAGCTCCTATACTAGGCCCAGGCAGAAGTCTATTATTTATTGTAAGGAAAGTGGGTTAGACGCGGCACGCTCTACTAGTTGAATATAGAAGTTTAGATAAATGCCCTAGGGGACATCTAGCATTACTATTAAAGGGGTTAGGACTACTACTACCTTATATTTCGCGTATACCTAGTCGAGTTTCCAATATAGGCGGTTCGTTTTTATATTATAGAGAGAGAGCTATACTTCGTTGCCTACTTAGTACCTCTTAATAGGATAACGAGAGTAGTTCGCGTTGTCTTGCTAATACTATTATATATAAGCGATTGTAGCCTATATCTATTCTATCCCCTCTCTAATATAGTATAAGAAGTTGTTAGCCTGCGCTTCTAGTAAAGAAGTGAGTGCTGCTAGTAGCTTTACTAACTAGATTGAGCTTAGGTTAAACCTATAGAGGAGGAAGTTCGCGCTTGCTCTAGTTACTATTAAGTCCCGATTATTCAAAGTAAGCTAGTAGGTAGGAAGATAGTTAGCCTAGTTATATTAAGCAAAGGATATAATAGTATATAGAATGGCCTATACCTCCTAGTTTATCCGTTCTATTCTACTATCTATTTTAGGATAATAAGTAGTCGATAATAACTATTTTACTCTAACTATTTTATAGAGAGTAGTCTAGAATCGTTTAACCTAGTCTAAACTGCAATTAGTAATGATCTGTAAAGGGAATCTATAGAATCGCTACTATATATCTTGAAAGCGGCGTGTATACTCCTTAGCGTCTATCGAATTTATAGCCTCTAGCTAGATATATTTCAATAGCCAATCTGTAATAACTATAAGGTACCTTGGCAAATGCTTATATCTCGCGGGCAAGTCGACTATAAAGTTAATAGAGATTTGCTTCTAAAAGCGATTAGTAATCGGCAAGAGCTATAGTAGCCCTTGCTAGAGCTATTGTAATTTTTTAGCTCTCTTGTATATATAGTAGTTGTTAATAAGTCTTTTTATATTCTAAGATATAAGGTCCTAATAGTAGTCTCTCTATAATACTTTAAATAGTGTATTTTAACTAGGGTATTCTAATATAGAGGAGTTGTAGACCTACTATAGGATTATAGTAGTAAAGGGTTTCTATATTAGGAGCTAGAGCCTTTCTCTAAACTATAGTGCTCCCTATATATTAAGGGAGTAGTCTATAATTTATATTTAAAATACTTCTACCTCCTTTAGAAACTTCTAAGCCTCGTTATAAATAGCTTATAGCTAGTAAATATACTATCGATTTTCTATAATACTCTAATTCTAAAAAGAGGCAAGCTATTTATCTTTAAAGATGATATTTCCTTTAGGGAATTCCTCTTATATCTCTAAAGCATTTATATTAATAGTAGGAAAAAGCTATACTATATAGGTGTCTTTTAGGTAGTCTTATTCCTAGCGAGATAAGGCATTAGGGTATAATGCCTAAGGTCCTGGATAGTACTTTAATTTAAAGTTAAAGAGAAAGAGGGTCTCTACCTAATATACCTATTGCTTACTAATAGGGTATAGCTAGAAAAAGTATTTAAGGTTTTTATAGTTAGTGAGAATTAGAAAAGGGGTAGCGATACTCTATAACTCTACTAACTAGGCTTTAAGGTAAGAGATAATTATAAGTAGCTCTTTATTATAAATAGTATAGTTTCTCTTAGCTAGTATTAACTTTATAGAATAGTAAGCAATAGGATAGAGAACCCTATCCTCTCCCTACTATAAGAGGCAGCCTCCTAGTACTATCCCTAAATAGTCCGCCTCGAGGACTATCTTCTAATTAGAGTCCTATTAGGCTAGGACTAGTTCTAAGATAAAGGTAGTCTTTAGCGCCTTAAAGGTATCTTGCTTTTCTTTTCCTTAATAGAATAGTGTATTCTTATAGGTTAGCTAGGTTAATAGAGTAGCTATACTAGAGAAGTTAGAGATGAATTTACAATAGAAGTTAGCAAAACTAAAGAAGCTATATACCCCCTATACTCTACTTAGTAACTCCTATTCTCTAATTGCTACTAACTTAGCTAGATTAGACTAGACTTATACCCTAGCCTTAATAATGTAACTAAGATACTTAACCTCCTTTATAGCAAATGTATACTTTTTAAGGTTAAGGTGTAGCCTAGCATCTCTAAGCCTATATAAGACCTCTCTTACTCGCTATATATACTCCTTTTTACTACCTCTTAAGTAGACTAGTATATTATTAAGGTAGGCTATTATAAAATCGCTTAATATTAGGCTAAGGGCATTATTAATATACTACTAGAATATAGCAGGGGTATTAGTAAGCCTAAAGGGGTAAACTAGCTACTCGAAGAGTCTAAACTAAGTTTAAAACGCCATTAAGTATTTATTACCTTCTATAATATAGATTTAATAGAAGGCTACCTATATATCTAGCTTAATAAACTATTAAGCCTTTAATAGAGAGCGAAGCGTCTCTTTAATAAATAGTAATGGGTAGCGATCTTGCTAAGTAATTTTGTTTAGCGCCTAGTAATCTATATAAAAGCACTAGCCTCTATCTAGCTTTTTCGCTAGTAGAATAGAAATAGCAGCTAGCAAGGAGCTTGCTTATATCTAGCCCTTATCTATTAGGTCTACAACCTACTTTTATACCTCTAGTAGGTAATCCTATAGTATATTATAAAGAGGGCTTTAAGGGAGCTCTAGCACTATCCTATCTAGGCCCTTTCTAAGCTTAATATAGTAGTTGGCTAACCCCTAATGTAGGGGAAGTCTACCTGCCTTCTCCTTATTAAAGAGGTCGGCAAAGTTATATAGCTCTTCTAGCAAGGCTACGTCTAGGTCTAGGTTAGGGCTAGCCTAGAGCTAAGTCTCCTCTAAAACTAAGATTATCTTATAGATACTTATAGTAATAAAGGACCCCTTTTATTTCTATAGGGTCTCCTATTATTATACCCTTTTAACTAAGCCTATAAACACTATACCTATAATCTAAGAGATCCCTATTATCTTTCTCTATAATAAACTTATATAGATATAAAGTCTAGGTTATATACCAACCTTAAAGATTCCCTTCTTGGCATCCAACGTTACCTTCCTATACCTCATCTATAGAAGGCCCAAAATAATATTATAGGCGAGTCTAGGGACTATATAGAATATAGCTATACTTATCTAGCTATTAATATCCATTACTATACAAGCTATATATAATATCTTTCGTTTAGGATCCTACCTAACTGCTATTCTTAAAGTCCGGGTAGTTAGTAGGCTTATTTGCTTAATCTCTAGCTTCTAGTATACCCTTTTACTAATAGCGCTATAGCTAGAGCATCTACTATCTACTTATATATTTATAAAACCTAAGGTATTTAGGAAGATTAGAATAAAGAAGGGTAGTTCGTCTATTCTCTTACTAATCTCTATAAATTTATTCGATAAGTAGTAGGGTATATCTTGCCCCTTCGCGAGACTCTGTCTAGAGGCTAGTCTTTTCCCTATAAGCCTTCTTTATCTACCAAATAGAAGTTATCCTCTTCCTATTCTTTAGCGTCTAAAGCATTAATATCAATCTATCGTTGTCCTTACGATTCTAGCTATATAGTAGGGGCAAGGCTATACTTAGCGATAAAGTGTCTCTTCTTGCTATAATAGAGGTATACCCTAGCTGCACGCCGCGCTATTAAGGTCTCCTAACCAGCCTATTTCGCACGCTACTTTTGCCCCCCCCCTAGACCTCCCTACTTCTATATTGTGCGTGCCGAATTGATGCCTATTATCTTTATATCTCTATCCGCATCTTTATTGGTAGACGGGAAGTTCTCACTCTAGCGCTCCCTCTTCTATAGGTGTCTCTCCTTAAGGCGGAGGGCCTCGAGATCCATCGCGATCTTACATAGTCTTACAACCACCTTGGCGTAATTATTCTAGGGGATTCCACGTCCTACCACGACGCGTCGAATCTTCAGGGAGAGGCATTGATTGAGCTTGATGAGCCAAATTTCATCGTTCTACAGGAGGCCACCCGCCCTCGACAATTTTAATTCAAAACGCACGATAAACATAACGAACGGTTCGTCGTTTCCTTAGCAGAGAAGTTCGAGCTCCAATAAGGCTATAGTCTTCCTATAGGGGTCTATAAAGATAGTCTCGAGATAGGTAAGGAAGGCATTTAGGTTGTAGCTAACGGTAGGCCTTCCTAACTTATAATAAGTTGCAATTTAGATCTAGACCTAGCGCATTAAGTTGCCCTATAGAAATACCTACTAGTCCTAGTTTAAGCTAATAAAGTCCTTATTAGCCTTAAGGATATAAGACATAGTGTTCTTCCAGGCTATAAAGAGCTCCTTCTTACTATCAAAGGGCTGTCCAACCAGGAGACGCTTATACTAGGGTTAGGAGCCGTCGGAGACCAGGGAGATAGTAGCTACTATATTTGCCGCTGCTACCTAAGCGGCTTATAGGGCCTAGATCTAGACGTTCTATTGTTCGATCGTCACCTGCAGGCCTTACAGGTAGTTGCGCAGCCAATCCATATCGACTACTGCAGGGTCCCTGGCTAGAGGATCGGTACCAAAGGAGGTAGCCATCACTAAGATCGTTTCAAATGTTATACACTAGCCCTATAGCGACTGCAGATAGGCGTGCAAAGTTTTATTGAAACGATCTAAGGAAGAGAAGAGAGAGTTACAAAGCCCCGCGCGGGGCAAACCCTTTAGAGGAGGGCGTAGAAGCTGGCTCCTTCCCGGAGCTAAGCCGGAGACGGGCAGGAGCCCCCTACATCCGGGCACTAGCCCACAAGTACCAGCTCGGGCAAAGCCCGAGCCCCTGACAAGAAGGAAGAAAAGGGGCCCAGGGCAGGGGCCTAGGCAAGGCCCACAGGGTCCAACAACCACTGAACAAGCCACTAT